>JAODKC010000044.1:14036715-14060156 GCA_026777985.1 Mormyrops attenuatus | reverse complement strand
TTCAGTCCTGCTTCTAGGAGCCTGTTATGAACTGTCCTAGCAGTGCACTTCACACCTGCACTTAATGTTTCCCATTCCATTTAAAGGTCACTTGATGTCATCCTTCGATTCATAAGAAACCGTCGGATAAGTTAACGGTCAACTCTGGCATTAGAAAGTCGCTACCCCCCTGGTTTCTGGCCGTTCCCAGCGTCTCCTGCTTTACCTTGTTCTTGTGTACTCCTGGCCTAGATATTTTGAACCTGGAAGCAACCTGCTTCTCTTCTGCCAGCAGAAACGCAATTAAACCAGAATTTTAAAATGCTGATTTTTTTTTTTTCTTTCTTTCTTTTAAGAGTGGTCTCCATTTTTTCCAGTGCTGTATATAATTCTGAGATATATATGACGACAGCAAAACTAAAAATAGAATTAAAATATATGGCTGAAAGCAAAAGAAAATGTTTGTTGCATTATCATACAGAAATAGTGCTGCTTACAATTTTACACTTTACCATCACATGGCTCTTAGAAGAAAACTTGCGAACACCAGGGCCTTAAGGTAACCCCCTTGATCAAGGGTAAATCAGTGGTGTTCCTCCTGGTATTGGAACATAAAACCTCCTGGAGTCCAAAATGTTAATGAAAACATCTTTCCCTGGCAAGATCCAATTGGTTATAATGGCAAGCAACCAACAGTCAGTAATTAAAACTTCCTGGTCGAAGTTCCATTCGCAAATGCCGTCTGGCACGTCAAACACCAACATGGACATTCATCTTAAACACATTTTAGCCACAAATCTTGGAGGTAGCTAATTATGGTAAATCCCAGTTTCTCCAGTTAATACCGCCAAAGGGATGCATCTAACGGGTCTGCTCTTTGTAGCGTCCGCTAGCTGTGCCAGACCAAAGGCATCTGAGGAGTCACCTCTCAGCTTGCGGCTACTTTTATTAGCTTCCCCCACACTGACTGGGCACCTGTTCCAGACAGATGGTTCCCGTGATTTTTTATTTTTTTTGAGTGGAGGAGTAAAAGGAGAGGTGCTCAGGCAGAGGACAGACATGAGGGCGATCGGGATCAGGGCCAGGGCCACATGGGTGAAGGGCACTTGGCTCCATTCTCTTCCTTGCACAGCATTGATGATAGCGGAGGACAGAGGTTTAGCAAAATAGTACTTGGTACATATAAGTGACACACTGACCACAGAGGAGGGTCCTTTTTGCACAAGTTTTGCACATTTTAGTGCTATTTTATAGTAAAGTTGTGCAACTAAGTAAACAAAGGCATTATCTCCACATAAACATACATCTCATTATTTATTAAGCAGATGCTTTGATCCAAAGCGACAAAAAATTGAGAAGGCAGGGTCAGCCCATCTCGGGAACAATGGGGGTTAAAGGTTTTGCTCAAGGGCCCTCCACTCACTCTGCCTACCACAGGATTTGAACTGGCTGTCTTCCGATCACAGGCACAGACTCTGAGCGCGTAGAGCCGCACACTGATCACTGTGATTGTAATGCATTTCCATGGAGTGGATGGTTCCATCAGTGCACCCGCTCCCTCTTGCCTCTTGCGCACAGACAGGATGGCTATCAGAGAGGTGTGTAAGACAATGCACCCTTGCAGTCTGAACACATGGCAGTCTTGCTCTAACCAGGTACACCCTTCAAACCATGAGCAAACAGAGCCTGTGAGTCACAGATTTGGGTGGAGAATTGGAGGACAAAGGACACATGCCTGGGGGTGTCCTTTCACAGAAAGGTGGCAAATGGGCCCTGGGACAGGCTGTCACACTTGGGTTTTTCCAAACCTCACCGCTACCATATTTACAGGTGCATTTGCCAACACAGCTTCCATTAGAGATCCGGGAAGTTGCTACCTTAAGCTGACTGCTAGTTGATACATACATGGACATATATGGTAGTTCTGAAGTTTTGAAAAACCCATGTATGATAAACATAAACAGATGTATGATGTCTGATGATGCCTGAATGTATGATGCCTAAACAGAACACAAACAGTGACACAAAGCAAGCAAAGAGATGTCTAATATTTTCATTAAGTCTCTTTAAGTAGAAGGTGAAAATTACTTTTTGGTAAATGATACACTTTAGCCTTTAACAATTCTTTTCACTGGGACAGCATAATAATCAGCATAAAATAGACATTTAACAAAAAACACTAAATGAGTAATTTAACTGATCTTTAGAGTCTTTGGCAGCTAAGACAATGTGTGTCTCAAACCACACCTTATCGGAGGCAACATCCCCCAGGTCCCTCTTCTCTTTTCCGATCCTCCTGGGGACTGTCAGTTCGTAAGCAGACTGCCGAGAGGTCTGTGGCTGGTCTGCTCCTAGGCAAAACACAGATGAGGGCTGTCATTTAAACAGGTAAACATTGTCAGGGTGTCTACCAGTAGAAGCTCAGCGCAGCTCTGTGTAAGGGCTCGTGACGTTATTCACACACATATGATGTACAGTACTGTGCAGAAGTCTTAGGCAGTCCAAAGAAATGTTTAAAGCTACTTATCTGGGTAGTAAGTGCACAGTTGCTCAGAACAAAAAAAAAACAATTTAACATTAGAACACATGCAAATTAAGAGTAATAAAACTAGTACAAATTTCTTCTGTTCTCCAAAAAGTTACTGATATCTAGTTGGATGGCTAGATGAACACCACTTCAGTTCCCAAACCTCTCCTCAGGGGCACCTCAGCCATTCCATGCATTTATTAACTTTCACCACCAGCTCACTTAATTAGTTTAAAAAGTCAATGAGATAATGGTTTGCTATACCAGGTGTGCTAGTGGTAGAATCAAAAAATACATGGGTGTATTGGATGGTTGCTGGAAATACTGGGGTGATTTTAGCAGAGGTTTTGAAATGGCTAAGCTAACGCACTTTGACAGGCATAATAGCATAGTTTTAGACCAACATAAAGATCTAAACAACATTTTCTTTGGCTGCCTAAGACTTCTGCTCTGTAGGAGGGAATCGTTTGCCTGGATTTCTTGAATGACCGCTTCCACCCAAACTTTAAAGAATCATTACTTAATTTGAAATATACTAGATATCCCCCCTATCGCTGAGGTATTTACAGCAGCCTCTCACTCATCAGATACCTGAACAAGCAGCTGGCCCTCCTACTGACATGGCTATCAATTAAACGGAAAACGGAAGCCAAAAATAATAAAGGAGTGACACAGCCAGCCAGAGGTCAAGGTTATAATGCTCACATTCTTTATTTAAACTGACTGCAATATGATGAAATTCCAGCACAGAAAATGTTTATTAAAAATGCGTGCGAGAAATGGGAAAGCAAACTCCTATAATGTTGGTTATTTTTAACCGTAGGCCACAAAAATAAAAATCGCATTTTGGATTTCAGTCGCATAAATGTCCGTCTGTGACGGACACTATGCTTTAATGAAGATACACCTATAATTTTTATGCGTCATTCTATTTTGACAAAAACGTGTTTAAAGCAAGCTGGTTTAGAAAGTCAAGCATAACTAAACGATGACATTTCCAATAAATGCACATTAAAAATGAATGACAGGACGCAGCTATCAATATAGGCAGCACAGTACTATCTGTCCTGTGAAGGTTGCGGGCGGATTCGTTATGCGACATGACAACTTTTGCAGTATCTGATGCACATCCCGAGTCTAACTGCATCATATAAGAACAATAACGAGAAGTGATACCGATTGGAAGTTTCCCAAAAAGGATTTTTTTTTTTTTACTTTAAATAAAAGCCCACTGGGAGGAGGCCCCGGGGAAGACCCAGGACACGCTGGAGGGACTATGTCTCTCGGCTGGCCTGGGAGCGCCTCGGGATCCCCCCGGAGGAGCTGGAAGAAGTGGCCGGGGAGATGATGGATGGATGGATGGATAAGAGCTTCTTGTAAATAAAACGTGTACATGTTGGCGTTGCACCTTATTATCAAAATTGAAATTGCAGTGAGTTTATTCATAACAAGAGATAAGAACAAAGACTTTCGGTAGAAGTTTTGCCAATAATTTCCCAGTAAGATATAAGCCAGTATTTCATCCATTTTATTTGAATCGAAACCGCATAAATGCTGAAATGTTCACAGCGATCTTTGATAATTCGCGTTTCATGTTCATTTAAGGTTTCAGTAGCTGTAAATCGTATCTTACCGTTAACACATGTTACAACTTCCATAAGACCGATGGGGAATATAATATTGCTCGTTTCGCAAATTATCAAATAAAGTAGTTATTACGTAACAGTACGAGTGAAAGAGATTTCAGCCACTTAACGCCGTTAAAATGAAGTGCTCTAACGAGGTATTCTCCTTCGTGACGTGAATCTTGCGACAGGTTTAATTATTATCCCACTTAAAGGCTCTTTAACAGCCGACAACCACGACTATAAAGTGGACCTCAGTTAAAATTGCAAGGTGTTTTCGATGTGTTAGTGATGTTAATATGTCTGTCCATTTGAAATACTATCTACATTAGTTAGTGTCATTCAACCATGAGAGTTTCTCTTTTGGAGAACCGAAAAACCTGTGTTCTCTAAATAAGTATACGGTAATCACCGACCTATACTCACAGCTTATTCATTGTCTACATTTACTAAGAAGATCTGGGAGGAGAGTACATTACATCTCCAAATAACATTTTAATTGCCGTGTGAGGAGGATGACTCCTATTAATTTCTACCTTTTCATGTGTTAGTCATTTCTTTGTTTTTAATGTTTCCAGGAAACATCATCGGATATCGTAGCAATAGTTTCTATATCTGATCTAATTAAGTTACACTGAACTACACAGAGCAGGTGTCCACTTGTGCCGATGTTGCTTTCGTTTTTAGATGTTCTGCTACCAGTCTAAAAAGGCACAATTCTGTAATATAAGAAATAACTAAAGTTTGTGTATTCATGCGAATAGCGCATAGTGCGCTCTCACATCAATAATTAATTATACGGTTGCGCTGCTTGGATCCCCTAATTTTGAGTGGATCGGCCACAGAACGTCATCAAGTAGTAACAAAAACTAACAAGAATAAAGAGTGTTATAAGTAAAGACTGAAGCCTGAGAGCCTGCTCTAGATTTTCAGTCTGTCAATCCAGGCAGACGTCCAAGCGGACCTGTCGGACCGGCCGCGGGAGACGGCGCACTTACTTCCGAGTGCGCACAGTAAGCAGAGGGCGCACAGGACCCGGAGGTTCATGTTCATACGATCCACAAGCGATCGCAGTCGCCGAAGACGCTTTTCTTCGCTTTATTTCCCTTATCCAGGCGTCGCCTCCAAATAACCGTGCGCCTCCTCAACATAACTCTGTCTACCTTGTACACCGCAGGTACCTCCAGAAATCAGACATGCTGCAGCTAAACAGTTTCTAACTAACCGCCTAAGATACTTGTCCTCAATCCGAGGTGGATTTAACCGTGTTGATCACTCCCACGTGATAACAGTGGTGAGCTTTGCCTTGCCACGATGACATCGATCTCTCCAGGCTGCCGGCACTTAACCATCCATTTAACTTAGAAATAGCGAGCGGACTGCGCATGCGTTAGATTTTCAGTCCGTCAATCCAGGCAGACGTCCAAGCGGACCTGTCGGACCGGCCGCGGGAGACGGCGCACTTACTTCCGAGTGCGCACAGTAAGCAGAGGGCGCACGGGACCCGGAGGTTCATGTTCAAACGATCGCAGTCGCCGGAGACGCTTTTCTTCGATTTACTTCCCTTATCCAGGCGTCGCCTCCCAATAACCGTCCCATTAACCCTTTTGGTAATCAAACATGACGTACCGCTCTCCGCTCAGCGTTTGCGGTAAGAGCCGTCCGCCTGACCCCGCGTTACGGTCCTTAGTCTAGGCAGAAATACCATTATCGTTATTTGTTTTTCCCCACATGTCCGGGTGTTAATGCGCCAGTTTACGAAATAGGTCATCCTTTGCAGACCTATTCCGGTAGCATATATTAATGGAAATTCCCACTACGCATACAGAAGCGTATTACTGACAAAAAAAAAGAAATGAACATACCAACTTGCTTTAATATTTAACACTTCAGGCGTATGTTAAAGATTTGCTGAATGTCCTGTGTATGTAGTTTATCGTTCTTACCTTAGATTATAGAGCCAGTGGCCCTGAAGACTATATGGATGCGTATGTATAGATTTCTGAAAGTATTACTTGTGCTTTAATATGTAGGGGAATACAAAGATATATTCATACGAAGCGTTGTAAACTCGACTACAGGACTTTTAATTGATCGCAGGATCCGACACCATTCAAGCTACTGCGTACCATAACATTGTGGTTAGTTGGCCGCTTTTTCTCTGAACAAAATGCTCATGTTAAAAGTGTTTGAATAATAATTTGACCAATAAATATTTAATACTGTTAACCACTGCTGGAAAGCTAGGATAACGCACCTGGCCAACTCCATTGTCATACACCACTTTGTGCTAACGATCGTTTCTTGGGGCTGTATCCGTGATGACGAACAAAAACAGCATCACATGATGACAAATCCAGCAAATCGGAAATGTCATTTTAACGTAATGACTCTTTTAAAAGTCTACGTAAATAATGTTTTATTTCAGTGAGGACGTACACAAATATGAAGCTGAGCACTAAGATTGCTAACCAGTTTCAACTCATGCTGTTTACTCCGTTACATCTCCCGATGTTGCGGAATTCTCCCTTCCGCGGGTCACGTGACTCAGGGTAGAGTAAGCGGTCGCCGACTACGCCATGAATGGCACAAACTTCCCTAGAGCTTTATTTGTCCGCAGGAGATGTATCATTATTAATCATAAGTGCAAAATAAAGACACAGTCTGTGGGTGTTAAGCACTAGACAACATTGTAGGATAGTGACACGTCTCTCAATAAATATACGTGTAAGTCAGGATGGCCGAGCGGTCTAAGGCGCTGCGTTCAGGTCGCAGTCTCCCCTGGAGGCGTGGGTTCGAATCCCACTTCTGACAAATACTTTTTTTCCCTTGTTACCATCCTGTCATGGATTTCTTGTCCAGATTTTACTGTCTTGTGTTTGCTGATTTATATATTTATTCTATTGAATATCATTTGGAATACAGCAAGTGGTACATCTTGAGATTTTGGGCCCTCCAAACCAGACCAATTCAAGCATGTTCAACATGTTTTAGGGCGCCTGAGTCCCGAGTAGTGTTGTGAGCCAGGACATGATTTGTCCTGTATTATCATATCCAGACCATATCCCCCTCCATGCTCAAAAAAATATCATGATCTGGGAACTGGAAGAGCTTATTTTTTCAGACTGGTAGTAGATAGAGCTGATCAATTAAAAAAAAACACACACTGACTTGAATATACTGTACATAACATTATCTAAATAAACACTCATGTTACATTATACAAAGGTTTTTTCTTTGAGGTATAAAATAAATCTAGCAGCACATCACCTTCAAGTACTGGGACATGTTAGGGGAATAAATCATTGGCCCCATGGTAGTTTGATTATGATTATTTAGGAAACAATTTGATGCATCAGGAATCTTTCATTTCTATCATTATTCGATTCCATTAATCGATTATCGTGACAACCTAAGTTCAAACCCTTCTTTGACTTGCTGGCCTTACACCAACTGACTTTTAAAGCAATTTCACTGTCGCAGTCAAATTATCAATATCAGACTAAAATCACGAGAGTTTTGCTAGAGTTGTGGTGCGCTCCTGTCATCTCAGTTTTTTGGTGTAAAGCGGTCGTGTTTAGTATTACCATAGGTTTTTAGTCTTGGCTTATGCAAACAATAACATGGACATTGTCAACAACCAATAGTTGAGCTCTCTCCAGCACCAAATAGGAAGCAGCATTTTTAAACGAATATAGAGATATGTTAACCAATAAACCCACACTCGAGTATAATTGAGATGAAATGTGGCAAGACCCAAATGAAAATGTTGATGCTCATGAAACAGTCAATATGGCTGATTAGCACCAGCTTATTATTAATTTAATTTAATTATTTATTAGCCTACTGCTAAATATTTTTCAACCTTAGAATGTTAAATTTACATCTAATTTATTTGAGGCTCCTATCTGTAGCGACATACAAGTGAGGCAGTTTGCATATTACAAACGTACTGCTGTCAAAAAGTTAGACATAAATCCAGCTAGGATGAGCTTCCAGTAATTGCTCAGGTTGGTTGAAGGTCAGATCACATTCAGCATCAAAATATGAAAGTGTGGACCTCATCATAGTACTAAACCAAATGAAAAGGTTGTACTTGAAAATTAGCACTAGTACTCAAAACAATGTTATGTACTCGTAATATAGTCAGAAATATCAGAAAACTTTGTATAAGCACTGATTAAGACAAAATCTTTTGCCACTTCTAACTTCATACATAACAAAATATCAATTCTGCATTGTTTTAAATAGAAGACACAGTGGAGAAGATTTTAAATGGCGAAGGTCTAGAGGTGAAAGAATTTGACTCTTCCCCTGAACAAGTCCATGCAGTGGTCTTAAGGAAGACTGTGTGTTACATCGTCTGCGCTGTCATCTTCAATGGGAAGGTATGATTTTGCCATGTAAGGGCAGTGACTCAGTGACACTAACATTCTAACATTCCTGTTACTTTATCATGGCGCGTCAGTTACTTAAAAGTTAAATAGAACTTTGTCTAGAATGTGCAGAAATGAAGTAAAACCTTATGAAGTGCAGAATACAATGTACACAATCAAGATCAGCAGTTGTAATTGGTATTCAGTCCTTTATGTTGTTAATATATACCATTACCCTGTGCGGTTTGCATAGCTTATCATTTTATATTGTAAAGTTCTCAGGTCAAAGTCATATTGTTAATGGCAAACCAGAATAGCTGTGATATCTCCCTGTAGGCCAAAGCAAATGTTCCTCTCCAACACCGGCTGATTGCAGGAATACAAAGAATTTTGCCATTCCTTTAAGGAGTGTCAAAACCGTGGATTGCACGGTTCTACATGATTTGGATCCATCTCACACCTGTTATATGGGCATAATATTCATTGGAGGGCAGTGAATCTGGCAAATTCACTTGTAGCCTTGCCAATTAAATCACTAGTGGAAGCTTCTGTATGTGTGCCGAAAACAATGTTATCTATATTTGAACGATGAACCAAAATCTTAAAAAGGCATCTCAAGTAATCATCTGGGGTATTTAGAGTGTCATGACTCCAGGACTGGGCCTCCTGCCCCTGCTGGTGTTTGTAGAGTTTGCATGTTTCTCGCTTGTCATGTTTGCTTCCTCTAGGTACTCCAGTTTACCAGAATACCTCAACGACACACTGTTAGATGACTCAGGGTCTCTAAATTGCTCATAATTAATGCTTGTGTGGCTCTGCAATGGATTGACATCCCACCCAGGGTGTACCCGAGGCTTGTGGCTTATGCTGCCTGTGATAGCCTCCAGCTCACCCTGTAACTCTGACAAGGATACGCAGCTGGAAGATGGATAGGATGGAATTTATGGTGGGATGGCTAAAGCGTTATACTAAGTCCCCAAAAGAGATATAAGCTGCAAAAGCTACTTGGGGCAAAAGCATTTTCTAGGCAACTGTGTGATGAGATGTGATGAATGGTTGTATTGCACACTGCTGTCTGGGTTTGAAGGATGAAGTGCTGATGGTGCAGGAGGCCAAACCAGAGTGCTACAAACGCTGGTACTTACCAGCGGGCCGCATGGAAAAGGCAGAGAACATCATAGAGGCCATGGTCAGAGAGGTTAAGGAGGAGTCCGGCCTGGAATGCCAGCCAATCACCTTGCTTCTGATCGAAGAACAGGGCTCACACTGGATCAGATTCACCTTCTTGGCAGAAGCAACAGGTTGGGCTGCATTGACTGTTTTCTGCATGAGGCGCTAATTTAAAGGCATTCATCTGTAATACATTAATGCCATTTTGTGTTCAGGATCTTTGAGTCTTAGAATGAGGGCTCTCATTAATATGATTTTGCATCCAGGAGGCTCCTTGAAGACAGAAGCAGAAGCTGATGCAGAGTCTATCCAGGCTCAGTGGTGGGACAGGGAGACCCCCCTGCCACTCAGGACGAATGACATCCTGTGCCTTATAGACGCTGGCCTGAAGTACAGGGAGAAGCCTCGGTTTACGCCAATGCTGCCTGTCGACATCCCCTGCCACGTCATCTGCCAGAGACTGTTACTCGTATTCTGTGACCCCGACGGAGAGCTCTGGATTCTGCTGAGCCACGGGGAAGATCCTCGCGTCCCCGTCGCCGTGTGCGGCAGGAAGTACTCGCTGACATGGGTTGTGCGCAGGCTGGCGCGGGAGTGCATGCCGTCCTCACCGGGCCTCAACCTCAAACCCTGGGGCATCCTGGGAGTGCAGCATAACGGCAGGATGCCCGGGAAGACAGATGGGATCTGTTTCAACATGCTGGCGTCGGTGGAAAAGAGTGCTGACAGTGGCGAAGCCAGCCATCCTCCATTGCTAGAGAATCCCAGATTTCTGTGGCACAAGGTGGTCAGTCCTAATATAAAAGAGAAGATTAATCAGAGACTGACATCACGGTCTGTACTTCCCATGTACAGCCTTTATTAACATTGGCTGAGAACCTGAAAAACAAATGAGGCACAATGTATTACAGCCTGAATGCTTTCCAATTCCCCAAAGCTATCATGCAGTAGTAACAATAAGACCATAGGGAAGGGTAGGTAGATGTTTTCCTTCAGAGATACAGGGTCTAATGTTTTTTCCTTCTACCTCACTATAATTATCTGAAATATGTATTTTAAAAAGAAATCAGTTTTCAATACCGGGTGATATCTGAAAACCAACACACCTGGTGGAAATCTAACTGTTACCTAACCCTGCAGGAAGTAGTGAAGACTGTGAAAGCACAGCTCAATATATTTAATACACAATTAAAAAGACTTCAGATACACAAACTGCAGTATAACACAAAACAGAATTAAGTCTACAACTTGTAAGTGGACTGATATATACACACAAATCAGAATTTACGTTTTATAAACTCAGTTAATGACATGCAATAGAAAAAGCACGAGTTAGTTACGAGATACTGTTTTTATCACATATAATTTATATATGATTACTAAAAAAAAATTTGATGTAATCTTCACCCTCCAGTTTAACTATTAGTAAAGAGTAAAAGAGCTGGGATTTTACAATGCAACATAAATGCAGTATGCGGCGAAAGCATGAAGAATACCTCCAGGACATATCCATTCACTATTGTGAAGAAAACCTTGCTTACCTCAGCCAGAGAACCCCCCCATTACTTCAGGTAAAATAGCCACTTGCATTAGGTTAGTGAAGGAAACTTTAATCACTAGGAGAAAACAAATATAAAGCAGCAACACAATTCATACTATATAAGCCATTACACAATCTTAATTTAGGTTTGCGGTATTGCCCTTCTAACTGCATGTTGGCTGCAGATGACAAGGGCCCCATCTTGGCACGCTGGCACTGACTTCAGCTTGGTAAGTATACTTGCATGGATGGGTCAATGCAAAAGAAATGACCGAACTGTATAATAAAGGACTATTTACAACAATTAGCCTGAAAATCAGCCTATTTACAAGAATATATTTTCATTGTTTTAAAAGTTAAATCAATAAAGATCTGGCAAATGTCTTATATTAACTACTTCGGTGTGTATGGCTTTTATTTTTAAATATATTGCAGCTGTCAGTTGAGATCGTAGACAGACCAAGAGTGAAGCAGAATAAAAAGAACGTCACTGGGTGTTTAATGTTCAAACAGAACTGTACAGCAAACAGCAGGATGGAAGCATTTTTTCCATCTTAAAAGAAAAGAACTTCCCAAAAATAAAGCACCCTATTTTTCACCCACTGACTTTTCACAAAGTAAATATCATATGGTTAAGTTATTTCAACATAAATAGTAAATATTAAGACAGAGATAAAACAAAATTTACATAAGATAGGTGATCGAAACAAAACCCAAGATTGTTTACATGAAGTCCAAAAAACAACAAAAGATTATTTAAGTATTGGCATACTCCTTCCTGTTCCATTAATGACTGGACAGAAATATGCCATGACTATAGTCTTCTTCAAAAAAAGTTTCTTGAATTCAATTAAATTGTCACACTGATTGGAGCAGTTTAATTATCACCTGTGAAACTCTGGCAAATACACAGCATCCTTAGGCTTTGCGTGCCCATGGTTTACTACAGTCAGTAAATGCTAGTGAGAACCAGAGATGAAAAGGACAGAGAGTCAGAGATCTTCCATGGGAAGTTTGACAAATACTATTGCTGCCAGTTCCTTGCAGAATTCTTCCAGGACTATAACCCCTTTCAGCAGGGTCACATGATCCATTCTGAAAGTTACAAAAACACAATTCTTATTCAAAAGGAGGTTCGAAGAACATCGTGTATAATTACTGGAATTCCTTAAGCCCACTTAGTGAATTTGAGTTTAATACAAACAAGTCAATTCTGGCTAAATTCCAATGAATTCCTTACAGAGACTCAGGCTCCAGTGACATCAGCTGCTTTCTGACATGGACAAGCTTCTCGCTGAAATCTGGGATATGCTGGATCCTCTGCATCAAATCTCCTATCACCTACAGGAAGGTGGGACCGAGCCGGTAGACAGGATGAGCGTGGTACAAAACCAAGTTGCAAGAAGGTAAAACACCAACAAAAAATGGGAAGAGGGAAAAATAGAAACAAACAAAAACTAAACAAAAAGATTGAGTGAGAATGAATGAGGAATTCTCTTGCAGATTTACTAGTGAAGAATTTTATGATTTTGAAAATAATTGCGAATAGACATTGTCTGATCTGCAACAGCTCTACAGGAAAGATTCATATATTTAGGAAAATAAATCTTGTTTAGTCTTTTTTATGTTGGATGTGTGCATACTGGATGGGATGGACTCACCCTGATAAGAACAGAGAAGAGGGAGCGGCTTCCGGTGGCCAGGCTGATATAAGGATCGAGCAGGTATTCCTGCAAGTGAGGGTGGGGGAACGAGGCGAGTCTGGACAGCACTGACGTCACCTGCAGGTTCAGCTCATAGGGCTGAGGGACAAGTAAGAGAAGAGATGAGGACCCAGTACAGACATGGCGTGCACGTTTGAACGTGTGGTGCTTTCCGGGCCTGACAGGTTACCTGCTCTAGGATCTGTGCGATTCTGTCAAAAAGTACTTTGAGGAAGTGCCCTTCATAGAAGCAGGAATCCAGGGGAGTCACCTCTGAAGGCTGGGGGAATGTGGGCCATCCCCAGTTCAGCGAGATCTCTCTGCAGTCTTTAAACTGGGAAGGCATACATAGGAGAGCACCACATGGAGAAGCGTAAGCTGACAGCCCTGCTGAAACACAGCCTGACGCTAGTTATCACACAAGACTCACCATTTCATGTGCATCGTGAACGTAGGTGTCATATCCCGCTCCCTGGACATACTGAGATGTTTTCGCCTCTTGTGGGACCAGGCAGAGAAAGCTGCAAAACAATGCACATCTATTCACCACACACAATCCATGTTCTTGGCTCTTCTTCTCAACCAATTGACAGTGCACCTTAACTTACACAAACATTTATGAATAGTGTCGTATATTACGGGGAATTTTAAAGTGAAATTATGATATCATAGTGACTGGGGTTGGATATTTGATCAGCTGGTCACATTTTTTAAGATGTAGGATGGCCTTTTGTTATTCCTTTGGGGTACTTAACTGGTATTTCTCTATGAAATATCCAGTAGTATAAATTTGTGCAGTGTAAGATGTAACATAAGGTGGCAGGAAAATTTTTAAAGGTACCTGTTCACAATGTCTGCTGCTTGGGACTGTCCGCCAGGCTCCCCCTGGCCACGCTGCTGGGGAGGCAGGGACACCAGGGTTTCCAGATGGTTGAAGTTGCCTTCAGAGTCCATGTCCGTGAAGAAAGGGTCCTCCTCGAACTCCCTGCTCAGACAGTGAGAACAGTCAACGCAGATCCAACCAGTGACCTGCACTGCTCTGATCTGGCCGGGTAACAGCATGTCTTATGACAGAAGGCAGTCCCCAGATTACGAACAAGATCCATTCCCCAAGTCTGTCTTAAAGTCAAATTTGTAGGTAAATTGGAAAAACAATAATAGTTCTTAATTATTATTATTATACAGTAATAATAAAAATAACAACATACAGTACCGTTCTGTACCTGAAGCCAACGACTGCTGAAGCCACGCAATGTTTTTATGAGCATCATAAAGTAGTACGCGAGTTTCTTATCACAAACCACTGCATTTAACTGAAATGTTTAATATAACAGACTTAACGGCAGTCCGTTTGTAAGTACGAGTTGTCTGTAAATTAGACGTTCTTAAGCCGAGGACTGCCTGTACCAGTACCACAATACTACACTAATATGTTTATTGTTGACCTGTTGTTGACCTATAAGCCCTATGCAACACTTCATCATCATCCCACAGATTGTGGGGGGGGGGGGGCATTGGTGCTATGGATAGTAAGGGAGCACACACACGGACTCCTCGAGGGACTCGGCGTCGCCAGGCTGTCGCTCTTCGCCCCCTCCAGCTCCCCCGGGGGAAATGTAACCACGTCTCTCCAAGTTCCTCAGGGCGAGGTTGAACACCACGTGCTCATGCGGCTTCTGCAGGAGTTCCTCAAACAGCCTCAAGGTGGCAATACTGATCTGATGGGAACAGAGAACAGCTTTCAGTCCCTACACTCTGTATTGTATACATACAACTATCCATCCATCCATCAAAGAGGGCTGCAGGAAGCACAGGGGACGAGAAAGAGGACACCCTGGATGGGATGCCAGTCTATTTAATCATAATAAATAATAGTAATAATAATAATAATAATAATAACAACTGATACTTTAATAATACCCATGGGGAAATTGTCTTTACGCTTCCCTCAACTAGCTCTTTGCAGAGTAAGTTGTCCGCGAAGGGCTGCCACCCGTGGTGGCGCCCAGGGAGCTGGGGGTTAAGGGCCTTGCTCAAGGACCCGCAGACGTGCTGAGGCTGGGTTTGAACCGGCGACCTTGTGATTACAGGCACACAGGCTTAGCCCACTGAGATCCAGATGGAATCACACTTGAAAAGTTCTTTCTGTTCATCCCTAAACACTAAGTAAAAAAAAAAGTAAGTGCATGCACTTTGAACTGAGAGTGCAACTTCCTAAAAAAAAATTAAAAATAAAAAGATAACGTATACAACTCCTATAACATTTTTCAAAACTGTTAATAATGTTAACAGCAGCCACAGGGATTCCTGGTCTATGTGTTCAGCCTGTAAAACAACATTCCTGCATCACGAGACTTAGATTACAGGGAACAATTCCTTCAATGGCCCCTTTGCAGTTTCCCCATAAATCCTTGATGCAATGCAAAGGTAAACATTAGTCAAGAAAAGACAAACAGAACAGACTAGGAACTGTATTAAAATGTCAATTATTGGCCATGATCCACATCACAGGAAATTAAGTTATTTGGTAACAGAAAGTAAGAAACTTTTGATACAGATTTCCTTTCCAGGTCAATAAATCAGTTTCAGCACCAAAAATATATATCCATGAAAAATTAAAAATGGATTGAATTTAGATGTCGGAATGACTGATTCGTGCATGTACTCTTGGTTTCTGATGTCTTTCTTATAAACATAATGGCATAAATTGCTATAAACACCAATGACAAATTAGACCCATATTATTTTAGCATGATTTTAGTTACTCCACAATCTTCCATAACAAAAAACCGCCCCAGCCATCAGAGAACTATTAACATCTACCTCATCAGTGCAGAATGTTTGTGCTTATTTAAGACTCAGTTTGTAACATTGAGGATTTAAGACTGTTTTCCACATTTTTCAAATGTTCCACATTTTTCAAATGCTGGCATCGCATCCTCGCCGGCCGATTCTAGACGGAACATTGTGTTCTTCCTCCACAATGCCAGTGACAGAGGGGGCTATGGAGGCCAGAGGCCAGGATGACAGCGTACCTCGTCAGAGATGTGGTTACAGTTTTTGATGAGCTGCCGGCGCAGGACTGGGGCATCTGGGTCGCCTTGGCGCTCGCAACTCCTCTGGCTGCCCAGGATGAAGAAGACCAGCTCCTCCAGGAGGGTGGGGGCACTAATGCGGTGCAGAATGCGGGAGAGCAGGGCCATGTGCAGCAGCACGCCTGCTTCTGACCTGTGGGAGACAAACGGACAAACGTGGCTTCATCACCCCCATGGGAAAGCAGGCTCCAGCCCAGGCAACACGCTAGAGTTGGACACTTACACCTGGAGCAACTGAGGCTGCACCACAGCGACGAGCCACTGATGGTGAATGGCTTTAGCCAATTTGATCGACAACGTCTGAAAAAGGCAAGAGAATCAATGAAACGCTGCAGCAAGGAAATGTTTTACTTTTAGAATTGGGTGTCTGTTGACTGGGGCTTTAACATATTGAGCATGTCAAGCTAACAAAGGGGACATAAACAGCCCTTTGACTTGATTCACACTCACTTCCCACCCCATCGCATCACTCACCCTTGGTGCCTCATTGACCAAGTGGTTGCAGAAGTCCAGCCAGGCTAAAAAGGCTTCCAGCTGCTCCCTACAAGGAAACGAGCTGGACTCCTCCGAAGTCTTGGGGGAACACTGAACTCTGCGTATACACCAATACAGCCATAAGAAAGTCTTCCTCAGAAAGAACCAGTACTGCAGAATTATTTAAAATACTTAAAAAACTAACAGTATAACCTTTTTTGTAAGGTAAGGTCTATACCTTGTCAGTTTTATACCAGCCAAAATATTTCATTCAATAAATACCTCCACCCTAGCTTCCTCTTAGTGCAGAAAGAGCTGCAGCCTTATCTAATGAATTACATATGTAATATGCTTGGATCACCAGTAATACCATGCTGTACCATGCCAATATCCAGGGGTATCGTGCTAACATCCGGCTGTACCATGCCAATATCTCTGTGTACCAGGCTAATACTCAACTATTCCATGCTAATGTCACAGTTAATCATTCATTACTACTAAACAGCGAGAGTCATGTTTTGGAGAAACAGCTACTCAACATCCATACAGAGAAAACAAGATTTCTGTTTCACCTGACAGTGGTCAGGCAAAGTTAAAGCAGGGTGCAACAGCATAACCAAACCCAGTACTATTTATCCAACCTCTAACCAATCACCCTGTTCAGAATCACAGGGAGCCTAGACGCCCATCCAAATGAAAAACAATCTGTAAATCATTTCAAAGATTCTTTAACCCCACAGAACGCCTGGAGGTTCATACTTAGGAGACATATCCATGACACATACCTCCACTGAATGTCAGGGCAGGTATGAACATCGACAGGCTCCAGGGACAACGGGATTGAGCTGTAGAGCTCACTGAGCCTCTCTGCCAGCATCTCACACACTGGTGTTTTCTGCACCAGGCACTCTGCCGTCTCCTCCTTTGGTATCGTCAGCAGCAACGACAAGCCTTCACAGGCTCTTAATGCAACTCTGTTTTTCTGATAACAGGGAAACACAGAAGGTAATCATTCCGCAAACTTCACTTCTCAGACTATTCGACTCCATAATGAATCTTCCTGTCGGCCTGGATTTCATCTGGATTGAACTGTCAGTCGTTGCCCATTTGTGCAGTATATATTTGCATGCTGCTGTTTTCTATTATGTCTTGCTGCATTTATTGTTTGATTCGTGTATTTATACATTCGTCTAATGTCTCTATATAGTGCTGTGTGCACTTTTATGCTGGTCCTTGCAATTTTCCTTGGAATAATAATCTTTCCATGTTTCCATATATTTTCCTACATTCCCTTTTTAACCACACTGCCCACCCACACCCCAACCCCACCCCCCATTTTCCTAAATTCCCTTTTTTCAATCACACTGCCCCCCCTCATGTTGGGATGTATAAGGGATTGGTGTGAAGGTCACTGGACATGGCTTCACATACCTGGCTTTTTGTTAAGAACAGTAAAGCATGGATCAGCTTCTTGTCCTCCGGGGTCTGACTAGGGGATCTGCAGGGGCTGCTGGGATATCCGCTGTCATTCTGATGCCCAGGAGCCATTTTTTCTACATTGAGGGGTTTGCTGTCCCCCTGCTGAACCTCATCACCTGATGAAGAGCATGACCTTCTACCAGGTTCCTCTGTCTTAATCTTTTGAACACACAACAATGGAAGAAACTAACCATACTATACAATAAATAAACCAATAAATAATATATGATGTTGCTAGTTAACGGCAAGCCTCACAGGTGTTACTGAACACCTTAAGAAACTTCTGCAAATTCTGCCTTCTTAACAGACTTAAGTAACTCATTTTATTAATCAAATAAAAAACATTTGGCTGTAAGCAGCATTCGGTAACCAGCTGTTTTTTTATTCCGCCTTCATTAAATCATGTCAGTTATTGCCTAGTGTTTACAACAGGCCAAGTTAATATACTATCTGCCAGATTGTGTAGGGGGAAAAAACGAAAAACAGTCTGATGAGCCATTCCAGTTCAAAAGTTAAATTCATAAAATACCCCAAGAATGTAGTGGAGCACATAAGGATCCTGTTTCAGTCTTGAGCAAACGACAAAGAGCAATTGGGCCTCCTCCTTTTCAGTCTGCGACCCCGTCTGTGCACAGAGGCAAATCAGCTTCTGAGGAGACAAGAAACAACCCTGATTGAATTAGCTGCAAGTGGTTTGTCCAGGGCTAGGCAACCCTGATCCTGGAGTGCCAGTGTCCAGCAGCTTTTCTATCCTACTGGCTGTACACCGGCCCTCCAGGGTCAGGGCTGCCTAACCCTGGATTTGACTGAGATGTCTTCATTTAAAGGTGACTTAATACCTCTCAGATATCAAAAAGTAAGCAGTGTTAACTGCAGTTTATGAAAAATACATTACAATGCAAGTGCCTTAGGCCAGCAAAGGAAGTAATTTAAAGCTACAGCTTGGGAAAAAATTAAGAGACCACACTATATTAAAAAAATCCAATAAAATAATAATAATTTTAAAAAATCTGCATTTTTAAATCCTGATTCAATCCTGGTTCTGTTAGCAGAAGGCTACACTAGGCAGCAGGTTAAAAATGTCTATATGATAATACAAGAAACATTTTCTATTGCTTTCAGCCATATATTCCATATATTTTAATTCTGTTTTTAGTCTTGCAGTCTTCATATAAATCTCAGGTTTATACAAAAGAGACCACTGTATATTAAAAAAAATCTGTGCTTTTATTTAAATCCTGGTTCTGCTGAGCAGCAGGTGGCTTCCAGGTAAAAGAATTCTAAGAACAAGTACACAAGAACAAGGTGAAGCGAGAGACACTGGGAATGACCAGAAACCAGCCAGGTAAAGGGCAGAATCGACTTTCTAATACCAGAGATGAGCGTCAACATATCCAACAGTGCCTCATGAATCGAAGGATGACATCAAGTGACCTTCAAAATGAATGGGAAACATTAAGTGCAGGTGTGAGGTGCACGGCTAGGACAGTTTGCATCAGGCTCCTAGAAGCAGGATTGAAGTACCATAAAGCAAGGAAGCAGCCCTTCATTAATGAGAAACAGAGAAGAGTCAGGCTGCAGTTTGCAAAAAAAAAAAATAATAAAAAAATCTCTTATTCTTAAAGTCTCTTAATTTTTTCCAGAACTGTATTTATTGGTACAGTAGGTAGGAGAATTTCTTGTGTTCTCCAAAATGTTGCTGATATCTTCTTGGATGGCTAAAATAATAAATCTTTGATTCCCAAACCTCTCCTCAGGGGCACCCCAGCCATTCCATATATTCATTAAATCTGACCAACAGCTCACAAAAATTAATTAACTTAAACAACTTGATGAATTATCGGCCAGCCAAACATAGTGTGCTAGTGGTCAAGTCAACAAATACTTTGGTATATTTAATTGTACCTATTAGCGGTTTAGGCATATTTTACGCCCTGAGCAAAATATGAACCAATTGCTCGGACGTGCTGTCCTATAGTTGCGCGAGCACCAATGTAAAACATAGCTTAAACAATTTCCACTGGCTGCCTAAGATTTTCTTTTTGCACAATATTGCACATCCTTTAAAACTGAAGCATTGAAGAGTAAGTGCCAAAGTTATGAATCTGTACATATAGCCTGGTTAACATATATCAAAATAACAAATTCAATATAATCAAAGTAAAACTTCCTTTAAGATGATAATAATGCAAACAGGTGATGACGCACATCCCCTACCTGGACTGGCCTGTAAACATTGATAATGTGAAGCAGTGGCTGCTGGATCTGTGTCAGAAGCTTGGTGAAGAAAGCAAGAACTTGCTGGATCATCCCTGGAGGGTACTGTGCAGAGAGGAAGACAACATTAGACAAAGGGAAAGAGAACCACAAATGGAAGGCCACCTTAGACCCTATCACTCTTTACCCTTACGTAAAATGACGACTTCTAAGTGGATAACATGGTATCTCCCAGCAGTCATGTCCAATACAGTCATGTCTCAACATCCTTTTGCTGTTTGTGTTTGTGTCTGATACCTCTGCTTTGCCTAAAGTGCAAAGTGTCTCCAAAATCTTGTGCTGCAGCAGGTACTCCATGCAGGGCCCCGTCTCCTGTGATTCGTGCTGCTTCTCCTCATAGACCAAGATATCAAGCATCTGTCTGAGTCGCCAGGGGATATCAGTCTCCTTTACAGGAATCAGGTCATCTAGAAGAGGATCTCAGTGCACTTAGAGCCCTTAAAGAGGCCGCCCAGGGCATTTCCCAAGAAGGCTTGCTATTTGACAGTTAAGGACTGATGAAAAGCAGTAAACAACCAAAAAAAAAAAAAAAAACACATAACCTTGGAGAGATGCTGACTTCACTACAGCAACGCTAGCACCAACAGAACAGTGTTTACTCTAGAGTAAGCTTATGCGATTTGATGACATTATCTATAATCGATGATAACAGACAAGTAACCTGGTATTGTTATCTGACGAACCGGTGACTACTGCTTTTTTTGTCAAGAAGGTAGGTCTATGCTACACAAAACAATATGATAAAAATAGAAATATCAAGGGTGCGGCTTCCGGTTTGGCCGTCTAGCCCATTCTAACGCATTTTAAAAATAGCTATTATTTTTTAACCACTTATAGACTTCTAACAGAATTTTTAATGTTTGTGCTAAATGTATTTTTTTTTTTTTACTTTAGACCAGTGGTAAACACCATGCAGTCCTAGTTTAGAGGTTTGTCTATGAGAAGGTAAGACCATGAAATAGTGTGCATGGATTAGTGAAGGCATTTCGTCATATAATCCCAAATAATTATGCATCATAAATAAAGCAAACACTGTGCATAGGCTTGTGGATGGACATAGCAGACCACAGAATATAGGTACATGTAATTTCAACAAGTATCCTGCTGACGGCACGGAATGAGGAATATTACTATATTTTTAAATCAAAACCCTCGTCAATATACTACAGAATATCACACAGAACACATACGTGTTAACCTTTAATATCCCATGACTTGTACAATCTCTATTCAATGTGCCCACTACCCGTAAAGTACGCTTAAATTTCAGAAAGAAAAGAAAAAATACATACGTCCTTACATTTCATACTGTCCGGCCATCAGGGGGTGTACAACTCCATCGATTTTTGTTTCAAGTTTTTCATTACATTGCTTTCGTCAAGTTGACAAAAACTAGGAAAACAGGTAGATGCCACGTAACTCTTAATATTAACTCACCGGTGGTTTCGATGTAATAGTTCGTGATCCCTTTCCAATGCTCGACAAAGGAGTCCTGCAAATTAACCGACGGCTCCCTCTGAAACGCAAAATGATATATATGATATATTTAGACTGATATAATTGCGTAAACATCGGTAAACACACAAGGCGAAAATAATGCATAATTCAACGTGCGATGCGCATGTTCCTCGGGTAATTTATGCTTTGCTAACATTAAACAATAATAGGTAAAACGTGAATAATGTATGCCGAGTGTTCATCCGGACTGGATCCCGTTCAGACGCTCATGTTTGGGGTAGGACAGTGCTCCGGCGCCCAGCTGCAAACTTTAGGAGTATGAAAAAAACAACCATCTTATCCATAGACAGATGCTGCATTAAGTTATATTCCCCATATCTGTGTAATGACGCACAAAAGAAAAAAGACTATATAACTTATATAACATGGTCGATTATATTTCTATTGATCCCGTCTTCTTGAAACATGTAAACAATCCCGGCTTCTGCGCTCGCGTACACAAACATGGATCGGCTTCAACCTGTTGAATAAGTATAATAAAGCTGACAGTTGTCAGTGTGACAGTTCTACATTTCATATTCCGGAGGTACGTAGACAAATAAAAAGCTAATAAATACATAAGATTAATTAAAGTTAGATAACGCGCTAAGCAGCAGGCCTCGGCTGCGATCCCCGAGCTAAAGTTACGAGTCGGCCCCCGTCAGACGTCGGTGTTCCGTCCTCACTTACAGTTTCTAACGCGTGTTGGAAGAGCGTAGTAAGTTTATTAAACATGTCCATCTTGAGCCGTCTTGTAACTTCTTTGGTGTCTATGTGTCAGATGCATTTATTCTCACAGTATCCTAATGCTCTATTAGCATTTAAAACATTTTAAAAGTAAGAAGTTGGTCAGTCCATGTTGGGACGCCAGTGTCCCGATATCGAAATAGGTCGGAGCTGACTAATGATGAAAGGGGGAGTGCCTTAGGAGCGGTGTAGACCAACCGCAGAATACCGTTAAAATAAGAATATTTCTTCCATATCATTTTAACCAGTTCAGTAAAACTAATTTGTGCATCTCGAACAATAGAATTAATAACCGCGTTGCTTATTTATTAGTAAAATATGATCCAACGATAATTATATGTGCAACATAACCTGAATTCGTTGGGCAATAAGCATGATTGACTTGATGTACCTGATCAAATACCTTGAACAAAAAAATCTAATATTGAATTGAATATATATGCATATTTCATAAATTTATTATTACATTAATGTCTTAATCTAAAAATGTCGTTACACTCTGATAATAAATTATTGAAAAGGAAGTGGGTCATATGAAGTGCCCAGCACACTGCCATATGTTTATCCACCACTCATTTATTGAACAAATACAGATGTGAATAAATTAGTTCTAACTGTAGTTCCTCCGTATAATATTAATGAAGAGAATTAATTCAAATACCTTTTATATATTCCCAAAACCAAGGCACTCATTATATTACATACCGTACAGTAAAAAAATTACTTCGGCTGCATCAATAAAAGTCCATAACATTTCATGTTTGAAGAATATGTTTTTATAACTGGCATCTGTTACACAAATATAAACATTTAAATATATCCATCCATCCATCCATCCATCATCTCCCGCTTCATCCGAGGTCGGGTCGCAGGGACAGCAGCCTCAGCAGGGAGAGCCAGACTTCCCTCTCCCCGGCCACTTCATCCAGCTCCTCCGGGGGGATCCCGAGGC
>JAODKC010000044.1:14019844-14036615 GCA_026777985.1 Mormyrops attenuatus | reverse complement strand
GATCTCCCGCTCCATCCTTCCCTCACTCGTGAACAAGACCCCGAGATACTTAAACTCCTCCACTTGGGGGAGGACCCAAGATGTATGTATGTATGTAAATATATGTTTTTATCATGTCTATTATTTTCCCCTGGTATTTACATTCATTCCCTCCACAATTTTTACTGTACATGCAAATCAGATGAAAGTGGATAACCTTTTTTAAGTCAGGAAACTTCTGAAGAAAAATACATGCTGTGATGAATATTAGGGAGCTATACTGAACACATCAGGCATTTATCCTGTAACTGATAAACAGTTGGAAGATGGATGACAGATGGGTGATGGATGTATTGAACATATGTGCAGATATAGGTGTATAATTTCTGGATTAAACGTTTGCAGCACCTGTCAGGAAAGTAACACTCAGATGATGAGTAGTGTGAGAACGTTAGCTGTTTAATGGAGGAGTACAGAGTTTACAGTTTGCTTTGCCATCAAATAGAAAACCCAAAAGACTTTTTATTCATACAAAAATTTTTAAAAAAAAAATCAAAAATGCATGATCCACATGCACAGTAACAATATATTCAGTGCAATATATACTTATACAAGTAAGGAAATGTATACAAGGTGAAGATTAAGTGGCTGACTGGTATCATGCAGAGGCTTTTGTCTCCCACTCCTAAAAAAAGAACAAAAACAGACTGTTACAAGGGATATTTCATCAATGGATCAATCAATATCATACAGAAAGATAGAAACATGAGCCTTGATGTATGTGGAAAGCTCACAGGGGTTTTACTTACACAAAAATGTTCTGAAGGCAGAAGGAAAAATAATTGGTTCAGAGAGATGACCAATCAGATTGTAGAGGAATGAGTTCAAGCAACCAAAGGAGGTGGGACCAACCATTCAGATGTCTTGGTCCACCTCTTCTTGTTGCTTAGACCCATCTCCTCTACAATGTGATTGGTTCAGAGAGAGAACCAATCACATCCCTTCTGCCCTCAGAACATTTTTGTATAAGTAAAACTCCCACAAGCCTGTCGAAAGACCCAATTCATTAAAATTAGCAAACATCAGTTTATAGCAGGGGTTAGCAATCCTAATCCTGGAGTGCTGGTATGTAGCAGGTTTTCTATCCTACCTGATGAGTTACTATCTGCCTGAGATCAAATGTGGTTCATCAGAGACCAGGTAGGATGGAAAACCTGCTGGACCTGCCTACCCCTGGTCTAAAGCATTCCACACACTGCAAAATTAAACTCAATAGAAGTAGTCATATTAAAGTGACAGCAGACTTACCACAAGAAACATCAAATTAGTTCATCCAGTTTAAACCTGCATATTTTTATTTCTTGTGTTTTTTTGGGTTTTTTTTTTTTGGGTGGGGAGGATTCAATATTTATTCAAGAATGGACATTAAAGAATTTGGTTAGTTCGGGGGAAGGGTGGGAAAATCCATCAGCAGCAGGCAGGGAGAAATTCAACAAAACACGTGTGGGGCCTAGGAAGGACATGGTGGCATAGGGGTCCTTACTGTTGGTGGCAGATGACACTCATAATAATTAACCTGGCTGGCAGTAGCTGTGTGAGGTCAAGGATGCGCCCTTATGTGTCATACCAGTTTATCAATAAAGAGCAGAATCTGAAGCATCTAAATCAGATCACAGACAAAAAAACTCTCTGTCTCAGAATGCCATTGGTTTTATACAGTTTACTCATTAACTTTATTCTGTTGGATATACAAACATTTTTTCAAGGTTTCAGATCAACAATTAACAATATTGTGATCCATGAATAATCAGAAGGATTTATATATATATAACCAAATGATGTTTAAGAATACCAAATTCTTGTCATTAGACAACTTATTGTCATTTGGAACCATTACATTGGTCTGAACAATAGGTAGTATATATACAAATATATATATAGCAACTGTCATTTGACACATTTTGTGTGGAGCTGGTTATATCAGTTTGGATCAGGGCCCACATTGGTGACATACCTTTTTTCTCTGGAAGACCTTGCCCTTCTCCATAAAGATGGCAGAGGGAGCTCTTTTCAGGGAATTCTTTGCAGAGGCAGTGCGTCGCAGCAAGGGTGTCAGGAACCCTCCCTATGGAGGCAACAGCAGCGAGAACATCAAGAAAGTTTCATTGTATAGACTGATACTTTTCTTGGGAATCAATATTGTGTTTCAGTGGAGCGTAAATGCTTTGCATACGTTGATCACATGGTTAGGAAAACATTCTGTTAAGAGGTCGATTGGCAACTTTCTCAGTAAAAGGTTAGATGGAAAAATGTGTGACATCTTGTCACAAAAGAAGTAGTTTTTTGAACTGACACATGATCTCTGGAGATGGCAACCAATAACATAAGGCACTCTATTTGCCATTGTACAATCACATGGGAGCTCCTTACGTCTCACGTCCCATTTTGCTCTCATATGAAACGCAGACACAGGTGAAAGCGAAGGGTCAGATATATATCCCGTACCCCCAAAGCAGTTCTTGGGATTCAGGGCCTTGATTAAGGGTTTGACAGGGAGTTAATTACTGTGCTGCCCACAGGATTCAAAACTTCGGCCTTCCAGATGTGGTTACAGAGCCACACGCAGCTCCAGACAGACACTGTCCCTTGGCTGGTACATTTTGAGGTTTATTATATACTTCTTGTACCGTCTGCTATTTGGCTTTACATCATACGTTATATGCATCAAGGGCACCTGCTCCACAGATGAAATTATTTAAGTGCTCAGTATTTACTTTGCTGCAAAGTGAGCAGTTTTCATTCCACTGGGAAAGCTGTGCATGCTACCAAAATCATCCTCGGGGTGCATGAGAAAAGAGAAGTCAAAATTGTGTGTTTTGAGGTTTGTGTCAACGGGGCCTGGTTTTGGGAAAAAAAATCTTGGACAGCAATTGCAAGTTTAAAGGTTTTGGCTTCAGTTAAGAAGGATTTCCTGTAAAACATGTGCGGCACATCCCTCCTCTCATTTTTTATACTTGTGAATCTTATGTTCATTTTTTTCCTTGCCTTCTTACAGAAGAAATACATAGGCAGAAATGTCACTTCTTTGACCTCTTATTTAGTCGGTCCATTGAGTCTTTTCAGAAGAAAATATCACACATCTGTTTGAATGTTTTTTTCCATCAGTTTTTTTCCCCGTCAGATTTGAACCAGCCTACATCTACCACACATACAGTATGTTCAGTGACACATGTTGTCGATAATGGAACTGACTTGAAAAACAACTGGATTACTACCCTCCTTTAAGTATACTTACATTTTACATAAATTTGTCTGAGTTTTACATTCTTTCCCAATTTAATATTCCCCCATTTCATAACTACATTTTCCACTCTCTCCCGTATACATATCTTTTACTTATTATTCATTTTAATTCTGTTAAATTCAATAATTTGATGGAAACGCATGGAATCTTATCCAATCTCAATCTGGAGAAATAAACCTAATTGAAGAACACGGTCCAAACACATTGGATATTTGAAAATACTTCTCAATGGTTGACCTAGCTCTACAGCTACGGAGACAAAGCCAAACAGGGTTAAAGGGAAATTCTATACATTAATTTTGATCATCATCGGATGAGGTGTCTAACACATACATTTATATGATCGATAATCATCACCATTTGTCTACACTGCACTTAATTTGTATTTCCAGTTTGCATCAGTATTTTTCTAGGCTCAGTATCAACTCTTGATCAACAGTAATCTCCGAAGATGGAGCATCAATTCATCCATTTCAGATGGCAACTTGTCCAATGCAGCAAGCCTGGTACAGAGCGCACTGTGGAGAGGATGCGAGCCCATCACAGAGCACACCCTGGAGAGGACGCGAGCCCATCACAGAGCACACCGTGGAGAGGACGCGAGCCCATCACAGAGCACACAATGGAGAGGATGCGAGCCCATCACAGAGCACGCCCTGGAGAGGATGCGAGCCCATCACAGAGCACGCCCTGGAGAGGATGCGAGCCCATCACAGTGCACGCCCTGGAGAGGATGCGAACCCATCACAGAGCACACGCACACAGTATGGGCAATTTAGAGAAAGTATGGGAGGAAATACACCTATAACATGACAGAGCACAAAAACTCCACACACAGAGTCAGGGACAGAATTCAAACCCCCAGCCCTGGAGGTGTAAGGCCACAGTGTTACATGTTCATCTTAAAAAACCCACTTAATAAATGACAATTTTAGCCAAATGTTTATTTTATTTTTTATCTCATTGTCCAAATGGTAGTAATCCTAATAACTATGTACTTGACTAGTTTTGCAAGATTGGAGTGGTTGGTTAGATGGTTGAATGAGTGGATGGATGGATGGATGGATGTATGGATGGATGGATAGATGGATGGTGCATTGGTTTACCACAGATGACACATTACATTACTAGTGTGAGACACAATCTAGCCTAGTGTTTTTCTTTTTCTTAGAACTGGGCATCTCCTCCTTGCTTCAAGCCTCAAATGGGCATCAGGATATTTTGAGTAGGATATCTATGGATGGGGGTCACGTTACCTGCGCTCTTTCAGTGCAGAAGGCCAAAGACTGTCTGAAGGAGGAGCGCTTGGGAGGCCTGCCAGCTGTCACAAGGTTCACCTCTGATCCTGCGTGAAGCTGCGTACGTCTTTTCCCGACCAGTTCCAGCTTTTGCACCCCCCGCTCCAGGTCTGGCGCCACCTTGAGGTCTAATCACACAACGATACACGGGTCACAGAACCAACAAATGCCAACAATTAAGTTATTTCATTTAATTGTATAAATAATAATAAAATAATAATAATAATTTCTGCCTAAACACAAAAAGGATAACTGGTGTCCTTGCATTGTCTTTTCTCTCTTGAATGGGTGTGATTTATATCACTCAAAGGCAGAAGAATTGTGTGAAAAAATGCATTCAGACAAAACTGTAGCTAGCAAATCAATCAGTTGTCATTTTTCCCCCATTTGAGGGAAGGCAGTCCCACTGATTTTTCTGGCCATCTTTAATGTAATGTGTAACATTTGACTCTGTAAGAGAGGCCTTTGCATTTCGGCCCTTTTTTTAAAAAAAAGTCACAAAAGTTCTCAAGGGAAAAACACAGATTGCAAAGGACCTTAAAAGGACATGCTGCCCACAAGGCTACATCCTTCTACCACAGCCCAACCATCAAAAATGACAGCTAACCACCGTCTCCTTCTACGCTGAAGAGCTCATGGGAGACATTTTTCCCTTGGCTTCCAAGAGTCCTGTGGGCTGTCAGCCTGCACACACTGCAGCCTAATTTGCACTACTGAAGCGTCCTGTTTGCTAGTCTTGACATGTACATGTCACACCGTCTTCTGTTTGTTGCATTTTGAGAGGAGTCTCCCACAAACTGTAATCTTCGTCAATGCTACAATAAGTGATACTGTGACAAATTTTAATTGTGACAATTCAAATTTAAATTGCGCTTTTCATCATATTTTATGACCCACTAAATCTGAGACATCCAGTGTTTGTGGACACTTATGCTTTTGTTTATATTAACATACTTCAGCAAACCAAAGATGGTATTAGTATAAAATATTTCACAGACAGAACATGACACTCACTATGTTTTGCCAGAATCCAGCATGAATCCGCTACAAAGTATCCCTTAGGTTCATTCAAGGATAGAGAAACCATAGTAGGTGTCTCTCCATACAAATTCACAAATATCCTGTCATAATAAGATCTTACTAGTGAGATGACCTTGGAAGGTGTCATCACTGGGCTCCACAAACTACTATACATACATCCAATGAGTTGGGATATGGTCATCCTGAAACATACCCCTTCCACAAGGAGAACAAATTCATTACCATGCAAATGATAGACCAATGCAGTAGAGAGAATCATGCCTCGATGGCATGTATGAAAAACCCACATCACAACATTTAAAAACATGTTAAAGAAACAAAGCCCACAGAAGTTTTGTTGACAAAGTATAGTGCTCCCCTAGTTAAGCACAGCATGACTGCCGTTTTACCTCAAAGTGTAATGCCACGGCCTAAACATCACTGTTAAGGAGTATGTCTACTTTCCCCAGGCATGAGGAATTTATCTTTATCAGTGAAACACACACACATCATCAGTTAGTGTCTGTTTAAAGTACAGATGCAGTGTATATCCTCTGACAAGGCCCGCTATAGCTAACTGAAGACATGTGTGTACTTCACATGAGGGCTGTACTGGCACGTTTTGGCACATACACTGCAGCCCCGAGGACACTTTATTTACGTCACTTTGTTTGAACCAACCTGCACGCACATGCATGTAAGAGGTTGATGACAAAAATATTAAAACACTGTTGCTTATGATTTCTTATTCTAACTAACATATAATTATTGAGACACTGTTGATTCAGCTAAACATTGAGTAAGCTACATTAAAAACAGATGTGGTTGAATTGTTTCCTTAAAAAAAGGATTCAATGCATAAGAATGCTAATAATATCCATAATAGGGCCACAAATTCTTCACTAATCATATGTTTTGCACTGAGGAGCAGAAAAAGTTGTTCTCCTCACAGATACATTCATTCTTGTAATTTGGGTTCAAGTGTGATTTATATTCTGTGTCACATACAATACAAAAAAATATATTGTTAGTTTCCTAGGAGTCAACTGATAGTGGAAGCCATTTCTGTAAGTAAAATAAAAGCCAGTCACAGAAAGACTGACAAAACATCAGGAATTAGAGCAGACTTACTGTGGTTAGGGAAGGTTCCTTTGTTGATATAGTTACTTTCATCTTTAGAAACCATTGAATCTCTCTGTGTATTGTTCTGAGATTTCTGGAACTGAGACAGAAGGTTTTAGTGCGCTGAAGAGCTCACACATTATAGACAATCCTCGCGTAATGTCCGAGTTCCATTCCTATGACCAGGTCATACAGCGTACAATACTGACTGGTTGGAGAGCTGCTCGTAAGTCCGGGCAAGTGAGGACTATCTGTATATCCCAAGATACTGGTGGACACCCCAAAATCAAAACTTACCCTGTGCTCCAGAATGCATGTGTTTGAGTAGATTGGCTGGCTTTGCACTGTCCCACACAACTGCTGAAAGGGGTCGTCGATGTACATGTTGGAGGTCGGGAATCTGCGAGTCATCAAACCACTGCTGGACAGAAAACAGGTCTCAGTACCATCCATCCAGATGAAAGTAATTAATTTCTCACATGTTATGGGAGTGCTGAGAGAGCCCCTTTAGGAACAGAAGTCAGAGGGCAAACAGGGATGCTACCTGAGTGGTCTGCTAGGCCCAACATCCAGCATGGAGTCCAGCCGCTCGTACTGGGGCTCTGCCAGCCCCAGGCTCCCGTCCTGCAGGAGCTGGAGCCAGCGCTCCTTCTCGTCTGCGCAGCTGGCCTGCAGGCCAACAGAAGAGGTCAACACCTCCTTCCCTCACATGAACCCTGCACTGTGCCTCAACTCTCAGCAAAAAAAAAATGCCATACTTCCTAAACCTCAGTCCAAGGATTCAGGTATCATTCGTGGAATCCTGTATTTTCCCCTTTACGGTGGCTTATTTCCCAAGGATGAAATCCTGATTGTTTCGGGCTGTTTTTAAATAGTATGCACAATAACTAAACTCGAATTGGTGGTTCCGGTGGGCTCCATACCTCCAAAACAGCCACCTGGTCTCCGTGCAGGTCCACAGTGATGCGGTAGGCCTGTGCCGTGTCCTCAGCGGAGTGGATTTCACACCCCCGGAGCTGCACGCTGTACTGGGGGCTCTCCTCGAACACCTCGTCCCGGAACATCTTCAGCATGCCGTGCTCCACCTGGCACCACAGACTCTGCCACTGGCAGTTCATCAGGACGTTCAGGAAGCCTGTCAATCCAGAAGGGACAACCGGTGGGGGGGGCGACTGCTGTCAGAGGACCTCCAGTATGTGTATAATGACAGCGAATCTGACATCTAAAGTGGCAGGTAGCTAAGATTGTCGATTGAACCAGACTGTGCGCTACAGTATTCGGCAGCAAACCACTTGTGAAAGACAGAGACAGGATTTTCCAAATACCATGAAAACACATGCCAAAATGGGTGTCTGATGAACATAGCACTGTTTCTTGAAGACCAGTTTTGAACATTACAAAAGGAAATAAAAAAAAAACAAAAGATTTTTTTCTGCCCTTAAGATATTAGCATAGTGCACATTTTAAGTCACAACATAGGAGCATGAGTGTGCAGAATGACTGCTGTTATTTTGACTTCAGTTATCATGCAACAAATATTGTCCACAATCACTTACAAACGGGACATTGTAAAATGCTTAACATGGCTTTAATGTTACAGAACAGTAATCAATGAACACCAAAAAAATCAAAACCTAAATCCAATGAGTATGGATGGATGTTATGTTACATTGAGCCTTTTTCTTCTCCTGCCAACAGCTGCCACTGCAGGAACCATAAAGACACCCATTATAAGGAAAAATCTTAACGTGGCTAAAATGTTCCAATACTGCAGTGAACGATCACCAAATTTCTCTCTGACATGTCTTATAACAAAATACCCATAGTCACAGGATCTAGGTTTTGATTTTTTTGTTGTTTTGCAACATTAAGCCACGTTAAACTTTTTCACATTAAGCATTTAATAAGGTCCCCTTACAAACTCTTCACTGGTTACATTTGTTTCCTCCAGTGTGGTGCAGGAAATGGAATCTCCTTCAAAAGGTGCCAAAACAAAAGACAAACATTCTGCTGCCTGTTGTCAAATCATTTCTGGCTCCATCACGGGCTAGATGAACACAATGAAATTACTAGAATTACCAGTGAAAGTTCAGAAAATGGCCCGGTTTGGTATGGCATAAATTTAGCCTTCACCTAATTGTACCTCACTGCACAACCCACACACTGTCCCCAGGGTCCCAGTGAATGCCACAACACACTGCATGCAGGCCTACTGAGCAACTCCACACGGAGCTATTGATAGCAAAGATCTACACCATTTCATTACGGCTTGAGGAATGAGTGCCGCACACAGGCAGCTGAAAAACATCTCACCCTTATCTCTCACTTCCACACTGCTGATAGCAGAAGGAAGGCCAGAGAGTTTGTCGTCTTCCGAGTCCGTGTGGAGAACGGTGCTCGACTGCAAGGTAAGGAAACAATCATCGAACCAATCAAAACAATACAGGCCAGACAATGACAACATGACATAAAAAGACATGACAATATACAATAAATGTGATTCTCTCAGTAGTGACTGCCATGAAATATCTATTCAGCAGGGCTGAGTGTACAGGAGGCAACAATAAAATTACCCTGCAAGAATCCAGCCTGTCACACTTCAGCAACGAGGACGAACTGTGAGATTCCTTCTCGTATTGGAAGGAGCTGCTCACTTCTTCAATGATCTAAAACCATAAAAATAGTTACATTACTTTACTTAGCATATAGCTACCTAAATTACATTCAAAAATCAACTTAAACAGATGTGGGCAGTATGGGGATGTGGAGTTACCATTATCTCACCCCCATGGTTGGGCACTTGAACCCTGTCCGTGTGGGGTTTAAATGTGCTTCACATGTTATGTGGGTATCCTCTGAGGGCTCTGGTTTCCACCCAAACCCAAAAGACATACATCAAGGTGAACTGGCATCTCTAAATTGCCCATAGTGTGTATGTGACCTGCGATGAACTGGAATCCCATCTAGGGTGTTCCCCTGCCTACGCTTCCTGGGATAGCCTCCAGGCGTTCCACCACACTCCTGGACTGGATACGTTACTGGAAGATGGACGGACTAGCACACGGCATGTGAAAATGAATAATTTTCCAAAGGTCGACCAGCTGAAGCAGTATTCCCTCTCTACCCCTCCATCCCTGCTTGTTCCTTCTCTTTGGGTTAGGAGTCTGGGCCATAATCATAAACACCTCCAAACCTTCCGCCATTCCTCGGCCTGCTGGCAGCTCTGGAAGCCGATGACCACGGTGTCCGAACCCGCCACCACCTTCAGCTCATGCTGCATCTTCTTGCCATGCTTGCACTTGTACACCACCTGGCAGCCCCTCAGCTCCAGCTCCAGCAGGGGGTTCAGGTCCTTGGCACATTTGTAGCACTGGGAGAAGGACATGGAGACAAATCAAGTTCACGTACTTACTATTATAGCATCCATCCATCCATCTTCTATGACTACTTGTCCTATTCAGGGTGTTTGGGGGGGGTCCGGAACCTATCCTAGAGGCTGTGGGCGAAAGGCAGGGAACAACGCAGGATGGGGCACAAAACCATTGCAGGGCACATTGTTATACCATGGCTTTGAAAAATCGCATTGTCTTATTGGTTCAGAGATGTCACATGGATGTTGATTATTTTCATGTAACCACACAGGTAGTTCCGGCACCCTAATAACGGTTCTGTATTAATGCGTTTTAACATTTTATTAAACATGTTAATATAAAACCTTGCATAGCTTTTTACTCATAAGTAAGCAGCTATTCTTATCAGCGTAATTTTCCTTGGTTTTTAAAATGCAAGCGCCGGTCTGTTGACGGTTTCTATGGTCACTTAACGGACTTGCCGCTTCTGCTGAGCAGCCTGACCAGACGTCCTTTCCATGAAGTGGCTATATTTTTAAGAGCACACTGGAACACTATTAAATGCTAATAAAAATTATTTTCTTCAAAAAAATTAAACGCGACTAAACGTTATTTTTTGTTCGTTAGCCATGGTATAAGCGGGATAAACCAGTTTGAACCAGTGTACAATTATACGAAAATAATCAAATCCAACTTGGTTAGCGGCATCGCACCAAGATGTTGTTGATTTTTTCATATAAATGCATACCTCATTGCGGTTTATGCCTTACTTATCAAAGTTAAATCAATTACAGGTCGTGTTTGATCAGGCAGCTTGAGGCAAATATCAGGAAACCACATGATAGAAAAATGCCTGTCATGTTGACATCTTCCCATAATATGTTTAATAATTCTGAAAACCAAAATTACAAGCAGTAGGTACTAGCGAATTTTTATCAAATTTCTGCAAACAAAATACAGCTTTAGCCCACCTTCCCCGAAGAGCGAGCCATATTCCTCCAGAACATATAAACAAAAACTTTTTTTTTATATATTCAATTCATATAATTTTTTTTTTTTTATTTGCCTTTAAAATGGAAATATAGTACAATTGAAGATTTGCATGAGGTCTAATTTTCTAGTATTTTTACTTTGCTATATACTGAATTTGAGCCTTTGAGCGGTATGGTACTGTGGAGTTTGGCGGTTCTTTCATTTGTTTGGTATGCAAGGTAATCAAACATGCAATCTCTCAAATTCTTGCCCTCCTCACTTAACCCAAATGAAAGGATAATTAGGTTCAATTGTTTGGGCCAGCCCCGCCAACGTAAATCTGCCTAACTCTGGCTTTTGCCACCAGAGTGAATCTGTCTGTACACCGGTTCAAGAATCACATCATACCTCAACCAAAATAAATACCTGAAGATTACTGGAAAAGGGTCTTTGATGTCTATCAGTCTAAGAAGGTTTACAGAGCTATTTTAGAGTTTCGGCGCTGTCCTGAAATACAGTCAGAGCCAAACTGGGCAAACTGAAAAATTTTGTGACAAGCAGTTAATCTTCCCAGTGGTTCAGGGCAGAGCTTCATGACTCAGTGAAGGAGTATGGAAAAAGACCACAGCTCAATGATGAAAGCATAACTGGCTGTCTGAAACAGCTGCCACTACAGGAACCATAAAAAGAATCCAACATAAAGATGCAGTCCATCTGTCCATCCATCCATCCATCAATCAATCAATCCATCCATCCATCTGCTAAATGGCATCTGGGTCATGCTCCGACCACCAAACTGAAATAAACTTTCCCAGCCACACAGATGTCATGGCAAGGTGGTTTTATGAAGTACTTTTTTCTCCACAGAGTAGCTTTTGAGTGCCTCACCGACTTAAATATCAAAACAACATTTATGAATGGTGTCTGAAATATAGAAACAATTAGGATTGTTTTTTCTCCATAAAACTGTATGAATTGAGATATTGTATTAAATTAGAATATTCTATCTAACTAAACAAATAAAAAGGATAGACCTGTTGCTAAAACAAAGTTAGAAGAAGCTTAGCTAAACGATATAAACATCAAGCATTCTCCCCAGAGATTCCCATGAGATGGTTTAAACATTAAAGATAGGGCAACTTTAAATCCGAACACTATACAGTCACATGTCGCATAATGACGTTTCCGTCAAAGACGGACTGCATATATGACAACAGTCCCGTAAGGTTTATAAGAGAGCTGAAAAATTACTATCACCTAGTGACACTGTAGCGCAACGCATGACTCAGATGGTTGTGGTGATGTTGGTGTAAACACACCTACTGCACTGACAGTTGTGTATATAAGTATAGCACATTAGCTTATTAGGTACATTAAAATGATGTAATATATAACTCTGATTTAATGATCCCTCAACCATTTTCCTCAAATAAGCACTGCAGTTTTAAGATCAAATAACACAAAATTAGATAAAATGTCTTTTAAATCTTAGTTTTACTCCAAGTAATCCACAATAGACTACTAATTAGTATAATATGATGTAGGCATGTAAATTAGGGCTGTATCTAAGCTCTGCAGGGTGGTTGATCTCCAGGAGCAGGGTTGATGACCACTGCTCTCTGATGTCTGCACAACGAATGTATCCCCCTTGTTAATGACTGTAGTTTTAGCCACATACCAGCTCCTGTAACTTTTCCTGTAACACTTTCCAGATGAATTACAGTTCTCCTTATGTCAGGTTAACAGACGACGTCCCCAGATACCTGGGAGTAACTGTTGCTACAGCAGAAACTGAGCAGAGGGGAGGTACCTACCAAGAGGGCCGTGTTGCGGATGATGAATAGCTGCTTCTTCCACTGACCCAGCCACTTCTTTCTTGACAGGTAGCCGCAGATGCGTGACTCTGGCGGGGAGCGGAGGCACGGCTGCGAGGCGCTCCATTGGATGTAATGAGCCCTATCCTTTACAGAGTCTTCCTCTTCCTCGCCGTACGACTCATAGTGACTGCTGTCAGAGTCCACCGCGTCTGGCCCAGACACATTTAACCACACATTTGCGTCAACGTTTCTGAAATACAATCCTGAACATGTCCTTTACGTGACCCTACACCACTGAAGGGCCACTCACAGTGACCTCGGCATCATACCTGTGGGCTGACTCACTGGAACGAATGGTTCTGCCTCTTCATAGCAGTCATCATCCAAGCCATCGGGGGGGTAAGGAGGCACGACAGGCCCCTTGCTCTGAAACGGGGACATACACGGCAGCTTCATTAGCTTGTACGACTGTCCCCGTCACTGCTCAGTCACAGGGTGTCACTTCACCACTAATCCAGGTAAAAGAGAGATATCTTCCAATACAAAAAAAATCCTCAACTTCAATTTAAAGCAAAAATAAGAAGCACACACAGAGACCAACGTGTAATTTAACGTCTTAAAAGCAACATGCTTTATTTACGGGAAAAAGAGAAGTTTAGCTATTTTGTAAAGGTCAGGCGGAACACAGACTGCAACAAGAAAAACACAGGCTACTCAGAAGCCCGAATGACAGGACTGCGCCTGGTCTCAGATCAGTCACTCATGCCATCTACCTCAGGGAACCCAACCAAACCACATGACTTGGCACACACCATCTTAAATGAAAAAACAGGTTTCAGGGATGGTGGACAAAACCCATTTCTGCTTTAAAGTTTTAGTACTGTCGCATCATGTGGTCACCCTCCTAAGCCACAGGAAATGTGTAAATCCAGGGGTCAGACAAACAAACATGTGTAACTAACCTTTACCACTTTATGGGTGAGAAAGGTAGAAGTCTTCCTCTTTCCCAGGAGGGTTGGGTAGCCGGTTAACCTTGGGCCCCTAGTTTTTTCCTCCTATCAAAGTACAGAGTTTTGTTTCCTCTCTTCCACTGCCTTCAAGCTCTCATTCACTATCCGTTTACTTTATTGTTGCACTAAACTGTGACATCCAATTGCCAGCTGTTGTTTGACTGTAATAAGTGCTCTGGGCCAAATATGTTGCGAAAAGCACCGTATACATATAAATCAAACTAGAGAAATAATATACCCTGTTAAATGAATCCCTAAGCGTTTCCTTTATTTGTGCACTTTCTGGGTGAAAGATGCCCTAAAATTGGTAAATTGGTTTCTTGGGTTTCCTTTTTGCCAGCTTTCCTAGATATTGCAAATATTAATAAACTAGATTACTCTATTCCTACCCCTATGGAGTTTACAGAAACGGAGAGGAAACAAGACTATTTAGGGGGTGGGACTATTTAACCCCAACCCAATTTAATGGATGCGGCAGATGCCTCTCAGACTGTCTGAGAAATGGCTAAGCTAGGATATAGAGGGACGAGGGATTTTGTGCAATGTCTGTTTCTTTCCTGACCTGAGGTAGGGGGAGAGAGGGTCCATAAGTAGTGGGGAGGAGTTATAGAAACAACTATTCTCCACCTCAGGCTTGTAAATGTCCTCTCCATACTCACAAATCCTTACTGGGCAGGCCATGCAGGTCGCCCACCCCCAATCTTTTGTGTTTATGGCTTTTGTTTTTTCAACAGGAATGAGATGAAGCAGAGAGCGAGTACAGCTGTGGGGCCAACTCACGCAACGTCTAGTTGACAGAGAGGACATCAGTGAAGAAGCACACCAGGTTTCCCTTAATCAGCTTCAGCTTCCACAGCGTGGCAGACCCTCTGCTATAACTGATAGATACAGCTTACAATTGGTACTCTATGAAATATGAAGCTGAAAATATTAACAGATCTTATTGTGATTTGTACTTATTTGGAACTATTGCTTATATTTTAACATATCTTCTATTCTATTCTTTTTTCCCCCATTTATATTTGTGTTGTTTTCGAATGCATGTACCAGTACCGCAAAGACAAATTCCTAGTACATGTGGGAGTACCTGGCCGATACATAGAATTCTGATTCTGATTCTAAAATACTCAATTTCTGACATGTTCTCTCAAATACTTTAACAAGGCTGAATTAATTTCATATTGAAGTTCAACTAGACACATATATGAGAAACCACTAAACGATTCTGGGTACAGGTCAGTTCTGGGCCCCCCTTCTGTGCACTTGTTACGTGGGTCTCAGTCCTCGGGCTGCGTGTAATTTCCGGGCACTGCAGTTGGGCGCTCCTGCCATCCTATCCCGGAAGGCTTTTACTGGTGAGCTCATGGTCCCCACGGGCGGGCTCTGCCCCGTCCATGTCTGACTTCCCCTAGTATGTGGGCGTTCTATCTCTCCATCACATAGACATACATAATTATTCTGTGGACATGTACTTCCTCTCCCAGGCTGCATCTTGAGTAATAGCATCATACTGATGATGTAGAGATGGCCTCTCGCATAAACAAAACATTTCCTTTCAGATACAGGGGCTCTTCAAAACATTTCCCAAACCTTTGATTAGTAATGACACAAAGCCTTCTGCTGGTACCCAAAGCGCTCTGAGAGGACAGAGGGGAGGCGGTTGTGCATGGGTGGTAGTCCGTATGGCACGGGCAATGGGGCTCTCTGGGTGCAAGCTACGTGTGTGTTTCCACCCCTGGCGGACAGACTTCTCTGGGGGCCCTAGCCTGACATGATTAGCCCCCCCCCCCTTTCGAGTCGATACAGAAACAAGAGGGAATTAAAAATGATGGAACATCAATAATATGCTAATCAAAGGTTGGGGGCCCAATGGTAAAACTTCCGGGCGGGGTTCAGGAGTGCTGTCAGTAAAATTCACCAATCGGGGTGGGGAATCGATCGGCCAAATTTCCAATAGAGCAAATTATTATTGTTAAATTAATTGTTTAGATGTGGCATTTGAGCCATGTGTTTTGTTACAATTTTTTTTTGTTTTTAAAAGTCTAGGTCAGCAGGGGGCCACCTAAAGTGTGGGGTGCAGAGTTATTTGCCCCCCCGCCTCTGGTTTCCACCATTTGCCTGTTTCCATTTGTAGCTTTTCACTTATTTGGGGTCCTTTACTACTCAAGAGTCCTGCCAACAGACTCTGAACTCTTTGCTGCTGCCATGCTCAGAGTTTTGAACTTGACACAAACTCTGACCAATGGCACTTTGTCATTTACTAATGATTTATGTTTGATATTTATTTATTATTTACTGCTACATAGCACTTATGTGCCCGCCCGCTTCCATCATGGCCATTTCTAAGCATTCCATCATTGTTGTTATTGTTTTTTTTCTTTTTCTCTCAGTACTTGACCCGTCTGTCTGTCTATTTATGCAAGTTGCATTGAGGTCCAGGGAACATTATTTTGCATCACCAAATGCAGTGTACTTAATACGGATGGCGTGACAATAAAGCCCCACTTGACTTGACTTGACTACTCAGAAGCTCTAAGTCCAACTACAGACCATCGGAATCTGCATAGCCATGGGGGATAAATGAGTACTGATGAGACAGAACCTTATTTGTGACAATGACCTAGTTTTTTGTGGCCTATCCTGGCCTTGCTGTAGCAGTTTGTTGTTTACTCCTGCCTGCCACACCCGGCCACTTGAATCAGCCTCGTTAAAAGCGAAACCTTAGCCTCTGACCCATTGCACTGCTCTTCACCCCTCTGTAGGACGTGCTGCTGGGCGTCCCAAACCCAAGACAGGCCCAGGACCCTCTCATTAGCGGGCCACCTCCGCGGGGGGGGGGGGGGGGGGGGGGGGGGGGGGGGGGGGGGGGGGGGGGGGGGGGGGGGGGGGGGGGGGGGGG
>JAODKC010000044.1:13989056-14019744 GCA_026777985.1 Mormyrops attenuatus | reverse complement strand
CTAGGAGGCCTGAGAGCCTGTCAGCCACTACAGTAGTCCCCTTTAGCTCTCCCTTGTCATTATGGTCAGTGAATAAAACTCAGGCCTGAAAATAAACCCTGCTGCTGGCCTTCTTTCCCCAGTGCCACCTTACGTGGCCGCAGCAAGGACAGAGAGAACCCTGGGACGTCAGTGGGGCATTGGCCCTTACAGAGCCAGCCCAGGGACTTTGGATCCAAAGCTCCCTGAAAAACAGACCTAAAACTGAACTGAAGACATCACTCACTGCAAACAGTTTTATGTCTGGAACAAGAAGTTTCTAAACCTCAAAGAGAAATAAGGTGACAGAAATCATTAGCCCTTGTTCAAATCCTTATTTAAGTCCAAATGTGTTAGTTTCTAAACATATCATAGACTCATATTTAATAGAGCACAACACAAAAGATACATCACTGTACAGTATTTAACTCAAAAAAATCACTTGGATAACTGATATGTAGTTGTTAAATCGTTAAATCAAATAAAAAAAAAACTTGGTTAATCATATTGAATGATGGCCCTCATAAGAGAATACAACAGAATAATAGGCACAAAGCCATTAGTCACTGGACTGTTTAATGTTCTGCTAACTTATCCTGGTCTGACTCCACGTGCATCTGAATCGACAGCTAGAATTCTAGAGTGAAAGGAACACAATTTGTGACCTAAAACTGCAGCCAAAAAGCATTATCACATATATATATCACACATTATCACACATATATACTTGAACAGGACTGCTTTGAGGGTATGATTAACCAGGAAATGAGCTTCACTGCTTGATATGTTGACTTTTGGAAGTTACTTTAATATTAGTATTTGATAGGATTTATAAACGTAATACACCAAACCAGTAACCCCAGCAGGCGTATGCTGCATTAAACTGGTGTTGAGGTGCTCATCATTAACAAAAAGGGGGCTTCTTCATTCTGCTCTTTCACAATTAGGTATGTTTACTTGATTTGATTTGAGATAATTCTTTCGGTTACTTCTGTTTGCAAGTATTTTGCGAATCGCCTAAATACAAACACTTTCAAAATCTCACCATTTATATTGTGCATTTTTACTGTATTTCCACTTCCACCACTATCTCTTAAAATGTCTACAGATGAAACTGCCCTCAAACAAATGTTTAAAGAGTCCTTCCACAAAGTCTGCAAATATTTGATTAAGTTCTTGTTTAAACTCATCCCGTCTGGATTTCTTAGTGGTCAGTGGCCAGAGGATAAAGAGAAAGGCAGACTCACCCCCTTCAGCAGCCATTCAGCTGAGGACGATGGCTCTTCAGCGTGACTGAGGTTAACCATAGACCGGAGGAAGCCTCCTGTGCAAATAAAGGCAAATGTTAGGTGTCCAAGGACAGGCCCATGAGGAACACCAAGACTTTAAAGCTGAATTCTCAACAAAAAAGGGTTTTAGAGAAATCTCTTACCAGCAACTGTCTGATTTTCCCTGAGATCACCGTTGGTGGATCCAGACGGACAGTTCATAATCATGTATTCTGCATCCTCCACTAGAGAATGAGAGGAATAAAGAGAGGTCAAAGACAGACTCAGAATATTAATAAAAATAATCACACCCTGTTCTATTTGCCACTTATACAAGCATTGTTATGAAATATTGCAACTTATTAATAAATCTCAATTTTTGTCATGGTAATTGTCTGTTTCACAGCTGATCCATTAACAGTCAATCAGAGAATACGACAATAGGGTAATAGAGTAATGTTTTTGAAATGATAACCCAAATACATTTCCAGTGATTAGTCTGGTAGCAATGTGTGAGATTTATGTGCACATTCACCGGTAAGGCACCTCCATTTAAAACAGTCCAAAAATGTATGGTTTTGGGTATCTGCCTTTTCTTATACCCTTTCTGCAACAACTCTACACTTCACAACACAGATCATATCTGCTTTTATAAACTCTCTGCAAATCCACCCAGCTGACCCTATTTAAACCCTAAAAATATGTTTCATAATAGCAGTACTTCATTTATCCCTGTGGGGAAACTGGGTAGTATTACATATCCCAACTTGCACTCCAGGAGAGACACAGGCACACATTTATACAGTGTACATGTGAGAACAAGTTTTGGTTTCAGACAGGTTCCCTGAAGCAGCTGGGGTTAAGGACTTTGCTCAAAGGGACCAAGGGTGGTAAAGTAAAGCCACAAAATCCTAGACAAAGATTCCCAATTAAATAAGTTACACAGCACTCCAAGTATCAGCTCTTATAATGAAGGATTCCACTAGTGATTAAAAAAAAACACTGAAATGACAAAGAAAAACAACATGAAGTGTAAGATGAAGTTATCTGTGACATTAACTTACCAGGAGTGTCCTGTAGTTTAGATAGCAAGTCTGAAATAGACTTTTTCTGAGCCTGAGCAATATAGCTGAGGTTCTCGTTGTCCAGGACCAAGAGAAACGACTGCAGGTCCAAGACCAGCCGGTTCAGCACTGTGGGGAAAAAAGCTGTAATGATGAGTGCTCACTTGCAGACCTAGTGATTGTGGGATGGGCCAGAAAATTTAGGTGATATTAACAGGTACTGGACTGAATTGTGACAAAACTGGAAAAAAACAGTAGTGCATAAGCCTTATAGTATGTCTGAAATACCGAAATCAGGGGTGTTACTAAAGATTTATGAAAAGAAGGGCTAAGCCTTTGCTAAGGATTATGATTTTATTGAGAATAAATGACAACCCACTATTTAGGCTAATCAGTGTATATTTATATTTGGAGGGTGGGGGAGAATCTTTTAGGGGGGCTAAAACAGCCCAAGCAAGGCCCCTGACTGAAATAACATGTCGATAAATCCATCTTTCATAACCAGTCACCCAGGGTCGCAGGGGGCCCGGAGCTTATCCTCGGAAGTGCAGGACACAGACCGGGAGACACCTTGGATGGGATGGTAGTCCATCATTCATTCATTGCTTATTAACATTTGCAATCTATTTAGTTTGCACTGTAACCAATGGTGACAAATATAATCAAAAATTGCAGATAAATATTAACACAACATACCGCATTATTATAAAAACCATCACTGATTAACAATAGATAATAAGCTCAGGATACTGCATTTGAGTATCACTGTAACAGAAAAAGAAAATTAAGCCACTCTTCATTCTTCAAATAATTTGTATTTAACCACTCTGTATGCCTATTACTATCCATCTTAACACTACACATAACCCTAAACAATAATCTTCCCTGAATATTCTCTCAATCATTATGTTTAACGTAATCTAACTAAAATCAACATGGTATTTCACAAAAGTGAATATTGTAATTGGTGCATTGGACATTGTAATTGGTTCACATGTTTTCCCAAGTTGCATGGTTTTCCTCTAGATACTCCAGTTTCCTCCTACAGTCCAAAGAGACGTTGCCATGCTAATGTGTGTCTGTAGAGTGTGTGGGTTAATCCCTTGCAATGGACTGGCATCCCATCCAGGGAGCCCCCCCTGATTTGTGTCCTAGGCTGATAAACACAGTGACTATAATTACAAACTGCAGACTCTCCAGACTAGAAGAGGTCATTTTGCTAGATTTATACAAAAATAAGTGGAATAACAAAAAATATTTTGATGCGATGATTAGGAACAATTAGGAAATCCCCCCCCCAAAACACATCATTACTGGTAAATTTGAGTCTTTCCACATAAAACACGGATTGAATGGCAACTTTTATCCATATCAACAATCTTGCAGCGAGGACATGCAATCCAGAACAACCAGTGGTACCACCGTGTACCAAAGCACCATGCATTCATTGACTTTTACAGTGTATGAATGTGCCAGGTTTAGTTTACAGTACAGACAAGCCACAGAAAACAATGGGGGCCGCAGTGGTGTACGATAGCCGCTCTTTTATGTAGGGAGGGGGTGTAAACAACCCCCGCTGCTTAAACCTCATCTGCCTACACACAGCAACAGACAGTACAAGCCTCACTTCTGCTTTCACAGTGAACAGAGATGCATGGATACTGTGGGAGAGTCTATCAGAGGGCCTTTGTACAGCAGTCCTACTATCTGTGTAAATTACTCTGTGTGGGAATAAAAAGAAAAACAGTAGAAGGGAGGAAGGACTTTCTGCTTATGAAAGCCACAGCAACGCTGTCCCATAAAAACAAGCCACTTGTTATGGTGTCCTCAATGGCCTTTAAATCTCTCTATGAAAAGAACGCCCAAGTGTCCAGACAAGCCTATACATACTTACAGTGCTGAATGAAGCCTTCAAACCAGTCAAACTGAAGAGCTCAATTGTTTCATAATTCATCCATCTTTCCCAGTATAACCAGAAAACAGCTGAGGCCAGTGCACCCCCACAGGGGACATGGGCAGATGTGCCAAATGTGTACAAGATGGAAGGAATATTCCACTACACCTTTCTCCTAAAGGCCATAGGGTAAACATTTAAGGCCTGGAACGGCCCAAGCTGTTACCCCGGAGAAAGATATTTAACCTGAACCCAAACTAGAAAATGACCCAGCTGTACAAACAAGGGGAGTCATAAGCTGTGATTTTGCTCTAAATAAAGTGTAAGCCGGACACCAGAATGAGATCAAAAAAATGCTATTATCCCCTGCAACCCACCAATCACCCAACCATCACAACTTCTTACAACACTGGCGAGAGGAATACGCCACCATATGGCGAACAGGACGTAGCCATTCTCAACAAGTGAAGGCCTCTGCGGTGGCTTGTCAGCTACACGCATGATCCTAAGCCACTGACGTATGTCCATGTTAATATGCTGATCTATACTGCATATACAGCGATGATCTTTAACTGCAGCTGAACTTAATGTTGTGAAAACAAAGGTCTCTTCTTTGTTACGTTTTTCTTGGAGAACAAACTGTAACTCCATATCCGTGTCCTTACAAAGATAGCATGTTTTCAGCTCATTTAAAAATAAAAACAAACAGACGGCACATCACTAAAGATAACAAAGAAACACTGCAATTCTAAATTATTACCATAGGACCACACATCTATTTTCATATGTATCTCAACTAAGGCTTGGCGTGTCTGCCAAGGCATGTTTTAAATTACAATGCATAAAATACTATATTTTGCCTTTGCCCAAAAACAGACTTTTATCGTGAGCAGAAGACGTTTTATTGCGGCAATGATTTTAAAAGTAGGGCTTCCCTTTTCTCACCTATGTGAACTGTTCCCACTAACCTTCAGACTAAGCTGGTCTGGCAGAAGGACATAAAAACAAACATGAAACAGAAACATTCCAACTGACGGGGCATTAATGTTTGGCTGGTGAAAGGGACAAAAAAAAAAAAAAAAGATAGAATTGTTTACGGCCTCCATTGAATTTCATATTTACATTTTTGATAAAAACGAAGGAAACAAAAACACTGGGGAGGATTTCTGTAGGAATTTTGGGAATAGTCCTGTCCTATCTGCCTTCTTACTGACCCCACTCTCTTCCTGACACTAGCATGAATAACTACCAGTGAAATCACACAGTAGCTCTTTCCGCGTGCCTTCCATGAGAGGCAAACACTTTTCTGCATTCTTCGTCCAACGTTTAATCCTTAGAGGTATCATTATTCCATCCACTCCATTTCCTGTTCCCTCCGTATCCTCAGAAAACAATCCCTTCTTTCGGAAGATGCACCATAATACCTTCTGACTCACTGACAAACCGCCAAATCTTTTTCAGCCTTTGAGTAAATAACCCATCTCATTCAATAAAGATGTAATTGCAGTTACAACTGATGTTTTAACCTTTGTGGAAGCCGAAGGGCAGGCAGTTTACCTGTTTGGGAATGGCGCAACTTTCTTTGTTCTTTCTTTGATCTCAGGTTTATGTAAGGAAGACTGATTTTCGTAACAGGCAATGAATATGAGGTCTTCCAAGTGATATTCTGTTCAGTGACTTTTACACATAGAGTTAAACTAAACGGCTTGCTTCTAGCTTTAAAACCCTAAGTAGGATGTAGGATGAGAGGTTGGAAGACAGATGGCTCACTTCAATAAAATAAAGAACATTCAATGCAAATCCATAATCTTACATTTACAAAGTTTTGCTTATTGAAGTAGTACTGGGTTTCCTATATTGTAATTTCAGGCCACATGGTAGATTCGCCGCAGGATGTGAAGTAAATGAGGACTGGAGGAGAACACACTGAAGCAATCCTAAAAATGACAAATATGATCTGTTTTGTCAAATCACAAAACATACTAGAAAAACTGTACAATTACTCTGTTGACTCCAATGACTACAAAGACATGATTTTTCAGGAGCTGGTTGATCAAAAATGATTAGGGATCAACACCTGAAGAAAGAAACCAAAGCAAACACGGGGCGGCCCTTTCCGCTTCCTTTTAATTACACAGAGAAATCTGACCCCACGTTTTTTCTTTTCTTTTTTTTCTGTACGCCTAGTCACATTTCAAAACAAACCACAGAACAGCCATTCACATTTATACCAAGCAGGCTCGCTTGGGCTGCATGATACAACAATCACATTTTTAAAGAGTTGGCAATGGGGGGGCTGGGGATCGTAATATCTGCTCATTAACAAACCTCAAACTTTAAGCAGACATTTTTCACATTCTGCAGATGTCTATGGAGCCTACTCACATTTAAGTATCGGGGGCAGTGTATGGCTCAGTGGGTTAAGATGCAGTGCACGTGATCCGAAGGTCACTGGTTCAAATCCTGCACTCAGCAAGCACTGGGGAAAAAAATTCAGCCTCTCTGCAAAATCTCATGAATTGAAAAGTTGGGCTTGATAGCATTTCCTATACTTTCCCATTCAAACAGTGAGGAAACTGGAGGTAAAACACATCAAAATCAGGAAACAAATATCTTGTAATTAGTGAGATCATGCATCATGAAATTGCATGTTTATTTATTGATCACAAAAGGATAGCTTAATATATCTTTAATATTAACTATTTTGAATCTACTGAAAATATACTCAAAACATGTTACTGGGTTTTGGGTGTTCTTCACATTAAAACTATTGTTCCCCACAAAAAAACTCACAAAACACCAGGTTTAACAAAAAGAATTTTAATAATAATCATCTTAAACTGGGATTGTTGTCTGCAAGGGCAATATGGGAAAAAAATGTAGGAAGGGTGGAATGGTGTGGGTGATTTAGCAGCCCACCAGAGTATCCCAAGGAACTATCAGATGCTGTTCACCATTCCATGTCCAAATGAGTCAGAAATGTTGATCTCCTAAATTAAGGGCTTCCATCCTAGCATCAACACAACATCCTGTCCCTGAGCAGCCATGGAAGCTTCGAAGACAGTGACCATTTAAGTGCATGAACATAGCATGTACCCAGGATCGACACGGAGATCAGACATGTTCAGAATCTCAGGCATCGGAGTGACAATCAACGTCCTGCTTCATGATGTGATCCAAGAAGCTGCAGGAAATGTCTCAAGGAGAGCAGATCCCTAAAGAGCTGGATTCATGGATTAGACCTTCGCATCAAACTAGGCTAATGTTACATCGATCTCTAACACAAAGACATGTTGTTCTGAGATCCATAGAAAAGACAAAGCCATAAAATCATGACTGAGGATGAAATTATTAATCGTTGCATTTCAGTTGCCACGGGATGTGGGTTCTACGGCAAAAAGAAGCACACCATATGTCTACGCACTGAATAAATGTGGCTTGCCCAACTGAATATTTAAAAAGGAAATCCACGTGTTCTGAACTTCATGGATGTAAAATCGCCGTTTATTTGTACTGCAGAAACACAACGTGGATGATAAACAATGATACTCTCCAAATGACTGAAGTTCTCTTATTTTTCTTGACCGGGGAAACCTGGCAATAGCGTATTGTTGTAATATAATCCGTGATGTCATGGTGTTGCTAAACAGGGTCACTTTTCACATGATAAAAATGGAAAGAACAGCTAATGCAGCACAAAACCCCTTTCGTTGTTTACTCTCTGTTATTATTACCTCGTAAAGTTGTAGAAAGAGATGAATCCGGCATTAATATTTAAAACAAACTATAGTCGGCTGTTTCAGGATCTCTTGGGAGACTGTGGTGGCTGGGGGCATTTCCGACTACTGCTCAATAGTTATTACTTACATTCCTTTAAAACGATAAATGTTGCATAGCCTAACTTCCAGAACAACAAGTTTTTACTCAACCGTAGTAATGGCCAGTTTGGACTGGGTCCACGCTAGCCAAATACTGGCAATAACACCATATACTTAATTATTAATATAACAAACATTTTACCTTGAATACTATTGCACTTTAAAAAATATGAACTTAATTCCACTGTGGGAACTGCGCACAGTTAAGTCTATCACCGGTCGGTTTTATTCGCTTGGTTCCCATGGTGTTTTTTTTTATGTCAGACAATAAATGAAAAATAAATATAGAAAACTGGGTGGACGATAACAGTACACAAATGAGGGGCAACGAATTGGGGAATAGCGCTCGTTGCCATTTCTTCACATACTGCACTCCAAAGAGTAATAAAATACGAGCAGTACACTCCTTGAATTGCAATCTCAATAACATCTAAACAATAAATAAGAAAATGATCTAAATAAATAAAACGTGGCAACTCATGCAATTTATATGTTTAAGATATATCTCAGATACCGTGCACAAGAAATGTGTATTAAGTGTATCGGATTTCTGTATGGACTATATTAGAATAGGCTGACTCCAACTCGAGGGGAAAGAAAAAAAGTTACTGAGCCTCATCCGAAGATCACACATTATTTAATAGCAGACTACTTTATCCTTCAGATAAACTATTCAAAATCCATTTTTTATCTCGTGCTACAATACCTGACACAGATGCAATGTTCACAGTGGAAAAACGCTTCCACCTCCAGCTTCCAGCACGTTTTTACATGAGGAAAACGACAGCAAACTTTTCGAGCGATCGCCGCGGATACGCTGCATACGAGCGCTTTATTTCCATTTCTTACTGCTTAGATCCTGTCGTAATGGAGGAAATGGACCCGTACCTTTTTGTTTGTCCATCGCTGTCGGTGTTCAGGGTTCAGGGTCCGTATCGTTTCCAGGCATAGCTACGTGAGCGGGTCGGTCCGCCGCACTGCAGTCCCTCCGCTACGGTGCCCGACCAGCCGCCGCTTTGTGGCACTAGGCAAGCGTATCATACCCGCGCCATCCCCGCTAATTACTCCTACCACCTTGAGAGCTCTTTACGCACTCTTCTTTCTTCCCTCCCTCGCTCACTCCCTCTTTCCCTCCCTTTCTCACTCCGTGAGAACACAAACACGGTCATAGCTTTGCACATCCTTATGTCAGCTTTAAGGAACGCTTTACGTCTTCAGATTGCTTTCTGAACAGACAAAAGAAGCATGTTTTCTACAACTTTCTTTTTTATCTGAAAGCGGCTGTTTTCTGCATTTAAAACCAGGGAAAATAAATTAGAGAATGCGCACATACTTTATATATAATTTTATAAAGATAACATTTAAATTTAAGACTTTCATAAAGATACTTTCAACCATATATAAATACGGTTTGTATGTATTCTGTCTGTAATCAGTAGTTTAACACAGAAACCCCCAACAGTCTTTTTGTGATTTTTTTTATTTGTTCTTTTTCCAACACACTTGCACATGAAAAACACAAGTGGAGAACATATGAGTATGAAGCTTCAATCATAACTGTGCCGAACACATATGCGCAGCATTCATTTGTGTGCATTTTCAAATACATCTCTAATATCCTGATGAAAATCATGGTGCATCCGCTGTTTTGAGACCAGTGAAGAAGAAACAGACGATGTCCATAAGCTTGTGACTGCATCCCATGGAGATGCTGAGCATGTGACGCTGTGGGTGACAAGGGCTACTGTCACCCTGTCTCTAGGGGTCGGTGACCCAACCCGAACCTTGTCTACCCAAAACAGATGCAGTAGCTATGCTCGCCATTAAGCGATACAGAGGGACACAAAAACCTATGAAGCAACCGCGAGCTGATAAAGTGCTGAGAGATTTCGTTTAATTTTCACAGAATCCCGAACGTGCGTGCTGCATCTCCCCATATCCCATGAGCTGGGGCCCTGGGTGACTTTGTTCAGGCACACTGTCTTTTCCTCCCATCCAGCCAAACAGCCATCACATCTTCGGGAAGAGTTTCAGCTTTGGCAACACGTCCACGGCCCACACTGCGCTACTCCCCACCTCCCTTCTTCCACCCCGCCCCCCCCCTGTCAGGCAGCCATTGGACAGGGGTAGGTTAGGACTAAGGCACATTCCCTCACATGATTCCTGCTGTCCTACTATGCTCTGCTTTCCATACCAGTGAAAATAAGTTCAAAAGGGAACATATCAATTACTATTGCTTCTCAAGGACGTAGCTGAAAGGGTTTATGATGTAGAGATTGTGGGGCACCCACCTGGCCTGTAACCCCTGTGGTCCACCCATGGATCCCATCCACACACACACACACACACACACACACACACACACACACACACACACACACACCACAGTGACCTATCCCTGCAAGTATCTGTGCTTCTATCACTTCCCCAGTGAGTGGAGCTTTTGTGATCACTTTTTTTTGCCCTTGTCAATGATTTTAAAGACAACCTGTGTTTCCCTATCAATACTTTTAAATGAGGCCTTTTGTAAACTCATGCTGTCATCTACATAAAGACAAATACAAACCGCCTACAAAAAACAAATGAATGATGCACAGAACTTGCTTCTGTGCAGATATGATGAAGAAATACTCCAGACTCATAAGTTACCAAATCCTTTTTTGTCTATCTGGACAGTAAACAAGTAAATGAGTGATGATAACAGAAGAGTAGCCAGAGCTGCAGCTGCAGACATTGCGCTTGTTATGGTGATACAAATCAATACCAACATTGCCCTCATCAAACAAAAGCAAAAAACCTTAAAGGTGCTTACAAATGTGCAGGTATTGTAGCAATGGGACCAGACAGGTAATAAAGGTAGGAACCGACAATGTGTCCTGCATACCTTTAAGACGTCAGGCTCCATCTATGTAGAACAATATTGAAGACACTAGTTGAGACTAACATCAGTGAAGGTTTAACATGCTAATGCAGATCAGCCAAAAACTCAGCTGCAGATTTCTAGACGGTGCAATTTTGTTGGAGCTAAATAGTAATAATATATAGGAGTCTATCATCAGCTCTGTTAGGAAAGGAATCAATATGCATCTACCTGAAGTTCCACCACTTCCAAAAACAGATTAGTTGAAACGAAAACTATCAAAATGACTGAGAAACAATTCAAAAACATTGTTCTATGTTTGAATAAACAGGGTCAAGTAAATCAGCCCATTAATTCTGCTGGTAATTCAATGTCAATAGAAGTGTACTGCATGTTAGCTGATACCCAGCTGCTCAGTTCAATATACTGAGAAGTAATTAATAGTTTTTAGTCTTAGTGGCAGTGCTGCTCTGATATAAAATGAAGACTAATAGAGTAGCTTGGTTTATAACTGAACTCACTTCCCTGCCTGTGGGACATATCAAGTAAGTGTTGGTAACCTTATTTCTTTGTTCGTACCGATTTGAATAATAGCAGTCAGAAGATATGTCACTTCTACAGGCTTTTGCACAATCCATACGATCCTCTGTTGCTATTGTAGTATGAGAAAGAGACATAGTTACTAGACTCTAAGTTTATAAAACTGTCAATAGTTGATTTTTAGGTGACTGTGATTCAGGAATGGGACTTTTGTTCCTTTCCAAGTTTAGTATTTGATATTTTCTGTATTTGACTCTTTTCTTGAATGTGTTTCCAAAGAAGTGCAGTAGCCTGTGTTCATGAGTAAGTCTCTTTTCGCTAAAACAGCAAAACCTTCTTTTTCAAGTCGTTTTGTTTCCAGAGAGAAAGCTGATCAAAGTCCTCGATGGACATTTTAAACACGTCCAGGAATTCTTCTGGAGCCAGGTGACGCTGCAGGGAGAGAGGAACAAAACACATCAAACAGGGCCTACGTATCAGATATCCCTAAACCCTACAGATATGGGCTCAGTATAGATGATTATCCAATTTTAAGCGTGCATCACAAAGGGAGGTGCTCTCCGGCTGTCAGGCCAGACTTTATGGAGATCCAGACTGCAATCTGCTACCAACAGTTTAAGTTCTGTGTTTCTCACCTCTAACCTAGAAATTTCAAGGCATATTTTAAATCTGGTAAAAATGGTTAAGTCTGAGATTCATCAGTGAAATGAGCTAGCACTCCTCACCCCCATACCTCAAGTTTTGTTCGGTCAACGTCTGGGGGGAGCTTACTCTGGCCTCTGTGAGTCACCATGAGCATTCCATAGGGATAAATCTGTCAAAAGGAAACGTAACCATGCATCACAATCAACAGGCTGTTTTTGCGAAAACACACATAATCCATTTAACAGGCAGCAGCCTTGACTTAAAACACTACCCAGTATTTCACCTTCGGAAGAGCACTGCTATGCTCTGACAGAGTCCTGTCTGGTCCAGTTACCAAAGAGCGACGCAAAAAAAGTCTTTATAGATATGCATCTTTTTCAGATACAATATTTCAAACAAAATCCTGAAGATCACTTGAAAAGCAAAAGCACTCCACAAAGAATTCAATCCCAAAGTGAAACCTTGGCCCCTCATTGTCCTCCTTTATACTTCTAAATTCAATGTTTAAGCATGAAGGACTAGATAAAGGAATTAAAAGAATATGCATACTTGGGGTGGGGAAACATTCACGAGGAACAGTGCGCTAGGGCAGGTATCACACTGGGATAAGAAAACTTTGAGAATATGGGATTAATTAGGCAATGCATTAACAAAGTCCTTCTCACCTCTTGTTGCAACATACTGGGCAGTGAGATTGCTCTTTCCCCCTCTGAGCCTCACCATTCTATAAATGCTCCCCCACACCCCCACATCAGACACACCTCTCTCACTGAGAATAACTGCACAAGGCATAAAGATAACACGCCCCCTTTCTTCTCTTGCTGCAGAGTTTCACCATGCAAGAAAGCGCAGGAGACCGGCACCAAGCATGGGGCATCGCTATCACTGCTCATGATGGATGGATGTTGGGGTGAGGGGGAAATCGAAAGCCTCACATCAATGTCACTATCAACCAATGAACAGAGGTGGATACTTCAGATCCAGAAAGTAAAAATCCAGACCAAGATTTTGTTTCAACCAAGCAGTTGAGCATAAGGAGTCACAGTCACAGAGTACTCAACCGGCTGGCTGAAACAAAATCTTGGTCTGTATTTTTACATTCCGGACCTGAACTATCAACCTTTGCAGGTGCAAATGAAAACGTAGAAACAACTGATGGTGCTGGCAGCCAGAAATATCTATAATATTCTTACCTGAAGACCTAAATGACAAGAACAGAGAACAATAGGACATCACCTAACATGGTATCACACCATCATAACATACTGTTAAGTAATCTACAGTTATGACCTCTTCTACAAAGACAGAAATATAGATCAATGGATATTACCTTTATGCGGTTTACAAAGTTGAACATGCGCCTAACCAATTCTGATGAAGAAAGCTTAAATATATCACTTTATTTTGGGGAAGCAATAGGGCAAGCACACTGATAGGATTGTTCTGTCATACCTGATGTTCCTCCCTTATCGCTGTCAGGTGAGAGCTCATCTGACTGGAGCTACAAACGTACAGAAGGATGCTTTTAAAACTTGGTGACCTCTGTTCTCAGTTCAATACACTATGTCTCTTTAGTACCATTAATATTGAGATAAAAAAAACAAGGTACTTATGTCTTTTTTTCACCTGAACTAATAGCAAGAGTTTCACAGTATGAGCTATATATTCTAGGAAAATTGCATGGAAAAACTTGCTAAAAATGGTTTCATATTAGATTGTGGCCTCAGGGTACCCTAATCCTACCCACCCGAGTTAAGCCGGTTCTGTTGCATGATGGAAGAGAGGTGGATTTGGAAGCTCTGGAAGATGGCCCTGTGAGAAATCAAGATTGAATAAAAACAAGCACGTCGGCACTTTTGCCAGTGTTGAAGCATAACATTCAACAGTGCATGACCCCACAAGAAAAATCCCTGTTTGAAAAATGCATGATTTGTGATGCAGAAAAATCCATGTCTCCCCTTCCTCTACTTTGAACCTACAGTTGACATCTCAGATATTCAGTAATATCATGGCTATCTGATGCAGTTTTTAGGACAGTGTTATTGTGACATTATGACACTGTAGGCACGCTATAAATGCAAAAGTCCATTGTGAAAATCATGCCCACAAGTGCATACATTTCATATGCAAACTCAGCATAAAAATGGGAGCAAAGTCTTATCATCAGGAGGGGCTGACAGCTTTTATTAACACAGAGAGAAAGTATGTAGCGAAGAAAATATTATCTGAAACTGTTGATCACTGATTAGCAAACAAGCGGTTGCTGACAATCTAGCTGATGATGTCTGAGTGTAATTTGTTGCCTCAGTTATAAAGGAGAATCAGAAAAATACCATATTTTGAACAACTCTGATCTTTGTTTGTAGAGTTTTACCAGCACTTCAAGTCTTCAAAAAGATGACCCCCTGTGGCTGAGCAAATGACGGCGTGTGTTATGTGGACAATGTTATAGGACTATTGCATATCATCTGGTCAGTTCAGTACGTTGTTTTGATTGCTGGTTTGAAAGTTATGCTCATGGAAAGTTATCACACTCTAAACTGCAGGGGAAAGCAAACATTCCCTAGTTGCTAAGCAACGGTTCTCATGGAGGACTGCAACGAACATACAGTACTTCACAGTCAAACCAGCATTAAACATATAAAAGAACACATAGGACATGTCACCTACAAATAAACTGCAGAATAATTTTAAAAAATATTTGAAGAAATGTTGGTATTAAACATTCTGTCAAGATATTGACTGAAATATGCATACTTATATCCGTATATAGCACATAAATATCTAGCTTGGACATAAGACAAACAGACACACAGATACTCTATTAATTGCAGGAGGGAAATTTGAGCATTACAGCGACAATTAGACAGGCAATAAAAGACATAACCTTTACGTTGCAGAAGAGAGACGATGAAAAGTGCAACCAGTTTTGTCCGGCAAACTCACAGCACTCTGTACAGTAAAGTGGATATACTTTCTACATTCATTTCTAATATCATGTGAAACACTTTTGTAAAATAATATCTATCTGGAATAAATTGGGATTTCTAATTACAATATATCATCCGAGGGAATTAGTGCTGCAGCGATTAGTCGACATGGTCGATTACGTTGACGCTGAAAATACGTCGACATCAATATTTTAAACGACGCATCCTTTTTTATTATTTTAATATGACTTATATGATTTCTAAAATGCTTCAATCCATCATAACAAATGTTTTCCTTTAATTTCACTACGTAATTATGGGAGTAGTTCAAATTATAACAAAACAAAAAGATGGTTTTACACTGTGCAAAATGCGATGGCATGCCTTAACGGCACTAGCGCTATGCACGAGCATCTGAATAAGAAACGCACAAGATCGATTCGGGACAATGGACCGCCAGAGTAGGCAAAAACACCGTAAGTGCTCTCTATCCATGTTTATTAAATTAGCATTAGAATGGAGAGCTTTTTAATATCTTTTGTCCTTGTAGCTGCTAAATACACTCATTATTAAAGCTATAAAGTTGTTTGCCTGCTACATTAGAATACATAGAAAATTAACTGAAATTAAACAGCCAAGTTGATTTTTTCAAGGAAAATTAATCATTTAGAGTAGTCGACCAATCGATAAAATAGTCGATAGATTAATCTATAGAAAAACAGTCGTTAGCGGCAGCCCTAGAGAACATTCTAAATAGCCAGATAAACGCTCGCTAAACATTTCCATATTCCATTTCAGTTAATGGACTGTGACAATCCCTTACTCACATCAATTAAAGAGAGATTCTACCCAGCACACTTTCCTGAAATGATGTACTGATGAGCATTACCTACCACAAACTAACTATGCATACAAAGAAGCTTTACTAGAAGCCACCCTTAGTTCCCCCTGCTGGCCTGACAAAGTTGTGACAAATTTTGGTAGTCTGTTTTTTAATTAATATTTGAAGTAAAAGCAACCTAAAATCCTCAGTATTTATCTCAAATTTGACACATGCTGCAAGTACGCTTGGTAGCATCTTTAAAAAGGACATCAGTAGAAGATTACACAGAACATGGTGCTAAAAAAATATCCCCAAGGTTTCTGATTCTCTACTCTGCAAACATAACATCTTACATGTGTATAAGCATACTTGTATATTCTGTATTATTTTCATATATTCTATAAGACTTGATACAAGTACCATTTATCATACATCAATGAAAGTGTTTTCAAGCTTCAGGTTTTATTGTTATGTGTACAAGATGATTATTTGGATGCCCCTTGGAGACTGTTGTTAAAATATTACTACGTTAACATGACCGATTATTACATTACTACATTACATTGTCGCATTTGCATTAAATAACAGGGCCACACCCTCAACTTTCCAGTTTATAATGCTCAATTTTCCCCATGAAACACATTTTAAAAGTAAGACAGGTCAAAAAGTTTTATAACAGTGATAACTATCAAATTTAATCCACATACGAGATACAAGGCACAAAAATACTAAATTTTTATAAATAAAAGTGTGGTCCACTGCAGAATCAAGTGATAAGCACCCAGTCTGTGAACAGTGACAAAAGATCGGTTAACCACATATCTGTAATGACTACCACTGACCCTTAGGGGTCCTCTGTGGCCTCCGCAACACAAACCTGCATTTATGTTCTGCATGGTACTGCAGGAAATAGCATCACTAATTCTGCCTGTACTCATTCTATACATTTCACTGAATACTCAGAGCACAGTAGAAATGTTTGTTTTGTACTTGGCCCTCTCTTGCACGGACAAAATGCCCCAAGCAGGTCTTACAACATTGGCAAAGCCAAATAGTTATGAGTTACACAATAATGGTATTAGAATCAATCTCCTATTACTCAGTGTCACTTAATGAAACTTAAATTTCATTCAGATGCTAATGCAGGGCAATGGGCTGAGGTAATTAACCTCAGGGAGAGTTCCCTGTACAGATTACAGCCAAATAGGCATATACATTTAAATAAGCACGAATGAGCAGGCAAAAACTAACATACTTACCCAGGTGTATGGGAGTCCTATCTGGAAGGGAACGAGTTTTCCTTTGATTAGGAACTGATCTTTCTATTTCTTCCTTCATAATTAATTTCCCGAGGTTGGACTGGATCTGAGAGATAAATCGTTGTATCAGACCCCTGCAGAAAAGTCTGCCATAGGAAAACATTCACTGTTGATCTATTTTCTATGTGAGTTAAGACCTACTGAGCATTTGTGATCACATCCAAACCAGAGACAATACATCAGGCTTTCTGCCCATTTCTTACATTATGTTTGTAATTTTATTATGACAAGGATTCATTCCTTGGAATGATTAAGTCTTATCTAATACAAGATTAATATATATATACACAATAGGACTGGTAAAGCATCCAGTAAAGGTTATGTATAAAATTATATATAATATGTTTTATATATATATAGTTACACATTAAATTGGAAGCTGTATGTCCTAATGTTGGCATTTCTAGCTATGTCAAATATATGCGTTTACATCTCGTGTTATCCTTATCATTTTCCCAGACGTCCCTAAGTTGACAATAGCCTTAACAGGCCGCTGCTCTCCGTACCTTGTTAAGCTCCTGCTTCTGCAGCTGCTGCAGCCTCCACATGTCCTCCATCAGGTTCCCGTCATCATACTCCTCATCTCCTTCCTCATGGTCTCCCTCTCTCCCCTTCTGAGAGGTGGCCTTCTTCCTCCACTCGGTTTCTGTGAGGGGAGATAAGGGGGTAGCGCCATCCCCACTCAACCTCTTCTGCTCATCAGGACCCTCATTGGGTTTAACGCAGAGCTACAGTGGCTTCTGGGTAATGTCGGGTCTACACAGCGAAGCCCTTAGGCTGACAGCGTCCATATACTGGGAGTCTGCCAACACTCCTGCCAGGCGATGCACAAGAGCTTCAGCTACCACTGGTACAGTACAATGCCACAGGGTACCATCGCTACCACTGATACCAGCCCTCAATAGGAAAACACATCACCTCGTTAAAGGGGGGGAGCTATATGCAATGCAGAGTGCAAAGTGGGCAGAGGTGGCTTAATGGTTAGGGAAGCACACTCATAATTGAAAGATTGCAGGTTCAAATCCCTGACCAGCAAGGCACCACTAAGGTACCCTGAGCAAGGTACCGCCCCCAAGCACTGCCCTCCCAGGCACTGAATTAGCCGCCCCCTGCTATGTCGCATTGTCACATATGGGTTAAATGCAGAGAATACATTTCGTTGTTGTGCACTCTGTGCTGTGGTGTGTTAACAATGACAACTAATCACTCTAATCACTAAAAGGATGAAAGAAGAGGCGAAGGTTAGAGCAGAGGCCACTCTGTTGGGTGTTACACAGTGCCCATAGACACCTGGACAGAGAGTGACAGCTTACCCAAAACAGCCAGGGAGGGCGGGCAGGGCCAGTAGTCTGTCTCAATCTTGGAGGGCTGCTTGGGGTCAGGAGGCTGGGCTGCAGGGAATTTGGACGACTCGATAATGAGGTCCTCTATGTGTTTACTCTGCGGAATCGACACCGACAGATCTACACCAAGACAAAGGTGGGTATATAAAAAAAAAATACTAAGATCTAGTCAAGCGTGAAAGCAGGTACTACCGCACATTTTAAGGAGTGTACAAAACCCAGCCCTTCTCAGGACTTACACATTATTTTAATACTCAACCAAGTAATATAAGGTGCTATCAGATGGAATTAATCAACTATTAAAATGTGAAAAAAATTAAAAACCTTGTTTGTAAATCGGTGGCTTCTTGTAGATGTTGGTGCCGTTTTGCGGCCTGTGGAAGTGTTGCAGAGGACGGAGTGTGCTGCTTATTCTGCGGTTTGGCACCACAGGGGCTGGTGACGACCCTGTTGGGGACTTCTGCTCCAGGCACTCTCTGGGCTCCTTGCACGTGGAGCTCTGCCATAGAACATGAGAGGCAGTTTGTTCCCCTAAGCCTGCTGAGAAAGTGTCTGCCCCCTTCGGCCCACCATGCACCGTTCGGTGGCGTAGGACTGCATGGGCCCAATTCCAAGCTCTCTTCCACATTTCAGGCGACAAATTTTACCAGCAGATGTACCTCATTGGCCGCTGTCTATGATTTTAAAAATGAGCATTTTATTACCTTGTGAGCAGGTATGCTGCTATCAGGGTGACCAATAACACAGAAGAGAGTTTGATACGGGGGGACACAAGAATTCAATGCAAAGGTCTCTTTATTGGGGGAATTAATGAAGCCAAATTAAGTATTTGGGGGAACATACACCCCAGAGTGTGACAGCCAATTGTATAAACATCAGTTTTAACCTAACTACATATTACAGTTTTTGGTTAGGGTAACTTTTAGTCTCAATATAAGGCATTACCACCTTGGTAACATACATCCAGTAATTTGTCCACTCACTGTTTCAAATACATCCCAGGTACCTCCTGATGAAACAATGTATACACAAACATACCATACTCAGATTGAATCACCTGAGCTATTCCGTCTGTCTAATTTCCAGCCACTTAAGCCGATCTGGTTCACAGGGGTATTAAACCTATTCCATGCTGCACAGGGCACAAGGCTGGTTAACACCCAGTGCATCTAAGGGTACATGCATGCACACTCACACAAACAACTTAGGAAATTTAGAGATCCTAAATCAGATAACTTGCATGTCTCCGAGGAACTGAGAGGGAACCCATAAAACACAGAGAGAACATGTAAAGTCAACATACAGAGTGGAAGTAGTATTTAAACCTCCAACCTTGAAGGTGTCAAGCAACAGTGCTACCCAGTGACATATCATCCACTCTTACTCACATTCATGAACAATCAATGAAGCTCACACCTTCTCTATTCTAATACTGATTCATTAACATACAGGTAGAGCTTAAAGGGTGACACAGAGAGAAAGGCAATCCTCCTGCCATGCTCAAGGAGTGAGGGAGCAACAAAGCCTGCCTGGCTTGAACATCCTGTACATTAATATCCATAAGCACTCCTCCTGGGGCACTGGAGCCTTTGTCTCACCTCAGGAGAGGGTGGGGGCGAGATCGAGCGGGGTGACATGGATCTCTAGAAGACAAAAGGTCAAGAAAAAAACGAGGAGCAGTGGAAGGTAGAAGAGATAAAGAAATGTTTAGACAGGTTAGTCTTCAAATTATGCTAAATGGATTTTTCCCAAACAACATCTACAGCATGCAAACTACATAGGCCTGTACCATTTCCAATATAAAACCTTTAATATAAACACTGCCATAAACTGCGATTAGTGATCTCCGTGCCTACAGGTCTGTAGAGGGCTCAGCCTCAGAACGCATGCTTCAGAGAGCAATCCTGGTCTACTTGGGATAGTCACCTGCCTGCACCAGGCCTAGGCATGACACCCATCTGAGCGTGTTATTACAGATCAGGCAGTGGTAGGTCAGACAAATATGAAATAGCGGCAGCTTTCAGGAGGAGCAGTAAAATGACAGGGGCACTAAAAAAATAATAATTGAAGCACGGACTAAATATCATCAACCTCGAAATTCGACTGCAGTGAAAAAGATGTTTGTCTTTACGGATCCATGGCACAGAAAAAGCCTTACAGATGGCAGCCTTGCAGTTGGAGGCAGGCCTTTCCCTTAAATAACTGCTGAAATATGTCCTCCTCACTGCATTTCCATTATGATCAACCATTTTTTTTATTTCTCTGACAATCTTATTTCAATCAAAACATTTTCTATTTTGACCATTTTAACACTATTAACAGATTATATATATCTTTGTCAGATTCTCAAATCACTCGCAGCAGTTACTGTCTGATTCCCATTTAAAATGTTGTACTCTTCCCTGATATCCATGTAATATTAATTTTTTTGTAGGTTCATTTACTTAAAATATAAATGTGGTCAAGTTAAACAAGAGATTTAAATTCTTGAACAAATACAAACAAGCAGAAATCTTGATGATCCAAATACTATTTGCGGCCTATCAATGAAAATGATCTGGTAGGGACCTTTTGTACCAGTAATCCTCAAAGATCTCCTCCCATGATCAATAATTAAAGTCTAGAACCTAATAAGGTCAGTCACTCAAACTGTGTCCTGCATTGAAAAATGTATACTCATTTAAAATGATCAGACTAATAAGCAACGATTATGTGGCTTAATTCCAGTTTTACTAATAACATCCAGTTATTCTATATTTTGTGATGCTCTGTCACCAAAATTAATCAATCATTTAAAAAATAACTTAAAGATCTATCTATCTATCTATCTATCTATCTATCTATCTATCTATCTATCATAACCACATATTTCTGCAAAACCTACTGACCTCTCTACTGCTAGGCAATTGATCTGATTTGTCCAGAGACACATAGCTGAAATGGGGTTGGTAGATCATCAAGTCTGGCCGTTCAATTTCGAGTATAGCTTTGTCTTTGGGTATGGCCGCCAAATCTTTATAGCCGATGAGTTGATTGTCAATTTTTGCCTGAAAAAAGGATAACAGAAAGACAATGATTGCATAATGCTTACTGTAAGCTCCAGGCATGCACAACAGACAAAATTCCCCCTGAATAGACTGCTGTAATGATATAATCCTTGTAAGATGCAAGACAGAAATAAACTAGAATACATAACATTCTGAGTTTGCAAGATCTGCATATTCTCATCCATCCTGTCAACTTTGTAGATTGCAGTATTGCTGCTATGTTCATAGCCAAACATCATTAGAGTATCTGGCTTGAAGGTCTCCAGTAGTGCACCAAAAGTTTGTGTGACAATCAGACCTAGTCCTTGGGGGGCCTTCTTACCACAATGGTGACTGCTGGGGATCCAGGGACAGTGGTGCCCCGTGAGGAGCTCACACTGCCTGGGGAAGTCCGGGTTTGCCGCTGGGAAAGACAGAAAATAAGACTAACTTCAGCAAAATTCAAGGCAAGTCAAAGAATGTACACGAGTGGGACGGACATGTCACAAAACATCACGCTCCTGGTGAAAATAAAGCATAAATATAAAAATTCTTCCCAGAAGTAAATACTGAGCTCATATCCCATCTCAAAGCCCTCAATACTCACCAAACCAATATACTTTTCTATTGCAAAATGGTGAGTGTGCTATTTCTAACAGTAATAAGCCCTGGAGCTAACAACTCATACAGTCAGGCTATTAAAAATTAAATACATGTTCCTAAGCTAAATGAACAGACAAACAATCAAGGTCTAACCAAGGAGCAGACTATCTTAATAGGCCCACATTAAACAAATGTTTTCCCAAACTCAAAGATATATTTAAAGACAAATATAAATGTTTGCCATTTAAAAATCAAATTTAATTTTTGTGACTAACGTCTTTGAACACTACAGAAAATGGCAACGCACACCACAAAGAAAAACAAGCAGTTAAGAACAAATTTAAAGACTCCCATACCTTTTGCATCATTTTAGATGACAACAAAGCGCTGTTCCCCTAAATGATTTCAGCCAAATGGTTCTGCTTAAAAAAAAGAGGCATGTTTATAAAATATATTAACAAATGTCTGTTAAAATATGCTGTTTCACACTCTGTGACTCAATCACTGTCAAGCAGACAAGCATCTTGCAGTCTGGAGAAAGAGGCTGCACAGCAGTGACCCCTACAGGTGGGGGGAGTGATAGATTGAATAAAGAAACATCTGAAATCATACACATCTACTGATTTTAAATGAAGTGCTGGTAAAATTGGGCATATTGTTCTGCAAGCCTAATCCCTTCACAGTGCTGAGTGGTAGGTTTTACATTTTGATATGGCACAAGTACAATTTTTTTTTATTAGTCACGAAACCATCAGAATAAGTCACTAAATACTAAATACAACTGGTATGTTGTAGACACTTCTGTCACAAGATGTGCTAATTCAGCCGGACACAGTCCTAACTGCATGTAATTTTTAGTTGTGAGATGAACTGAGATTTCATTAAATTACTGTATTTTTATTTCCCACAGAAGCAATCTACATGAAAGTCGATTTTCCAATATCCAAAATATACAGTTTTAATGATGGCTATCCATTACAGTATATTTTCAGAATTAAACATTTAAACAAACCAGTATTAAAGTTTGCTTTAAAACAATATATTAATCTTACCTCAGATGGCAAAATGGGTCATTTCAGTTGTGTTTCTGAACCTAAAGGCTGTTCAGAAAAAAAGGTTTTACTAAAACGTACTTTTCATATATATTATATATATATTCTCATACGTATATATAAGTATATAATGTATTTCACTACATGAAATACTAAAATGCTCCTCCTTTGTAAGTCATTTTGCCATGGACATAATTCAAAGACATACAACACAAAGACGCACCTAGTTCACTCAGGTTATAACCAATTATGCTATTTCTCAAGGCACTAATGAAGCCTGTTATAACCGTATCTAGAGTTCGGTTGTACAGAATGGTGCGGTGAGTTGCGTGTGTGCGGGTCGGAGGTGTGTTACGTACCAAGAAAAAAAAACGAGACAAGGTGTCTGCTAGAGAATTTGATGTCTTTATCATCAGGGTAAAATCAAAGCCTCATTTTAGTTACCAGATGTGTAATGAGGGTCAGTGAAATTCCTTCCATAACATTTACACAAATTTTCAGGTTTTGATTCATTTCATCCACCCATCTTGCAATCACTTATCCTGGTGAGAGTTGTGGGCAGAACAGGGCACAAGACAGGGCCACGACCTGGATGGAATGCCAATTTATCCTGGGCCCTTTCAAGTCAATTCATTTTTATATAACGTCCAACATGGCTGTCCCAAAATGCTTAACATATAACCAGACAAGGGTCACTTTCCATCAACCCGTTACTGTCCCCCGACTGCCCTCAAAGAATGCATTTTTAGGTTTTGCTGAATATTGGGACTGAGCTCAGTGCTATTTCTCGATTTATAACTCGATTTATAACTGCTGGATGTGCAGAGAGGAAGACACATCTGCCACCCATCCTGGGAGGCAGACACCAGGGACTGCAATCATCAGAGATAATTCTCTCCACCTGCCCTTGTACCCAAAGTCACAATACTTTGATTGTTTTCCCTTGGTAATCAGAATCAAGGTCTTGATGCCAGTGTTAACACTGATAGCAGCAGTTCAGCTTCTTTGTATCCCCATTCCACACACCTCACGGTCCAACCTCAGCCAAAGATGTTCTCACACGTGCAGTGAGACGTGAGACTAGGGCTGTTCGATTATTAATCATAATCACGATTATTTTGGTTAATAGTAAGATCACAGTTATTTAACCAAATTACTCATTAACTATGGAAATATTTGTTTACTGAACTTTTGCTTTTTAGCAGTGGATTTGCTTGAACTTGAATATAAGTCGATTGAGAAACAAATAAAAGGGGTTGGGAAGAGTTGTGTTAAATTTATAACACAAGACAAAAAGGGAGCATAACTGCGAAATGAAATGCAGCACAATAATGATTGTCTTGATTATTTTGTTTTGATAATCGCTGGAAGCCAAAATCCAGATTAAAATTTGATTTACTGCCCGGCCCTACTTCAGACCCTTCTCTTTGTCACCGTGACGGCACAATCCCTCTCATTAATTAAACGAGGGCAGAAGCTGGACAGACTGAGAATTCTCCTGTTCCTCTGAACAGGCATCAATTTCTCTCAATTATTCATAAATGTACATAAACTGCCTGTGCACACAAAAGGATTTATGAAAATATGCCTTATTTTGCCTTACTTGGGACACAAAATGGAAATGTCAGTAACAGAATCAGATCTGAAAGCTGCAAGCTTCTGCTTTGGATAGGACATCTTGAAATATCACTGCAATGCACTTTGTAACATTACTCTGGAATTACACAAATTTCTTATTTACTTGGCAGACGCTTTTATTCAAGTCACCTTCCATAGCTTGCTCTCTTTTCCCCTTACAGTTTTCTTCGCTTTTCATGACTTTGCCAGTTTCAGGCAGTAAAATGAAATGACTGGCCAGCAAGTTGCATGGTTATTAACACCGGGGCCTCTTTGGCACTGAACGCTGTGGCAGCTACTGTATCTGCTGTGGTGCTGTTCAGATAACCCACAGCAATAAATCAAGTAGCTAGAAAAAAATGTAAAAATAAGTAAGGTGCTTTTCATCTATAATTGCCAGATATATAACCCACCTTGAAGTGTACTGGGTTTTTTTCAAAGATAATGTCACACTGTATTGTATCCTTATGACTCCACAATTAACTTCAGCCACGGTTGTATAACTTGTACACTGCATTAGCAAAAAATACAGAAGCACAACGGTTGATTTATACAGCACTTTATCATATCAAATTATCATATCAACTCCTAACACCATAGCTATTATGTTATAATCACTCTGCCTTATGGGGCTGCAAAGGACTCCTTTACAACACTCACCTTTGCATAATTTGTCTGTTCCTCCGCCCTGCCAGCTAAATGTGTGAGTGGTTTCCTCCTGTGTAGCATTTTTTGTTTGTGAAGCCTGCGTATGGGTGCCTGACAGCTCCAAACCTGGTACAATCCGCTACCGGGTCACCTGACTTCCGCTGCACATCCAAAAACATCCCTCGGTATTGCTGAGAACAACTACAGATGTCAGATGAGCTGATGACTCATGATATATCAGTCAGAGATGGGACTCGGGATCAAAGTCAGTGACGTGCAAACACACACACACACACACACACACCTGCTGCCACTCAAAACAGACTTTCAGAATGCTTTCAGTCAAAACCAGATGCAAGGCAAAAACATTTAATGAATGTAAAGAACAGCTCTTTCTACAAGAATGATCACCGTCTTTATGCTTATTTCAGCTTATCACAAAATAAAATCCAATTATAGAATTAAGGCAAGTTAAACAGTCTGAAATTCTGCTGCTATTCTAATTATGATTTTCATGGGTGTGATATATACTATGAAACCCATGAACTAAACAAGAGATTGTTTAACTACTGTAATAGTTAGCCAGCATCACAGAAGCAGCAATTAAATAAATGCCACATGTAATGCGAGTGTGAGTGTGTTTTGATGTTGGCCCCAAGAGCATTGCAGAAGGAGATGCATGCTGTAGCTATGAAAAGATCTGACTCAGCTCTCATTATAAACAGCGATCATGTTACCATGGGTTCCCAAGGGAAAAAGCAGAAGTCTCATGCTTTTCCAAAGCTATCCGATAAATTTTATTTGTAGAAATGCAAAATACTTCTTTATCATTTATGAAGCATATTCTATGAACACTGGTATGAAACCAAATGCACTGAAATGGGAATGTATTTTTCTGCAAAGCAATCCCACAGAACCCACAGCCCCCTCCTCTTTCGTCAAATGCAGGGGATCCCCTTGTCCACAACCACTTAAACCTTCAAAAAGGACTGTGTAGAAAAATATCCACAAATCCCTCCCCCATAGAACAGAATATTTATACAGGGGTTCACTTTCACTTGGAGAGCAATGGTAAATGTAAAATGTGCATAATAATAAAACATCAAATGAACTGGCATCTTGTCCAAGGTATACTCCAGATTTGTGCCCTATCCTGCGTAAGATCCATCCCATCGCTCTGACCCAGACAAGTGGTCAAAAGATGGATGGATGGATCATGGTGGATGAAGAATCTTATGCTATGTAATTATGGAATCACTTAAAAACCTGCCAATGTCCTGACCCTGCACTGTACTGAAGAATCCCACACCACACCCATCTGACCTGTACACAAATTAGTTTCATATATATGAAGAAGCCATTTGGTATTTAAAGGGTTAAAGTTTATGCCAAGGAGAAAATATAGAATCGTCAAGTTGGGGAGGTGATGACCCTGCATCATTTGTGCAAGTCAAAGACAACACAAGAGTCACTTCTATAAGGTTTGTCCTTGGGATCAAATTCCTGCGATGCTTGGGAGAGTCAATATCTGCCTGGTCTCAAGTGTCCTGTGGACTTATCCGTCTACATGGGGATCAACCAAGAAGCTATTATTGTCCCTCTGACTATGTGAAAGGCATTTCATTGGTGCAACAGTGAAGTAGGGAAACGCATTTATGACAAATAAAACAATGGCAAGTAAATAACGTTAAATCATTCCAAACAGAAAACTTGAAAGTGTGGAGAATTAAAAGTATTTAATCACAACCCAGGGATGAACACAGCAAAAACGTAGTCAGAATTTGAAACAGGTCCATGAGCAGTTAATTTAATTTTTCATGTACCAGAATCCATAATGTTAATCTGAGATGTTGTGACTTCCAAAGGTTCATTTTTATGATATTCCTTTGGTCAACAGATGGGTCAAAGAAGTGGAAAGTCAAATCAAACCATCACATTTTTCCCTAAATATTACTGTAGTGGTACATATGTGGTGTTTTTCCGGGTATTACAGCAAAACTGGACATGAGAGAGAACATACGAATATGTGAAGGAGAGACTTAAATTTCTAATGCTTTACCTCCAGTGACAGAATAATTCTGAGGCCTATGGTGTTTATGTTAAAATATTCATTGCACGATGTCCTAATCATATTACAGTTCTATTAACTTGCATGGCAACATACGTATTTTTATGACAGACATGCTATCTAACCTCTTGTTTTTCTGAAAACATTAAAGCTGCTACCACTCTTAGGGCCAGTATTACTTTTGCTAACGCCATACATCACCATCCATGGTGAAAGCTAAATGCAATGCCTGGAGGCAGTAATGAATGAATTGGCAAATTCACTGGCAGAATTATAAATAGATGTAACTGCCCCTTGAAATTACCTATAAAAGCTTGCAGTAAGTAGCCAGTAGGGTAAGACATACAGAGCCACATTCAAAGCCCTTTTCTTTAATGTGTACTAATGGCTGCTGTAGCCGCTGAAGGCCTGGACCTCATCTCCAGGGGACACTGACTAACACAATAGTGATCACCTGTGACCATGTGCCTTTCTAATTTGGTCACCTCATTTCACAGGCCTGTGGCTGACAAGGTGATAAATGAGTATTTCAGTCGCACACAGTTCAGTGCCTGGACAGATCCATTTTCATTATGAGGCATAAGAGGAAGTACATGCCCTTGTTTATGCCCCCCCCCACCAATGCAGCCCAAAATGAGTCAGTCCTTACCAGCCACATTACATTCCGAAACATGCAGTTCTCACTTTTCATATTTAAGCACACAACAAAATTAATTTGAAAGTGTATTTAACGTAAGTGAGGTAGGTGTTTTATACTGACTGCAAAGCTCTCTCGTACGCACAAAGGGACTCACAGAGGGACTCACAAAGGGACAAGCAGGTCATTCTCACAGTATTTCTCGCCGTCGTTCCTCATTGTGGAACAAGAGCTTGCAGATGGATGTGGCTATGGGGAACACTTGAGATCTTTCTCTTGCGTAAATGCCCCAGCCAGTGCCTAGCTGGCGTTTGGTAGGAGGACGGGGCACGATGGCTGCCCCCCACCTCCCTTTATCTCTCACTTGTTTTCCCTTTCGAAACAAGGCCTCCCAACAGCTGGGGGATTAAATCAGCCCAGGGCTGAGCTGTCCATTGTGTTTTTCTCCCGAGCTGCACATTACACAGATTTATTGGCTGTCAGGCAGGAGGCTGGTTGCATGTCCTGTGTTTTCCAAGTCAATTGTCAATGGTTTGGGCTCTTCTGGGTTTCTGCTGACTTCCCTTTATACCACCAACACTAAACAAGCCAGCTTCAAGTGCGCAGACAGCTAATTTACATTTATGGTGGCAGTCCATCTTGACTTTGTATTTAGAGTGATCCTTCTGACCAAGACAGTGATTATTAACAGTCACTGAGCAGGACTCCTGATGGGCAACAAAATTGTTGCCATTTCTCTTTCCACAGATATGAAGTCACACAGGCATCCATAAATTAACACACTCCCACCAAAATACATGAAAGTTAAAGCCATTTGGGAGTATTATAACTAATTATTTTACAACTGATAGTGATGAAAATGGAAGAAAATACATCTCAATAAAGAATTTACAAAAACATCCTTTACTCACAAGGATAACAATGGTCTTCCAGATGAATGGTAAGTGATCATGACATGAAATGACACCACATTAGAAGTTTAGAACAATGAATTATGTTCACTACAGACGAAACAAATTGCATAACGCAGTCAATAATTATTCCTTCGATGGAGAATGGTGGTGGTAGAATCATGCTATGGTCTTACTTCATAGGAATGGGAATCTTGTTAGACCTTGGAAAGACATAAGTACTTACAAATATTCAAGAACAACTAAGATTTAGTAGCTTGACTGAATCTGTGACAGTGTTACCAGTGATCTAATCAGTCAGTCGAATTTCTTTTTATCTGTGAGAAATCGCTGTCTTCATTCAAATAATCACATTTACAATCTGTGCCTAAATTTGTGTATAAAACACACGGTAACACTTCACATTAAGTGAACCTTCATAATGCATTCATAATGCATTCATAGAATATTCATAAGCAGCATGCAAGTACACCTTAACATCCTAACATCACTTAACAGCTTTAATATACATTAATAACAAACATTACATGATTATACAATTAGAATGCTTGTTATTGTTATATACTGTTTGTTAATAATGTATATTACAGCTGTTAAGAGATGTTAGGATGTTAGGATGGCATACATACATGATGTTTATGAATGTTTTATGAATACTTAATGAATACATTATGAAGGTGCACTGAACATTTTATGAATGCAATATAAAAGCATTACGAAGGTGCAGGTAATGTAAAGCATCACCGAAACAAACACTGAACAACAAAATAAACCACTTTTAAATCCTCGCTGGAATGCATCTTGTCATAATTAATCACACATCCATAATATGCCACTGGCTTGAAAAAGAGCTCTGAGCAGGACTGATTCAGGTAAGTTAGAAACTTCTAAAATAAAGGATTCCAAAATCAGTACAGTAACCCCTTCACATTCACAAGGATTTAGGGTGGCAGGTCTTCAAGAACGTGACAATTCACAAATAATACTTAAGGCTGCACCCTTACCCTCAACCCATAACAGTCTGCTAGCCTGAACAATTACATGAAAAGTCTATTCACTGCCAATTCCTAAACAAATATTACTGTACTGTAAATTACTTTGTCATTTCCTATGAAGACCTCTTTATAAAATATAAAAACCATCTAAATTATGCTCCTGTATGTATAAAGTGACCACTATATGCACTGGGATCACCACATTTTGAACTCAATTTTCAAAAATGCAAAATTAACTGGAAAGTTCAAAATTTACAAATGCAAGATTGCACAGTCAGATAGACAGCGAACACATGAGCGAGGCTGGTTGCCAAGAAAAAGATGTGCGGCCAAGCAAAGACTTTTAATATTAAAGCTATAGTATGCACTTACACTAACAAGTATTATGTATTACAAATTTTTATATATTATATGATTTTATGTGATCCAAATAATTTTCAGGCTTATGTGTCTGCTACCTCTCCTGGAGCCAACACCTTACCGTGGTGGAGGGGTTTGTGTGTTCCAATGATCCCAGGAGCTAAGTTGCCCGGGGCTTTATGCCCCTGG
>JAODKC010000044.1:13976775-13987188 GCA_026777985.1 Mormyrops attenuatus | reverse complement strand
GTCTTCCAAAAGGCGCTTATCTCTGCCCAGCAAGACTAGCCAACGCCCTATCAGCCTGCTACCACCATCACCACGGCAACACTTGCCTGATTGGGTCCTCCAAGCATTTCTGATAAATATGTTCATTTAGACACCCCCCCCTCCAAAAAAAGAGGTACCTGTGCATAGACTCACGGTGTGACCAAGTTGCAACCTGCAAAATCTCACAGTAATCAGTATGGCTGAGACCAAACCGTCCACCTCACTCGCCATGGCCCTAACAGTAAAAATAAACCACCAGCAGCTCTCCACATCACGTGCACGTGCACATTACCTATCAGCACAAGTTCACATCCACATCCACATCTACAATGGAGCTCAAGTTCACGGTTAGGTCAGCAGAGCTGCATTTTCAGTTTACACATGTTTGTGGTCGACTGCCAGATTACATCTCTGTCCCGTTTCTCTCTGTCACGCTCGACCCCCCTCCCCCACCAGGGCCCATCTGTCCCCCCCAGGCACAGCTTTTCCCCCACCGTCCCCGTGTACAGCCCACACCACTGTCTGCATCCTCTCATCCACGTTACGGTGGAAAAAATGAGCACTTGACAAGCTGTGCGATCAGATTAGCAAACCGCTAGTTGAATCAACAAATCTCTTGGCTACCACTGGGATCTGCTAATATAATAATATTTGTTGTTACTATGGAGAGCCCCATTAAAGTTTTGTTCCTTTACTGCATGCGGCTGAGCAATTTTCGTAGTTACCAGAACAAGGCAGGCACCAAAACAATTACCACATCTCCTTTAGCACCATAGGAAGATATAGTCATTGAGCATCTAAGGAACATGGCCTGAGATTATAGCTAATACACTTTAGGTTATAAAAAAAGGAAATCAGAAATGACTTACAATACAAAATGAAAACACTAACTAAAGAAAAAAAATATGTAACAGTAATTTACGAAGTTCTCAAACTGAAATACCAAACACTATTATTGCACCAATGTGGAATTTTTTACCTATTTACATATTTTTGTCAGACATTGCCGATACGAATAACTAGCTAATCTCTGAGCCACTTCTCAAGTGGGGAATGGAAAACTAAACACTGATTTGCAGGACAGATTTAATCATTAAAACATGTAGCAGGCTGCAAAAACCGACACACCCCTCATCCTTCACTAAAGGAAATGTCTAATCATCCAGTGCAATCATCTCCATTATTGTAGTAGTTATGTTTTTAGCACTAGTACCACTAACTCTGAATATTGACCCATGCAAATATGTCAACCCATATAACATGCAACTCTACTAAACACAAGACATAATACAAAATCATCCAATGAAATAGATTCACTAATAACGGTTGGCTAAAAACTTAAAACGTGGCTACAACTTAAAGAAGGCAGGCCATCAGATGTTATTTGACCAACAAATGACTTGGGATGAATGAAAAGCATTGTAGTAACAAATTCTACACATCAACCATCCATATGTCCATCCATTATCTTACCCTCTATTCATGGGAAGTATACATTTCTCAAGTGAATAATTAAAGGAATGTTTAGAATGGTGTTTCTCAAACCAGTCTTTGGGAACCACCCAGACAGTCTTCGGTTTGCTCTCTCCCAGTTCCCTGGGAGCAAAAACATGGACCATCTGGGGGCTCCTGAGGACTGGTTTGAGAGACACTAGTTTAGAAAGTAAGGAAAATCCATCCATTTTCTGTAAGCACTTGTCCTATTCAGGGTTGTGGGGCATCTGGAGCCCAACTCAGGGACTGGGTGGGGAAGACAGGGAACAACCCAGGATGGAGAGCTAACATGTCACACTCACACACCATTCACGCACACCTATGGAGAATTTGGTAACTCCAATTAACCTCAGCATGGTTTGGGACTGGGGGGGGGAACCAGAAGGAAAACCCACATCAACACATGGGGAACATACAAACGCCGCACATGGAACTCTGGCGGAGACTCGAACCCTGGTCCCAGGGATATGAGGCGACAGGACTCACCACTGTGCCTCCCCACAATGAGAACAAGCAATCGAAATTCAAACACAATCAAGAAATCTATTACATAAATATGAGCATTCAGGATCTAATGGATGTAATTTTACAGTTAACAAAATGGTAAGCAACAGCATTGATCTTCAGGATGGTTCCTTAAGGGAGACTCCAGAAAGCCTACATCAGAATAAATCAATAAAGCAACAAGATGCACTGGGCATTTAAGCTGGCCCCATAGCTCTTCTCTGGGAAACTGACAGTGATGTGTCTATCTGTATTCCATGATCGTGAAACACTCTCTCTTCCTTTCATTTGTACGCCCCTGCCTGGCTGATACAAAGAGCCGTTCAGGTACCAGGACAGAGATCCTCCAGTATTACTTAAGACTTAGCTACATAACTTTAATATTTACATTCAAATACAAAAAAGCCAGAAAGCTACATTCTAAAGATTCTATCCATCCATGTCCCACAAAGTTCTTCACACTAAAGTACCAAGAATTTAGTGACCACAAATAATCAAATGCTGAAGGTCTGAATGTCTATTATACTGTAACCTCATTGGATATTTTGAGAAATTCACAGTAAACGGCAACTTAATGACAGCCATGAAGCAGGCAGGAAAGCTTATTGCAGGATTTCAGGTAAATAAGAAAATCTGCTTCTTTACGGCTTATACACTTGAGCTGGAGAACATCTTAATCTCATCCTCAGCTTCCCTCAACTTGTAGGAGATGGTCATTCATTCAGAAGGTGTCACCACACTTATCTGTTCTGGTACCACACAGAGTTCAGGTAATTTATTACGAAACATCACGCAATCATTTTTCACACAAGTGGTTATGTGCTGATAAGCAAATGTGTAATATGCACTGTACTGAAGAGTGCACATGTGATGGAATCATCATTTATGTGGGTCTGAGTTTAATTAGAGACCCCTGTGTCATTTGCAAACCCTTTTCACAATCACTCCTGTGTTAAGAAGCTTACGAAAATCATGGGCTCATTTTCCAGCTAGGAAATAAGGCAAAAAGCTAAAACATTTTGTCTAAGTACTTGGTAAGGGGCTGGAAGAGAGAGGGTAGAGCACAGAGTTGTCTAAACATTCACAATTACAGGGCAGGTGGAAAGGTTGCCCATCATCAGGAAAATGAATAAAAGTGGAATTATTAATAATAACCCTAAGAAACACATAACCTTGTGATTGTCTCACAGAGCGAGAAAATGCATGTATACAAACAAGCAATCAAATCTATAAATATCTGTGATATACAAGATCTATATAGAGGGCTAATTCCCCTTGTTTCTACTAACATCATCACACATCATTCCTACCATATTTTAGTATATTTTAGATAAAAAAAATCTTTATAGCAAGTTTTATAAATAGCACCGCTCAACTTGTTTTTTTGTGTTGTGCGTCTGAATGGCAAAAATGATAAGGCTGATGATACCTCCATCTTCATGACACCTTGCTTCTGCTCTCAACACAGCCTGAAGCAAAGGTCTTACACAATCTTTATGATCAATTTATTTGGTGACATCTTGTCTATGGAGCCACTGACAAAAAAATTAAAAAATCATCACATGGATTTTACCATGAGTATCACCTTCATCACTATCTCAGTTTGGCCGATGAGGCTGGGGGTGAGTTAAGGGATTGAAGCAGCCTGGACACAAATCGGGTTTAAATGCTAATTACTGTGCCCTTGAGAGGATCTATTGGCTGTGTGAGGAACCTGCACAGCTGGGCGAAGTGCTGTTACCGCGTAAGAAAATGTCCGGTAGAGGTGAACCCTAAGTCCACCTGAAACGGGAAGCGGAAGGATGCAATTGTAACAAAGCAGAATGGTGCTAATTTGCTAGCATGACATTTCTGCAATGCACCATCATGCCTGATGCCCACAGCACACAGTTCAGAAACAGTCGGGAACTTCACCTTTGCTGTCTCTGAAAATGGGAGGTAGATACAGGGCCCTGTTGTACTTAGCTTACATGGGATAGTCTGTTTGACATTTTAAACCTAAAAGCATGACACCAGCAGGAAATCATCCATTGCATGAAACAGAAGACTGCAATAGGATTTTTTTGCCACTTTTTCCAACAATGTAAGAAAACTATTTTTTTTCCCCACACAGCTTTAACGCATAATAATGTTTAATTATGTCACCATTTGTTTCAGCACAGTGTAGTTACACCGTGTAAACAAAATCATAAATCAAATGAAAAATATGCAGTCAGTGATAGTGTAATTAACAAGTATGGAAGCTGGGTTTTTATTGATTTCAACATGACTGCCAACTGGGATTAATCAGTCTTTATGTTCCGTAGTACAACATGTATAATGTAGGATTTCAGGGCTCTCTCAAGGTTTGAATTGGAAGCAATATTGACCTGTATGATACCTTGTGGAAGATCCACAATAAAAGATGGTCTACACTCACACTCAAGTCTGAACCCAAACAGACATCCAGTCTATCATGAAAGTAATACTCGGTTTTGGACAATAGCATAGGCTACAGATAAAGAATACAGGTTCCCCTCCAGATAATGAAAGGGTTTTATAACAGTGCCTTAATGTTGAAACTACTGATTAAAATGTTTCCATGGTCTATGCATGTTCCTCCCACGTAGAGCTTTAGTTGCTAAGCATACACCACCCACATCAAGACTGTGAGGAACTTCCAAATATTGCAGTATGTTATAAAAACCACTGTTATATAAACCCAAGTTCAATAACTGATTCATACACAAGCAAACACAACTCCACAGCAGGTTATTTTGTGGGATGGAGATCTTACATTGTGTCATTCAAGCTTAAAGGAAATCAAATTTAGATAGAAACACCAAAAAACTGCTATTCTGCTATATGAAAACATGCGAAGACACTAATTTTGCATTTATGTACATGCAATTCTGTAGTTTCCTGTGTAATTACGTATGGACACTCACTGCATTCCGTTTCATATTTATTTACAACTACTAGTTATATCTGTGTTAAAAATTCAACACTGGCACTTAAATCATCAGCCGGTGGTTTAACATAAACCTGCACACAGTTCTAACCATTGCGGGAGTTGTTCAGTTACCCTTGAGCGTCTCCGCATCCATTTCACTACGGTGATCCTGCAAGCATGGGACCGGTCTCCCTGTCACCATGGCCAGCGGTTATGTAAAAGATCACGCCGCCCTCAGATAATCCGACGCCGCAGCTTTCCGCTGATTTATTTTCTCCATTTTTCTGCCATATTTAAGCAGCGAGTCATTCCGAACAGTGTCCATCCCCCCCATCCTAAACCACACACTTTTTACGATGCGGTGTCCACAGATTCAGCGGTTGTACGCAAGTTGGGTTTAATAGACAAATGCATCGGCGATTAATACAAAAACGCAGAGTGCACGGGGGCTTTCTTTGCAAAACACATGGGTGCTTTGGAGTTTGTGTTCATTTGTGTCACCTATGTTAGGAGAAAAGAAATCTTGAATCACCTGAAATTGTTGTCCTCTTCTAAATAAATCCCCCTTCTTCGTCGTCGCCCACGAGACAGCCCGTTAATCCTTTTTGCGTTTTTTTAATTCTTTGTACTTTTAATTGCGAATTGTACAGAGGACAGATCCGGACAGAGTTGCAGCGTGAATATCTGACGTTTCGGGCTGCAGACATTTATCGCTGTATCTTCAGAGCACTGTGCAGACGGAGCGGGGCTGCTCCATACAGATAGCGCCAATGTGCCTTTCTTACTGTTGCTGTCCCTTGCACAGATGGCTCGGTCCATTCTGTGTAACGGGGGTACTCCAAAATACACACGACACAGCCTGCCAGGCTGTTTGCATTGCTTAAATGGAATTGCCCTCACTTATATAATAATACCAAATCTGTGTAAATATATATGTAAGTCTATGTGGCTTTTAGTTATAGCTTTAATTTACATAAATGGCCAGGACATATCCTTTTTTGCCTACATCCATACTTCCATCCATTGGAGGGTCCTGCATGGCAAGAGCAATAATATGCTTTTGGCTAGGGCGGCATCTTTCTGAGGGGGCGCCGACTTAGCAAACCTCCAATCCTGCCTCAACTTTTACCCCCGTCAACAAATTTAACCACCCCCCACAAGCCTCATAAACACGAGCGCGCACACACACATTTTTTGCCTACAGCTTGGGGGCGGTCGTGAACCTTGACTAGGGCGCCACATGGGTTTCGCCCGCTACTCCTTCCATCGATCTATTCTCCAACTCCACATTCTAAACGGATTTAAAGGCTGTTTTCTAGTTTCATATATATACATGATATGTCGATGTGCGTGTCTATAGACGTTTTTTAAACACTGGATATAGGTAAAATCACGATGTCCTTGTTTTCAAAATTCAACGAATCGTGATTGTTTTAAAACGTTATTGTTATATCTATAAAGTAAAGTGCGATTTATCCTTTAAGCCCCAATTCATCCCAATGTCGGTTGCCAGGACAACATGCAGTTTCTGAAGCTTAAGAACTCATATCAATTCACGTATTTTTAAAAAGTAGCATAGTTAATACAATGACATTGTAATGAAGAATTGGCTTGTAATTTTAAACAATGGCTAACGACATATATAACCAATGGTGTTAAAATGGATCAAAGGCCAAGAAACAGGATTGTCAGTTTGTGAGTAGTTACAGCTACCCAGCTCATTTCTCTCATTCATTTCTAACCACTGTTTGTTTGGGATTAAGAGTTAGAACGCTCGTAATATTCACTGGACATGTGATCCTCATGACCGGATTTTTTTAAACTAGAAGTCAATACTGCATTTCCGGGGTCACGTGTCAAGTGTCATGGGAAATAATCAGTCGACGCTTTGCATTCATATTCATTGTGGATAATCTGATACCTTTACGTGTTAATGCACGATGGAAATTTTCACAGTGAAGCATGTATAGTAGCCTAAGAACAAATCCAAATAGTGAAACTTATTATATTCAAAATGCAGTGAATCCAGTATTGTAGCCTGACATTTGGCCTTTGTGCAAAGCACAGTAGTGACATGATTGGGTCCTGGTACCGGTAAATTTGGTTGGCTATCGCATTTAGCACCGTGTATCTTCTGTGTATATTTCTCTGAAAAATCCCGCAAAATAGTTTTAATTTTGTCACAGTAAAAGTTCGAAGTGCCATATTTTTGTGAGATTAAAATGTTACAATGCATCATACATCCCAGACATACAGCGTTCACTTTCTATTAAAGCGATATGTGCACAACTCCCAGATTTAACACATTTAATGAAGTAAGTCTTGTCCTTAGTTTTTGGTATGGAAGTATTCCATAGAGTCTCAATTAGCAACAAAACGTACCGTGTTGTTATATACCAGTATCATTATACGCAATTTATGTAACGTAAGATTCATGTATGTAATATTTGCCTCATTTGTAAATCGCTTTAGACAAGAGCGTCTGCTAAATAAATATAAATGTGTGTTTGTGTGTGTATACAAAGACAATCATAAAAAATCGAAATGATTAAAATTATGTCAATTCTTCAATGAAGATGAACACTGCAATAGCCTAATGTCTGTTCTTCTCATTTCCAGACATCCTAGTGCATTTTGCATTCCATTCCTGAAGATTCATTGAACGGGGATTAACGTATATTGTCAGAGTAAACCTACAGACTGACTTTCAGATTGAATAAATTTTTTTTGTGAAGTTGTCATTGCAAGAAACAAATCTCTAGGTGGCGCTCTATAACTTTAAATTCTATTGGTTGATGAAAAGGCAATCTGTGAGCATGTTAACTGAAGTGAAAGAAACAATTTCTGTTTGCTTGTTTAATGAAAACAATAGGAAAATTAAGTTAATCAGACATTTTTTTTTCCAAAACGTTGGCCTAACTAGTACAATATAATGCTATGAAAGTCAATGTTTTCCAAACAGCCAGTGAACTGAATTATATAATTATATGAAACAATTCTAGTTAAATATTGTTTAAAATTTCTAAAATGTAGGAACATTATTACTCTAATAGCATAGAAGGTTTTAGAATTAATAAATAATTTTGGCTGGTTTTCTTTAAAAAACAACAAGTAATACAGCCAAGAAGAAAATTCAGAATGTGGTGTGATATCAATGTTCCAAATCCTGAAGCTGAACTGACATTTTGTTTTGAGTTTTCATTTTCAGCAGAGCCTTTATAGTATGACCAGTTAACACACCTTTTACTTGTAGCTTTGGTGATAACTAGATTTACTCAAATAGCACAGCAGATGTCTACATCATTCTCCCACCTCAACTGAGAATTACCATTAGCCAAGTGACCTGCAACACTGGTGAGTTCAGGGAATTCTATCAATTTGAATCTGAGTAAAAATCAAATTTGAAGAGGATACAGAAACTGATTTTGGCCTGAATTTCAATAAATATATTTAATTCAAATGTGGATGTAGGAACCCGGGGCAGGGGGACGTGTAGCCAGCAATATTTGATTTAACTTCACTCCCTCCAAAAAAAGTGATGTTTACATCTTTACATTTAAATTATATGTTTGTGTCTCCCAATATCAAACTCCTATGGTGTTGAATTCAGCCAAATTCATATAAATCGCAAGCAAATTATTTAAGAGGCAGTGGAAACATTTTTGGTTTGGTGGATACATTGACCAAAGAGATGAAATTTAAATTTCAAAATTATACGAGAAATATATGAGTAGACACTCTGCTAACCTGTGATAGGATCCAGGTTCCTCAAGTGACACTACAATGGATAAGCAGTTCTATAACGGATGGGGGATATCGGCAGAAAATGTTTTGTTTGCGTACATTTCCAATTTAAACATTTATACACATTGTAAAATCAATAACACGAAAGATTACATGTGTCGATAACATATTTAGTTTTTCCTCTTAGTTTACAGTTAAAATATGCAAGCATTGACCTTAGCCATATTGTGCAAGCTTCTACATACAGAAACCTCTCCAAACATTTATATTTATATTGCAATTTATTGATTAGGTTTTGCAGTGATGAATAGGTGCTCACAGTATTCAGAAGTATAAACAGTATTAACGGAATGGAACATAGACTTTCATACTTCGATTATCTGACACAGTTATAGAATTTCCATACTAATATTCTGATAGGGATGACAGATCTACAACTTGTTATGTTATTATTTTTACAATCATAACAGATTCATGTGCATCCATGATGAAACCAGTAGCTATATATCTATATGATAAACGAGAATGCAAATTACTTTCCAATGCATTGTCAAGAGGCAAGCTTGTTCTTTTTGATAGGGCAGCAGTGCATTGTTTTGGGACCTTTGAACATGATTATCTTAACTCCGAAATGTTGTCCATTGATATCTGAGTATGGTATCATTCTCTTGCTTAAACTCAACCTGAAGTACAACCTGAATGGCAAAATATAGTCAAATGTACACCTTTTAAAAAGTGTCATCACAAACTGGCACAGAAATTATATGACTATGATTTAAAATGAAGGTTACATTCAAAATTAGACAACTGGTCCTATGGAGCATAACAGTTATTCATGGAAACAAGTACCGATTTCCATTGAGGCAGAAGGTTTTTTTGACTAAATTCTCCAGTTACCGTACTTCAAAGCGCTGGCATACATACAAATACACTCTCAGAAATATTAAATATATACATTTCATTTTCTATCTTACGTACCTTATTTACATGTATCATATCATTTTACATTATCATCTGTTACATCATTTGTTCTGTTCAAGCATTTAGTAGTAAAAATACAAAAATAAAATGGTTTCTTTCTCTTATTATATAAAAAAAATACAAACTCAGTCCAAACCGATGTACTGATCTTCTGGCACTAAGGCGATGATGTCCTTGATTTCCGGTTGCGTTTGGCTCGGCGAGTTGGTGGAAAACTGATGAACTCAAAATGTTTGGGCCGCTCCATATTAGGGAAGGGAAGTGGGCCCTTGTGAAGTCTTTTGATAAAATGTACTTCTCTTTGGTTCTCCCTGGTTCTGGAGGCCTTGATGGGCTTTCCCTTCCTGGTAAAGGCCATGTACCAGCCTTCATACTTAGTGTTCTGGAAAGCGGTATAGTTGTTCTCCAGGACAATCTCAGTGAAGATGCAGTCTCTGCTCCTCCCGTTAGGCTAGTAGGAGAGATGGAGAAGGCTTTCATTCAGGTGTACCACCAGTACACACATGGAGAACATGGTACTATGCCCATTGTTATACTTGGTTGTTACACTTGGTGGAATCCGTAACACGGGCAGTGGCGACTTAATGGTTAGGGACGCGCACTTGTGGTTGAAAGATTGCCGGTTCGAATCCCTGCCCCGCAAGGCACCACTCAGGTGCCCTGAGCAAGGTACCGCCCCCAAGCACTGCTCCCTGGGCGCTGAATTAGCTGCCCCCTGCTATGTCACATATGGGTTA
>JAODKC010000044.1:13953324-13975177 GCA_026777985.1 Mormyrops attenuatus | reverse complement strand
TTTCAAACTGGTAGCCCTTCGTATGGCTCAGTACCCGTGAAGTAGCTCTCAGTTTCAAAAAGGTTGGTGACCCCTGGAATAGAGCATCACCACTCATAAACGTCCCTTTTACATTCCCTATATTAGGTACACATTTTACTTAAACTAAGAATTCGAACTACAAAGTAACAGTGTAACAGACTAGTAAACTGAGCACTGACCACAAATCAACTAAATACAATTTTGTTCACAGAAAAGCAGTATTCAATAAACCTACTGAGACTGGTTCAGAAGCTCTCATTGATGAAAACGATGGCACTGAATGCTGTCCTGAGAAAGGAAGACAACTGCGGCAATATAAAAGGTGACCAACCTTTCCCACCAGCTTCCCCCTTCGATTCATGCAGAGGTAGCGTCCACTCTCGGCGCCTTTGATGCGAACTCGACTCCCAAAGGTGTCTGTCTCCACAAAGAGCCGGGCTGCAAAACAGCAAAAGCAAATAACATGGACGTACCTACTTAAAATACATCAGCATTAGTTTATAAGAAAGAAGATGCGCCAGTGTGTTCCGAAGCTTTTACGCGGCTTTTACAGTTTGTATGTCTATTTTAGCATCAGGCTAGTTAATTTATATAAATGACACTGATCCTGAAAACCCAAACGCCAGTACCTCTGATGGCAATGGCAACAGCGTAAAACTCCATCGCATTACTTCTCTGATAGACCTGACAAGCATTTAAAGCAGGTTCGTTTCTGTCTTCATATAGTCTATTGTGAAACATGTTATTATCCGGCATTCTTATTCCTTAATAATTACTTAGCTGTAAAAACATCTCTCGTCACTTGTTAAGAAAATTAACATAAGTATCTTATTAGACCTTTCGTTGCACTACATCCTTTTTTTACATTGCATAAAGTGCCGAGGTTTGGTTTACTAGACAACAGATGATTAGCAGTTTATAAGAACAATCGTATACAACATACACACAAATGACAAATCTTGATTTATTTTATGGTGATTCATTCTAAGTGCAGAATAATATATTATCGAGATGCTTCCAACCGACTTTTCTACCAACTTGTATATTATTCAGGCTCCACAATTTTTTTCTCCATATTTGACTCTCGAAGAATTACAGAGTGTTTTATTACTGGCAATTAATACGTAAAGAATTTTTTTTTACCAAAACTATTGCCGTCCTCTGCTGTAGCGGTCACCTTCTTGCCTTGAATCTGGACGTGTTTTCCGCTGGTCCGGCTGTATAGCTGGTAAACCCGGACCTGTCGTCGGCTGAGCTGGTCAGTCACTGCGCCCTGCTCCCTCACATACTGGTTAAAATTAGGAGACGGGTGATTCTCCCCCTTTTTATGCAAAGGGAAAAATAAAATCACACGATTTTTTTTACCTCTCTAAATACTGCAGTGTTTGTTTTCAAAGCAAGGCAGATTCTGCTATACATATGCATAGATACGCATGTATATATGGACATTATATTCTATAAATTATATAAGGAAAAATATGAAAACTTTATATAAGGATTGCATAGTATACTAATACCCTAATATACTAAGGGCAAAGTGTTTCTTAAAAATTTTAAATATTATGTTTTCTGTTGACAGGAAACATACATAGCGACCACTAAAAAAAAGGCTTCAGCAAAAACGTACCTGAGCATTACACCACAGCACGAAGAAATGAAAAGATCTGTGAAAATCAAAGCAAATAATTATTACTGTTTGCACAGGAGTTGTTCACGTAACAAAAATACCGTCGGGTAACAGAAATATAAGTATTCTTACATGTAAATACAACGCTGGTTTATTGCATACATTCTCTCGTTCATTCACACTGTTGTCAGTTCTATTTCTTCAGAAACTGCCAACTTAATCCCAAATTAGCGAACTGTAATTCCAGTGGTATTTCTTCCTCTTCGGGAGCAATTCGTGCTCCCACTTGACCCGTCCACTTCCCGTTCAAATAAGCAAACTTGAATCCATTCACAATTAGAATTTTGCAAGTGATCGGCCACACAGATCCTTAAAAGGAAAAAAGTATGTAAAAAGATAGGTGCCAGATGAAAATTAATCCGATCTGAGCAGATCTGTTGATTTAAAACTAACTACACGGGAATGACTAAATTTAAAATCACCAAGCAGAAAGTCGACAACTGCCATCATTCGTTTCGAAAGCTATTCAGTTGATATACCTGCGATGTGAAAGCGTCATTATGTATATTAAAACCATTGTAATTTATCGGAGCCGCGTCGCCTTGGGCTGCAGTGTTAGCTAGAGCAGCTCTTCCAGCTCAGTGTTTACTGTGTCACTTGGTCCTACGATACATCCAAATTTAAAACGGGTCCTAGCCCCTCGCACGTCTCGGTCCTTCACACTATGCAAAGGTGAAAGACGAGAGGACAGATCCCTCCCATGTATGTAGAGACGGTGGTCTAGTATTGTGGGTGGGCAATGGCAACAAAGAAATGTCACCTTGAAGAATCACAACTAATTAAAGAAGCAACAAGACTGTATATATATAAAGCTTATAAAAACTGAGATGCAATATGGTTGTCCTGCTCCTTTTACCAGTAATCGGTTTGCATAACGTTTCTGGCGAATGTATTATCATTTATGTGACGAAAACGCACGTCTTTCTTTTAAAAAAGATTCTTAAACCAGTTGCACGTGAATTTCCACACAACAAATTCACTATAATCGCATGAAATTATAATATCTTTAAGTACAGTGAAAACATTTGGACACTCGAGAGAAAATTGCAGTACAAAATCCAGACGGACGGGGATCAAGGCTTAGAGGATAGTAACAAATTCTTCACCTCGACTCCACCAAAATCAGGACTGGACTCTCGGCTTTAAATTTTTATCAATAAACCTTATAATTAGGCCTATATTCAGAATTAGGAACTTATTTCAGTGTACAAAAATATCTCCTGAAATAGCCTATTAAGTTATAAAGGATTTGTCTTTCGAATTTGAACCTTTTTCAACACAGGCCTGTACAATTTCAGGTATTTAACATATTGCACTAAATAAATAACACACATACAAAACAACTGAAAAACTTATCTGTTAAGCTTGATTTTTTAACTTTGCCTTTTTAATGCGTTTAGACTATAATTAACCACTGTCGTTAAAGTGTTTGTTGTCGCTTACGAGTTTTCGGCAATAGGTGTGACACACTCCCTTAAAACCATTTAATTGCCGCCTATATATTGGTAAAGTAGTTTCCCTTCACACCATTTGCCGATGTGGTAGCCACGATCAATAAAGCATGGCTTGTTCTTTTATCGCTCAGACAGCATTTATCTTTTGTTCAATTATGTGGAATCAACATCGCGTGTAAAAAGCAGTCGGCAACAAGATGGTTAAACTTTAGACTTAAGTACTAATAACTGTAACTAACAAGTAAAATTGCAGCGTTGGTTTTCACAATAACATAATGCACTTAGATATATAGATATATCATGTACGAATAAGTTTATGCATTTTAAAAATAGTTAATAGCCTAATCACATGGTAAAGTGGACTTCATTTTCAACTCATTTGTAGATAGTATGGAAATTTCTGGGGATAAAAGAAGTACGAATCATTTAATCAACGAAATAGCAGTAATGATTGATACACAATGAAATTAAAAATCTTAAAGACGTCCCGCCACTTTCACCACTTTTACGTAAATTACAATGGAATGTCCGACGGACATTCAGGGATGATAGAAGTAAAGCTAACTAATAAATCAATATTACTTTTGAGTAAAAGAAGTATTCTAATAATATTCGTCAAGTGAAAAAACTTTGCTGTCTATTGTCAATTGTCGTCCAAAAACGCAATTTGAGGAGGCAAAAAATTTCCTCACAGCTAACTGCAAACACTTCCTTTGTAATAGTATAAAACACAAGCCATGTATTTTAAGACGAAATGTTAAACCGAAGATTACAAGGGACCTAAATTTTTTCTCTCTCTCTAAAAGTCAGGTTGCTCTGTAATTACACCATTAAAACCATGCTTTTGCTATAAAGACTGCATTCCTATACAGCACATGGCGTAACAGGAGTCTACATCTTTATTGTGCCAATCCTTGTCCTTACATCTTCCCTTGATCCATCTGTCTTGCAAGTCAGTTGTCAAAGATAATGTATAAGCTGTTTCAGACGGCCCATTTTGCTTCCGAGCGGGGAGAATGCATTTTAGCAATGCGTGTCACCTGAGCACAGCTTTCAGAACATCCATTTGCATCGCTTCCACTTCCAGAGAAATACACTTTGGTTATAAAGACATCAGGGTCATTCTGAGGACTTTTTTTTGTCTTTTACTTGTGTACAATTGATTCATTATTACATGCAAATTTAGCATGTACATGTAATACTCGAGGAAATTCGTAACTTTAAAAAAGAAGGGAGGGCAAAATGTGTTTGAAAGTACAAAATTTCACATAAATTTCACAGGTTTATTCACACACATGCAAAAAGATCAAAGTGCTCAATGTATCACTTTCTGACAATCCTAAATGAACTCCTTTACAATAACCATGAGGGACAACTTTTATTCTGTTCCGTCACTAATTATTCATGTCATTATTCGAAATCAGGTTGATATATTGTTCATATGATTCTATTAGCATGGATAGACAGTTGAAAATCATATGAAATGAAAATACTGAAATCAGTGCCCATTCCATGAGGGCACAATGAGGGATTTAAATTTTTTTTTTTTAACTTATTAACATGGTGCTTTTTCTTAGAAGATTAAAAACTGTCAGTAAGGTAGTAGGACAGCTAGCGATATAGTGCATGCAGAAATGCCTCACTGGCCTACAGTTATAGAGGCTCATTCTTCAGGTAACCTGACGGAGGCTAAGGGGCTAGGGAGCAGTGGTAGTAGCCGGCATCATGGCTGTGGAATTCACAGTGTTCCAGGATGCTGCCTTGAGTGTCAGCAAGGCATTTTGGGAGTGGGATGTGTGGCAAGATAATATATAGTCTCACAAACCCATCTTCCCACTCCCAACCCCCCCAACCACTGCCAGTTTACAAAGTGTCGGTGAGATCTGAAGACACGCAACCTGATCTTATTTATTCATGCCTCAGCTGGCTTTATGGGCTTGGAAGCCGTGATAGAAACAACCTGATGCTTACCTCCTAACAGGTATCTGCTTCATCTGCTCCAATGGTACCCAGCATTCCGCTGGGATGGAAAAGAATAAGCAGAGTCCTGCTGAGAGCTTCAATAAAAATAAAAAAAGAAGAGGGTGACACTGCAGAAATGCTCAACAGGTGGGGGACCGTGGTTCTGGAGCCAAATGTAGATGTGAAATTAAATAACGCTGAAGATTTGGAATCCGACAGACATTGTCAGAGGAGTTTGTCATTACTGTCCCAGACGAACAAACAGAGCAGTAATCTGGGAAGAAAATTAAAATAACCAGGTGGCAGCACTGAATACTTAGGACTTACCTTGTTCACAAACATGCTATGAAAATGACCCGCAGTATGACAGCGTGGAGTGTGAAAAGTTACACTTTCATAAGTAATTTCATTGACATGTTGCAGTGTATGGAAAATCAAATACAGTAATCATATACAGTAAAAGTCCCATCTGTATGAAAAAGTCAGCCTCAGCAAAGAAATCATTTACGTATATTATTCACAGTAAGCAGATTCATCTTTCGTTTCCAGTTTAGTACATCTCTTAACATGTTGGCCTGCACCTCTACCCTTTAATCACTGAAGTGGTAGATTACATTTTAGCAGGGAGCAGGTATTGACATTTTGGGCCTTGAACCCACACAGTACCATGCTCTGGGTCACAAATAAAAAAGAAGGGGAGGGAGGTTGTGTGATGGTCCCCAAACAGCTCCGAACACATCGTAAAAACTATAGCCATAAAAAACAACTGGTCACCATTATGACCCCACAGAAGTAGAGAAAAGTGGGTGGTCCCCTAATTCCGTGTTTCTCAAACCACTTCAGGGATCCCCAGACAGTCCACATTTTTGCTTTCTCCCAACTCCCGGGGACTTGGGAGAGAGCAAAAATGTGGACCGTCTGGGGGTCCCCGAGGGCTGGTTTGAGAAACACTGTCCTAATCCACCATATGACAGGTACAATGTCCAAACTCCTAATCAAACTCTTTACTTCTATCTCTCTGTTTTCACTTAAATAGCATTATTATAGCTCATGCTGATATTTTAGAGAGATACCTAGAGAATAAAATTGTTGAGTCTTAGGTTTAGCAATTTATTTACCTTTATGAAACTAAACAGTTTACTAGCCTTTCTGGATCAGTAAAGTTCCATCTTACAGCTAGCAAGTTAGTAATGTGGTCAAAAACTAGCAAACCTGTAATTATTACAGGGGACACCCAACCCCCACACAATCCAGCCATTTGCAAAAGTTGACCATTTGACACAACTGACAGAAGCAATAAATTTGAACTAGTTCCCTTTACCCTCCCCTTTTATCTGTAATGAGGGTGTCTTTCCCCTCCCTGGCTTCAACACAAACACACACACAAACACACACACACACACACACACACACACACACACACAAACACAAGTTTGAAATTACATCTTTGTAGGGACTCTTCATTAATTTCTATGGGGAAAACTGTAATCCCAACATGGCAATCTTAACCCCTACCCAGCCCTAACCTTAACCATAAGTAACCAAACAAAATACAAGACTTTTTCATTTTTTCATTGCATTCACAGATCTTTATGGGGACCTGGAAAATGGGCCCTACTACTTCAAAATAACAGGTTTTTACTACATTGTGGGGAACATTTGGTCCCCAGAATTTAATATAAACATAATCCACACACACACACAGATACTCAGATACACAGACACGCACAGATACACAGACACACACACAGTTACACACACTGAGACAGACACACTGATACAGACACACACACTACCTGAGTACTGACTCCTCCATTATGAGCAAATCATCAGAAGACTGATGATGAATTTCTTGAATAACAACCTGCATTTGTGTTATCCTTCAAGCAATCGCAACTGCTTCCCTGTCCCTCAGCAGAAATGCATAACTGCAATGACAGCAACTGTCAGGGTTAGGGTTAGACCTCAGCTGGTCCTGTCAGGAACTCTTAGTCTAGTGCTCTGACTAATGAAGATACTGTTAGTGATCAGGCGAATGGTTAGCGTGCACTTTAGGGTCAAATGCATTTAATGGGAATCCTGCGAGTCGCATGTTCAAATCCATTCCGTGCTGAACACACAGATATAATTCCATGTGTCACGGTCACCTATTTTAGAACATGCTTTTAAAAATAGGGGGGCTACATTTAATACCTTTTCAAAAGATTTTTTTATGCTAGAAGAAGAGTTAGGAATAAACAACATATGGGAAACAAAACTGAAGTAATATTTGTCAGATTATTATAAAAATGACAAAAAATATATAACAGTTACTTAAATTTTATATTTACATTTTATCTATTTGGCAGACCCTTTTATCCAAACTGACATGCATTACTTGTGAAAACAGAAAAACAGAGTCAGTCAGTCTATGGAGCAATAGGAGGTTAAGGACCTGCTCAAGGGTCCAACAGTGAAATCACTTTGCCGCCCATGATTTGAACTTAACTTTTATTTGGACAGAATTCAATAAAAGATTTCGCCGATGGCTAAAACTCGAGTGGCCGATTCACAATTAATACTTGTAAACTGCATACAAACTCATATTGCCCTAAGACGCACAGCTAAGATGCTGGGAACCTCGATCGGCAAAACTAAGAACGTGACTCAGAAGTGAGAGATCCGCAGAAATAGCTGGCTGCCGTCCCACTGCCGGGGGGGGGGGGGAACAATCAGACTGGGTGCATATGTAGCGGGGTTTGACACAGGGTCACAGCAGGGGTATCACTTTCTGGGGGGCATCTGCATCATTAGCGACGCTCAGAGGAGGAGGGTTAGGGGCTCTGGCGTTGAGAAGCAGGCGGTTCCTTCAGAGACACACCGAACACAGCTGAAGAATCTTTGTGTTGCAGTCTCGAGGCTCAGATGCATGATTTCAGCTGCATGCCAGAAGATGGCATCAGGTTTAAGCAAAGAAGAAACAAGCCGCTCGTTTTACTGAAGAATTAAGCCCAACTGAGATTTATGTACAGAATTTAGACACGCCAGGAATGAGATGCCTTGTTCTGGCATTTCATGCTACCTGGAGCTGTAGGCAGCTGGCGATATGTCCCAGATCGGTGACTTGCAGATTGCAGATCCTTTAAGAATCATTAATTTAATTTACTTAACAGCTGTATCCAGGCACAACAAGCCTCGTGCCTCAACAACGCAATAAAGTTTATTTTGGGGGGGGGGGGGGCAATAGACATTCAAAAAATGTGACCCCCTTAACACAAGTATTTGAAAAAATAAATTGTTTTGGGATTTTACTTGTAGTGGAAGGCTTTTCCAAAAATTACTCTTCAACTGACATCCAACCTGTATTAGCCGTGTATTCAAGTGATTGTTAGAGCTATATACTTACAAGGTGGTTGAGGAGTTTTCCTCTTACTTTTTAAGATGATAAAAGGTCAACATTAGGTTTAATCTTTCCTATACTGCATTTTTACAAAATGACGCATTTGTTACATTTCTGTACACTGCACATTGTAAAATGCTGTCAGTTATGCTAATATTTAACTTGCGACGTGACTGTATAATTAATTGTAGCATGAATGTATGTGAAGCATATATATTTCAAAGTATGGATTGCTGGTCATATTTTTAAAGGTGACAAGATACATCACAGCATAGTGAGGAAGAATATAGTAATTGATGGCAGATTATATGAACATGAAAGGGTTACTGTAGAGACGATGATGCAGGCGACAGGCACTGGGAACATTCACTGAGTACGCTTCTATGCCACTCCGCGTTTGCTGCCTGGATCACAATAAATGAGTCTGGGCTCCCAAAATGGCAGCAGCTCCAGCTGGTGGGGGCAGCTGCCTATGCCCCCCCGCCCCCCTTCAGATCTCCAGTCTGCGGTTCACACCTGATCACCGACGGCTGCACTTCACACAGGAATTTTCCATTTTCTATTTTCTCTCATCGTTGGCCCACCCGCCCCCCGGGCAGACAAGTGGTGCCCCCCTCCCTGGAACAGGCAGACTGGTGACACGGCAACCAGCTTGGGACACAAACACGTGTCCGGAGACTTGCTGACACGTCAGGCTCCACGGTGACTATGACAAATGAAAGGGTCTCTCTGGTGTCATGGCTTACAGAGGATGCACCAGATCAAAGGAGAAACAAACAAAAACGCTGTTCATCTTTCTAATTATCAACTCTAAAATACTTAAATATGCTCCATTTTAAAACCAGGAAGACCATGATCTGAAGTGGTGCCATCTCCATTACTAACCCGCTACTAACTATAGCCATCTAATAACAGCTAATAAATGATCTTAACTATGACATAACAGAAAGTGATATATAAATCACAGGAAAGAATTTAGAATGGTCTCTGCAATGTCAGAATAAATGAATACATGCCAGAGACGAAGACATCTGGTCAAGACAGAGCGACTTCCAAATGCTTCTGTTCTGTGGTACATCTAGTAGAACAAGTGCAGCAAAAGCAAGAGGAAAGTAGAAACATAACAAGCATTCTCTCCTGGACCCCATTTCCGCTGTGAGAAATGAGCTGTGACCCCTGAATATACAGTCTTAGTCTTATCTTGATGTCTAGTCTTGATTGCGAACACCTAGACATTGATTAAAGGAGACCCGTGGTGAAAGAGCCCTCGGATCGGCTGAACTGCGTTTCAACCCGCCGGCCGCTTCTGATGAGGATGCGGCAATGATTGCACAGAAGCATTACTCCTGGGTCAGTGACGCTTGCCTCTTACCTGCCTCTGACCTCTGAGGGTAGGGGGGGGGGGGTGACCTCTGTCAATCTCTCCTCACATTTCCTTCTTCCAGTCCCCTACCTCGTCTTCACCCCCCTCGGTAGGCTACATGCCGCCAATCTGCCGTCAGGCCTCCAATGGCGGAGCCGCTTGCGAAGTTACGGCGGCTTCACAGACCTGGTGTTGACCCATCAGTCACTCTTTTAGGACACATGACGACGAAACCCCATGAGGTGTGATGACGTGTGGGTCTGGAAGCTGCTGTGGATGGCCTCCATGCTGATTCCTCTGCCCAGGCACATCAGACTTATGATTTTTATTTGTAAGCTCAACAGTCATCTCTAGGTCTTTCTCGAGTACAAATTACATCTAATTAAAAAAAGTGATTTACCGAATGCTATTCTGTAAGTAGACATCAATGATCCATATTTCCAATACAACATTTGATTTGGAGAGGAGAAAACTGTTTGAGATTGTCCTGGCAGGGATTTTGAGATTGTGTCCAGTGTCTGTGTGGCTAAGCGGGGGTGGGGGGGAGAGAAGGACTTGAAGAGTGCCTGCCGTTCGGTAAACAAGTCTCACTGGGCACCCCAAGTCAAAAGCTTACAATTACATTCACAATAGCACACAAAGTAATGGAAGTAATTGGCTTAGCTTTGATGCTTGGGGAGGGTCAGAGGGTCAGGGGGAGAGCAGAGTAACAGGACACCTCCAAAGACAGCACTTAAACACTTTAGAAAAAAAAACCCACAAGTGCAGCTCCTGTTTCCACTCACCTGCACGGGGCTCCATGGCATTGCTTCCCAGCAAGTTGATACAGGACCGAGGCTTCCAGTGGCTGGCTGGGAACACGTACGGGCAAGGAACAACAGACCATCCCTTTGTGGGGACACTCTGTCGTCCTTCTGAGATCAGGGGCCACAGGCTTAGCAGCTACAGAACAGAAGTCTGTGACTTCAACTAAATGTGTTATTTCCAATCTTTTTTGCAATGTGTCTGAAACAAAAGGCAATCAAACACATACACACACGCACACAAACTCTGGTCAGTGCAAGGTCATGTTGTGTGGGTAGTTTATGGGTTTATGATTTGGGGGAATTAAAATGGATACTGGCCAATCAAGCCAATTACCAATGATGAATTCATCCATCTTCCAACTGCTGATCCAGGTCAGGGTTATGGGGGTGTGAAGCCAGGCTGGGGTACATCCTGGATGTGATACTAGTCCATCACAGGGAACACACACACACACACACACACACACACACACACACACACACACACAGTGATATAGTATGGGAACTTAGGGGCACCAATTAACCAATTAACTGCTAGTATTTAGACTGCGCAAGGAAACTGGAGTACTCGGGGAAACCAGTGCAACTGGTGAGTAGACAGTGCAGTGAGTAAACCAGTGCAGTGAGTAGACATAGACCACACCCATGGACACAAACCCTATGAAGCACTATGTAGCTAAATGATGAATTCAGAAACATCAGATTCGATCTGCTAGAACATGAAACTCAAAGTTTACACACCATGCAGCATGGGTGGAAAATGTGCATTGGGGCAATGAGAGGGAGAAAACAGGGGTGCATATCCAGCGTGACAGCATCCCAGGGGGGCACTTAGCATGGGACCTTTGCTGCCTCTGACTGCAAGAGATCAGGGTGGAGTCATTAGGGCAGCCAGCAGAAATCAGTTTACCCAGGTATTATATGTCAAACCAGATGCTGGGACATCAACCAGTAGCAGGCTTTTAATAGACAGAAATTGCACACTTTTGCAATGTGTTCACTGTTTACGATGTAAGCATGCTGTGATGCCACAATTAACTACACAAAACACTTCTTAGATGTTTAGAATATATTAAAGCCAAGTAAATATTAAATACTGTTCAGTGATAAAATGCCTCAGCTTCATGATTATGGTGATGCCAACTTCAGGCAATGAAATGTACTGGAGGGGACATCCCCCCCCCCCGGTTTTGTGTGGCAGGTGAAATTTGTACTTTGGGGAAAATAATTGAGTAACCCTGTTGTAAAGAGTGAGAGATTTTCTTTTTACATTAAAAAACACGGAAGCATTTTATCTCAGACATTACATTAGCTTTATGATATTTAATTAAATATTATTTTTAGTCTGGAGTAGATGGAAAAAGACAATCGTATGGATATGGAGTCAGGCAATCTCAAGGTGAACATCTAGCCTACTGACCACTTCCTTTTCCAGAACATCTCACAGATCAAGCAAATTGTTTTATTAAATGTGAAAGTGAAATTGACAAAAAATAATATCTGTCTTTTGAGGCAATGTCATACTAAGGTGGCCCCTCTACACCAAAGTCTACACAAAAACCCGAATGAGGATGCTTTGACCTTTGGGCCCACGGCCATTCCCCGAGTCGCTCTTTGAAGCGAAAGGCACAAAGAGGACCAAGGAGTTGGAGAAGGGGCCTTTCTGAGGATCTGGGGATGGGAAGGCAAAGAGTTGACAGATGCTGCAGTCTTCAGCAGGCAGAGAGATAAAGATACAGATTTGAGAATGTCTATGGTTACATGGCAGCCAGCATTCCAGAACAAAATTCTCCCCAAACCTCCCTCTTCTACCCCTCCCTCCTGCTTGCTCTATCTCCCTCTCTCTCTCCCTCTCTCTGAGGCTGTCAGATTGAGAGGCAGACAGAGGGGTCCACAGCAGGGGGAGACTTGGCCTGTCCATCACACAGCCCCCTGTGGATCCCAGTGTACCCTGTCACACTCTAATTAAAACAGAAGCTGCTCTGAGGGGCAATTTCTCAGGCAAAAAGTGGCCCCGTGGTGTACAGAGCCCACTGCCTACAGCTCCAGGTAGCCCGTTTATTTCATACTGAAATAGATTTACTTTTTATTAAAGTGACACCGTGTCTAGTGAATGTGGCAAAAATGTAATGCACTTTCCCCCTTATTTAACAATTGCATCCACTAGCATACTAATTGTAGGGCATTAAGATAAAAAAGGCATTCATATTCACCACATAGTGAATCTATTAACTGATAAACAAAGTGACACAAGAGGCAAAATGAGCCTTAAATTTTAGTTGAAGGTACCTTCATTATATTTGGTAACCTGGTAAAGAGAACACTGATGTAAAGAGAAAGGTAGAAGAATTGGAAGTCAAGCTAAAGAAGGCAAGCAAGAATTCACATTTCCACTTTTAATTCAAAACCATCTTAATTAAAATCTCATCTGATTGGACGAGTGACCTGTAGCACATTAAGTAATTTCCATGACTAATTAGTCACATTATTGTAATTATCCTAGCCTGTAATCCAGATTCAAACAGGTTTAAGGCGGATTGTAATGCACAATGAGATTAAACTACATCTGCACAATACGCAGGTGTCGTGTACAGGGAAGTTTTTAATTTCCTACAGCTCTAACAGGCTTTTAAAGATGGATGAATGAGTATGGGTGCGTTTTCCTAACTTTCCCGGCGCACCAGAGTCGCCGCTGCTGAATGAAACAGTAGGGAACAGAGGGGAAACACTAAAGATTTTGTCTGAATGTACAAATACACCCCCCTTTTGAGTCAAACTGGCATAAAGGAGGAGGCTGCCAGTGAATGGCGAGCTGTGAGGCACTGTATATGCCTCCTAACCCACCCACCACAGACCGGAGCTGCTTCAATACACAACGGCACCTGAACCGTGAAAGGAAGGTGAAAATTAAGTCTAGTTTGGGGGCATTAAAAAAAGGAAAACTGGTTTATCTCCCGAGTGGAACAATGCACCCCCCCCACCATCTAACACACAAGCAGCCCGAGAAACCTGAAAGGGAAACAGCATGGCTTTTTACAAAGGCCTATTAGAAACAATTAGTCCCAGCCGCTGTGGTTTGATTTGGGGGCTAATTGCTGGCCGGGGCTGAGGCTGTGTGTGAGGTGGTTCGGATGCCTGGTGGGATAGAGGGCCCTGGAGGTGGGCGGGGGGGGGACAAGGCCCCCACAAAGGCTGCCTTTATTTCACATTCAGGTGCTACAATGTAGGTGTGCTCAAAAGACTTAATCCTACATTCAAGCCCAACAAGAAAAGTCTTTCACATTGAAAGGTAAGTACAACACTGTTGCAGGTATTCCCTCCCAGTCCCCCCCCACCACCCCCCCCCAACTTTATTACCCATGTGACAAGAAAAAGCAATTACCAAAATTATAGCCATTTTTTTGCTTACTCGACAGGAATTTGGTTTCTTTCAATTTCAGGGACTGTCCGGGGAGAAACTTGATCGGACCGCCCTGTTGGGAACACCTTCAGAGCACTCTCGCTCAAAGAGGGCCGAGGCGGCTTCTCGCTGAACCTGACTCGACTGAAAGGGCATTTTTGACAGCTGAGCTCTAGGATGCGCACGGGCCGCTCATTACAGCTACGGCCTGAGCATGCTGTAAACGCCCTGTCAAACCTGCTGTTTTTGTAACTCATACTTTCACCTATGGACACGGCAGCCCTTTCAACCACCCCCCCGAAGTCAGGCATTATGCGTTAAGTCTCCTCCTGCTCCAAAAGCTCACTGGCTCTTCCTTGATTCTGCATTCCGTCGTGCCATTTACGAAAGCCTATGATATACAGGTAAAGGGTGAACAAAAGAAACCCCTCGCTAGGCACCTCCGACGTAGTCTCCTAAGCGGGGGGGGGGGGGGCAATCACGTTTTACATGGGACCGTTTCACCAGTGCCTCTGACCCCAAGCGGTGCAAAAGGTTCACCGCCGGTGGCTTCTTGGCCGTGACAGGCCATCACGTTTTGCATGGTATGCAAAATTTCCACCGTGATGCTACAAACAGTGCTGCGATAATTCGCTTCCACTGACGTTAAGCACAACACTAATATATAGAGACATAATGATGTGACTGTTTCGTTTGCCATGGATGGTGTTTCATTTTGCCCCCCCCAGGAGTTTAAATGATCATAATACATATCCATGCTGTGTACTTGGTCCCATAAGGGAAATCCTCACGTTGCTGGCTTTCCCAAAGCTTCCACCCAGAGTGAGACATGTACATCAAAGGGGGGTGACCCAGTCAAAGGGGTAATAGAGGAGTGAGGGGGCGACAAATGCGGGGCTGTAAAACTTAACAAGGTGTGAATGCCCTCTCGGCGGCCCGACCCTCCAGCGCACGGTGGCCTGCTTGGGTGCCATGTCCGGGGGATGGGACACTTGTGTTTGTAAAGGAAACATCAGGTGGCCAGTGTTGGCCGTGGTGCTGCTGGACGCTTCTGATTTATCTGCACGCTGCAGAATTATGTGCCTAACCTCTTCACCTCCCAGCCATTTGTGTAGTCCCCCGGCTCTGTTCAGGCAATTAAACACCCGTGCATCTGCCCCCCCGGCATGCCCTCTAGTCCCCCCCCCCCTTCGTCCCCACACCCTAAGCCCTTCCCACTGCATTTCACCAGCTCCGGGTGTCAGCGACAGTTCAGTGCAGACACTAGGAGCTCTCTCCCAGGGGGAATGGGCACTGCGGCCCCGGTGCTCACCTCCATGGTGTGGAACATTCCAGGCTGCATACACCCCCCACACTCTCCAAGTACATTCCCAAAGCATATCCAACAGTACAGAAGTACTCTGCATGCAGCATTAGGGAGTAGCTAAATACAATTAGCAACGCTATTACCTTAACTACTTTTTTCAGATGCTTATTAGTGCCACTGCTACTTTTAAAGCATTGTAATTAACTATTTATTTTTTACAAATAAAAATGTAGCTTGGCAAAATGCGACATAACTAAAAAATACTACAAGTCATTGCCAAATTTACGTTGTATGCGACTTACGACTGATCGACTTTACAACTGTTCCAAGAAAGCAGGTATGTGGCCACAACTGTGCTGGGTCTTGCAGCGCTGCCCCGTGTGAGTGTATGATAGTTTCCGCCCCAATGGCCGGCAGTGCGAGCATCCCCGCGAGACGCCCATGCATTCATCACGTGCTCAGGCTACAGTGTACATTTGTATCTGTTTGTGTAACACTAATGGTGACAAAAAAGGTTAAAACATCCCAAACAATAAAGATCATATCATTTTATTATTTTATTTTATTATATGATCATTTTTGCCCATAAAATAAAGGGCCAACTTACGACCAAATCCACTTACAACCGGTCAGTCAGAACAGATCGCAATCGTAAGTCGCTTTTTGTTTTATAATGTTGTTATAATTGATACTTCAGTAACGACCTGTATTACAAACTTTACGAAGATATTTTCTGCTACCTGTGATTCTGATGGGTGTTTTTTGCTTTTTTGCTTGTCATTATTAAAATGGAATATACAGAGATCAGCATCAATGCCAAAAACACATTTATAATGCGATAGCTAAAGCTGCCCCCACCCCCAAGTGCATTTTCTGCCACATACATAGTGAAATGTGACGGCTGATAACACCAGGCTACCATCCCCCATCCTCCTTCACCAAACTTACACGGTGCCGCCGTCGCCACCACTGCGTAAATGGCCCTCATAATCATCTTCATCTCTCCCGCCGTCTGTTTTCCTAACCCTGAGCTCTGTTAACAGCACAAGAAGGATCCAGCCGGGGAGCCCTGGCCTGCACCTTGATGCCTGTCACTGCCCTGTTGGGGACTGTCATCGGCCCTTCGGCCCACCCCCCCCACCCCCTGATATTCAAACAAAACAGTCCCTTTTAAAATCTGCCCTCCCCAGCCACCCCCTGGCAGGTCCCCCTCCTTCTGTGTGTAGGGATTTGACAAACCCAGGATTGGCTCACCTAAACTCCAGCCTGGAGTGGGGGACACACTCTCTGCTTCTGTAAATGTGTGACTGGGACTCACGACAGGGACACAGGTCTATGTTGTTTGTGTTGACAACATGTGTCACACGTGGATAATTACATAGAAGAATAATTCATTCTAGCCCAATAAAATGCATATGAAACATCCTGCTTAGATACCTTGCTTTTTATTACCTAAGCAAATACAGTATTGCTGATTAAATGGATGCTAAATTTAAGGAGTCAGCAAAAGCAGGAAAACACTGGAATGATTGGTAGGATGATAGAAGGGAAGACGGTCAAAGGTTACAAAATTATTTTAAATATTTCATTTATAAAAATACAAATTATCTTACGTAGCAGTACATATGTAACCAAAGTTTTCTTCTGGATGACTGCAGCCAATGAGACTCAGTACTGCCCTCTGTCAGCTTCATTTAGAAAAACATCTCATAAGAAAACCGTCACACACGTTTACATTTTACATAGCATTACTTGTGTACTGTTATGAGCAGTTTTGGTGCATTGTTTCCATCAATACTCCATCCTTCAACTCCAACTCTATCTTACAACCATCTGCTCTGATCAGGGTCATGGGGGTGGAGCCTGTCCCCAGCTCGAAGCTGTACAATTACTCCAATATATTATTAATACAGGGCTTGATTATGCAGATTGGTACCATATCACCCTAACAAACTCCTGTGTTTCAGCTGCAAAGATTTTTTTATTTACTATCATGTACCATTGAAATGGCACATTTTGATTACCAGAACTGTCTAAATCTGCAAAATCTTAAAGATCGGTGTTGGATTAAAATACTACATAGTATGAGCTAGCATTAATGTAATGTGTACCAGAAAAGAATCTCACACTTCTAGTCAGTTTAAAATGCTTAACCCCAAACAAACACCGAAACGCACACATGCCACAAACATGCACACACACACGTGCACCACCCACCCACACACACACACTTACACACACGTCAGGTAAACATATCTTTATGGGGACCACTCATTCATTTCTATGGGAAAAATGCTAATGGTAACTATGACAACCTTAACCCCTACTCAGCCCTAACCATAAGTAACCAAGCAAAAGTGTTTTTGCATTTTTAGTTTTTTCATTGCAGTCACAAATTTTTATTAAATAGAGTTTTCCCTTATGGGGAACAGGAAACTATTTCCATAGGTGGAAATTAGCGGGAGAACATTTCAAAATGAATTCTCTTTACACAGTTGTAGTTAGAGTATGGAATAGTCTTCCTGCTAGTGTAGTGCAAGCTAAAACCCTGGGTTCCTTTAAATCAGAGCTAGATAAGATTTTAACAACTCTGAGGTATTAGTTAAGTTCTCCCCAAACGAGCTTGATGGGCCAAGTGGCCCCCTCTCGTTTGTAAATTTCTTATGTTCTTAGTGGTCTACTGTGATCTGAGTGTTTTTATGTAGGGATTTTTTGGCTCCAGTTTCATAAGACTGATTCATTTCAGCTTTTGGTGAAATTTTTTAATTTGAAAACTGCTAGCTCACTCAAAATAAACTAGGGACAGCATCAGCTGGACCATGTGAGGGTTCCTTTAATTTGTATGAACAATACACAGATTCAACAGGCACACAAGGTAACGCACATCAAGATGATTTCTGACAAAGCAAGTGTAACACAGATGTGAATCAGAAACCATATTCCAGCAATAGAGTTTTAAATGAAGACATCGTTCAGTTTTTATAAGAGTTGATGGCAGTTGACAAGCCAATGTAGAAAGTCTGAATGATTTCACTGAACTGTATATTGCTGTGTCATTTAAGAGAAATGCACAGAAAATATTAACCACAACATAAACCAATATTTATTTTGCAGTCATGATGTTTAAATTAAAATTAAAAATCAAACTAACAACTAGGGCAACTCAGAATTTTGTCAGTCAAATTGGATTCAGCTGTTCAATACAAATATTCAGCTATTCATTTTATTCTTTCTTTTCCTATATAGACTATCTGGCAATTAGAACATCCACTGACATGAGCTTCAGCGATGATTTCCACCATGCACTGTGGCTCTCAGTTCAGCTCGAGTGCTACGACCCTGCTATGTTATTTGTTTTTGTTTATGTTATGGATCTGTCAGAATAATGAAACAGGCAGCACACTTGCACATGCATCTCTGGGGGCCCTAAGCTGACACGGGTAGGGGGCCCCCTAAGCGGACCATTGGAGATAAACAATGGAACATCAATAATATGCTAATCAAAGTGTGGAATGCTAGTGGTAAAACTTACCAATCCGGGTGGGGGCGGGAGTGCTGGCGGTAAAATCCGCCGATTGGGGGGAGGGGGGTATCGCGCCGGAGGGTTGACTGGTCAAATTTAAGAAGTTTAATCATTCCCTCTGCTGCTAAGGTCGGTCTTGAATTTTTGCAGACGTTCGTTTAATTGTGTTCACTCCACGTCTGTTCACAAGTTGTCTACCACTCTAGTGAAACAGTATCAGACAAGGGAGATGTAATGTTAGTCTTGCATCTTTGTGCTGTTTTCTTATTGGGCTATTTGTGACGCCTGGCAGTGAACGACCGGTAGACTCCAGCATTAAAAGAAAGCCGCGTAGTACAGTCTCCAGTAAAATAGCTCGTTACAGCTGAAATTGGGGCAAATTTGTCTGTCCTGAAAACTGTTGCTAAAAAAGCAAATAACATACATGTTCCTATCATTTAAATGATCACATTAAGTTATGTCATTAAATGTAACTTCTGGAAATTTTGTCTTCATGAGGCCCCTAGTTTTCAGGGCCCCAGGCGGCTGCCTACCCTCACCTTATGCTAATCCCAACCCTGCACACACGTATTTCTGAGCAAGGCAGAACCACCAGTTAATTACTTTGAAATTACACTCATTATTTTAGCATGTTAAATTACTGGAATTTTAGGTCTGTTTCGTTCTGTACATGAGATATAGAGCATAAAGTACACATCTGTAGGAGTCAAAGACACCTTCATTTAATAAAACTGCAGTGATATCCTGCCGGCCTGATGCTTAATTCAGGGTGAATAAGAGGAAGATAAGATATTACAAATAGATTTCTGTTCACAGCGATCCCTTTTCCCCTCTGACTCTCAAATACTGTATTAGGTCCTAAATTAAAGATTTATGCTTTGAGGCTATTTGGTTTTTACAGACGTGTTTCGGAACTATGCCATCTTCAGGATGGTAAGATGCTGAAAATTGCTTAGTGCCAAAAGGCCTCCGACATTGAATATTGTTCCAATAAACCAATAAGACAGTATTTGTTTGAGAGTAAATTTCTTCTTTATTAATTCAGCCTTTATTTAACTCGCACCCAAATATCCAGCTAAATTGAGCTTAAGTTGAACTCAGTAATGACTTGCACGAAATTCAGTGAGGTTGCCGCTAAGGACTATTTTTCAATCGATTAATCTTTTTCGATTGATCTAAATGATTAATTTCACTCCAGAAAATCAAATTGACTATTTAATTAAAGTTGATTCTATTTTGGAAATAACAAACTGTAGGGCTTTAGATAAGACACTGGCGTTTCAGTACTATACGGACATTACGTTCACAATTCCATATGCTGATTAACAGTACACCTAAAATATTACTGATAGGCGTATCGTGATGTCCAAAAGTCAATAACCTGTATAAATTTGGCGTATCCTATGCTTAATGAATTCGGTTAGCAGGGCATGTCGCATGCGGCTGTTTTGGCTTTTGTGGTAAATATAGTTTTCATTTTTATTTCAGTTTATGAATTATTCCTGACAAGCCCAACGCGCACGAACACACACTGGCACCGTAAATCAACCTGTAATAAAACTGCCTTCAAGTCCTACACGGAAGATCCGATTAGAGTCTTGGAAAGTCATTATTATGACATGATGCGTGTTCAAGTGGTTAAGTCGGAGTAAAATGGAAGAGATAAGAATGCAACTTTTTGTTTTGCTATATTTTTCATTCCCCCAACGCCAAAATGTATTTGTAGCGTTAATTGGACTTTTTGCAATCCCTTGCTGAAACAGCAGGTAGCTGACCAGACAAAGTTGTCTGCCGACTATCTTAGAATTTCCATTAAACAGGTGTTTGAGAAAATATTTAGGCTAGAATCTGGGCTTGCCCTGAGTTCAAGTCATGTAGGAAAAATCGTAAATATGATTTAAGAGCGTATGAACGCCACTAAAAAGTCGGATTTACCAGTAGGAAACTCTGTATTTTCTTTAATAATGCATGTATTTGGCAGCTACAAGGACAAAGGATATTGAAAAGCTTTTCATACTAATGGAAATGTAATGAACATAAATAGACAACACTTTTGTTGATTTTGCCTGTTCTGGCAGTCCAACATTCAGAATGCCGTGCATCTGTGTGTTGTCTCTTCAGGTGCTCGTCGATCCACAACGCTAGTGCCGCTGTGGTATGCCACGGAAATTCCTAACACTGTACAAACTACCTTTTTGCTTTGTGATAATTTGAACTACTTCCCTAATTACATAGTGATATTGAAGAAAAACATTTGTTACAATAAACTGAAGCGTTTCAGAAATCAAAGGGGCAAGCCCATTGATATGCACACATTTTCAGCGGCGACGTTGTCGACAGAATTTCAAAATGCTTGATCGTCACGTGATTCATGTAGACTTCAAATAGTTCCAGGAAGTCCTTGGTGGGCCATTTCAATGCATTAAATATTGTGAGATTGAACTGTGATTTTTGGTGATTAATTAATAGCCTTTATTGGCTGAATGGTACAGCTAAAAAGAAGTGTCTTCTAGATGGAGGAAAAATTAATTGCTAGATCACAGGAGGATATCTTAATGATTTTTTGAAAAGAAATAATTATATATTTATTATCCAATTGCACAATGGGACTGAGTGATGAGTTTGTAATGAATGGTGTTGGTGCTGAAATGAGGGGTAGAATGGATTCCTGTAAAAGTAAGCATGTTTGAGCAGGGTAGCTCATATTATCACACCTGTTGCAAATTTTACCATAAACTTTGGAATGACTTGAGGATGGATTTGTAAACATGGACCCCTAGTGTCTTGCAGATGTGGGAACAGTAATGGGGATTCAGCCCCTTAAATTAACAGGGAGTTCAATAACTGGTTAACTGACAGGAAGCAGCGAGTAGTGATTAGAGGCACAATGTCACAGTGGGCCTGCGTTCATAGTGGGGTACCGCAGGGTTCAATTTTAGGACCATTATTGTT
>JAODKC010000044.1:13933504-13953224 GCA_026777985.1 Mormyrops attenuatus | reverse complement strand
TAGGTTCTCCCCAAACGAGCTTGATGGGCCGAATGGCCTCCTCTCGTTTGTAAATTTCTTATGTTCTTATGTTCTAAGATGACCTTTAACTTTGTCCAGGACACGGACATCATTCAATTTTCCTTTTTGTCCCAAAACTGAGGCTCTGAACAAAAACATCATTACTTCAGAGAATAGACAGCTACTCTGAGAATTAGAGCGGATGGTCACTTGCAGGGAGAAATGCTGGAATCTTTTTGTACTATAGACTGACACTGAAATCAAGCTGTGTTTCTTGTTTGTTTGTCTAGTATTCTGTAGATTTTGCCAGCTTTGAGCAGATCCAGAAGTATCCCCTTATTATTTTTAATAATAAAGGCAGTAGTATCCAAAAACAGCATTAGCTAAATAAGCTAAAATAAAACTTCGGTAGTTTATTGATTTTGTTCCTAATTGTAGCAAAGTAGTTGATTTCTAACTGTGTTCAAATAAGTTCATGTTGTTAGTAGGGCTTTCCCCTGAAAGTTGACGATGTGAATACTGAGTCTTAGACCCGTAAGTTAACTGTGATTCTTAATATGAAGATTGACCCTGGGTGGCTGAGTGAGTGAATGAGTGAGTGAGCGAGTGTCTGAGCATGTATGTATGTATGTATGTACGTACGTATGTATGTATGTATCTATCTATCTATCTATCTATCTATCTATCTATCTATCTATCTTATTTGTTTTTAAATGAAAATAGTTATATACCTTCTTTGTTACAGTACCTAAATAGCCAATGAGTTTACTGCTGACAATAGCATGTGATAGAACCTGATTTACCTTTTCTGATATATACTCAATATAGTTGACTGCCTAGAAGTTTCAGTCTGAGCAACAGTACAGTTAAACCATTTATGATCCATTTAAGTATGGGGCAGTGGAAGACAAGTCTGAGTATCCATTTTTGTGTACTTATCCTCACAATACTTTAAGTAGCAGCTGGTCTACTGAAGACCCAGCCCTTTGAGAAGACAATGGCAAGAACCTCCGCAGTACTGAAGCTTATGTTTTTGAGGAAGAATAGTAGAATTAATAATAGATATAATATTAGAAAAATGCTTTCAAATCAAATGACTTTCAGACTTTGGCATATGCTGTTGACCTAGGTTTAACAGCAGTGAAGAGTCTTAGAGCTTGTTTTTTTAAAGAAGAATGCTCCAATAATACTGTAATGTCTGCCAGACAGAGACATCACAGTGGCAGCGAGAAAGAAGGAGGCTTCTTTTAAAAGGGAAAAGAATGGCCTTTTATTATGCCTTAAATGGACTAACGCAGGCACCAAACAACCACTGAACCACACATAATGGGGAAACACAAGGAGGTCTGATGCCGGACTGTAAGGCACACGCACGGTGAGTAATTTATACAATGGCTAAAGACTTGTGAGGATCGAACAGGGTTCACAACTGACACAGGCAAGGACTCATGACAATAAGTAGTACAACAAATATTTACAATTACACAAACAGGGGCTATTTCCACATCTGTGGTGCATGCTGAGAGATGCCAAATGGCTTTGCTATGCAGAGCCATCTCACTGGAGCTATAATACTTTCAGCCTTCTCCTGGAGAATAGTGATCATTATGCTTAACTTGGTACATGACTTTTGGTATGATGATGAATAGGCAGTACTCAAACACAGGATGTACTGATTGGAGATATGACTAAACACTCCATGTGCTAAGCTATCGATAGCACCTCTGACACATGCAAAGCAGATGTACAAAGACCCTAAATAGGATTTCAGTGTGATTATCTTTTCTGCAGTGCAATATCAGCACCATTGTTTCCTCTATTTACAATCTATTTGTGAAACACAGATGTTTATAATAATCTCCACAATATATCTTGCTGTTTGTATGTCAGATGAAAAAAGGCACTCCCTGTTTTCAGTACACAGGTACTAAAGGGACAGGTCACCAGCCTACAACAACAGCAAAGGATGAACAAAAGAGCAGAACAGCGCTCCAAAAACCAGGAAGAAAAAAAAAGCTTCTTTCCATTTCCCCAGACGAATTAATGAACTAGGAAGAAACAATACCTTGAACAGCTTTAACAGCTGCAAACAATGCTTGGGGTAGTAACCTCTGAGCCTTTGTACCTTAGAATGGCATGTACGAACTTTCTGTGAGATGATGTAAGCGTGATGCAGGTTTCCAGCAGGTGGCGCACTGTGGCTTTCACATAGGGCACTTTCTCATCCATCCGCTGGCACAGGCTCAGTAGTCAGTGCATGAAATGTGGTGCTACCTGACTTTGCTGGGAAAACGGTAGAACCACACAGTTTCATGAGCACCACCTGCAGTCTGTACATATTGTTTACATACTACCTATATACTACATAAACTACATCAAATAGGGGGGCATTCATTAAGTCTCATATGTAAATTTATCCAAAATATACATTTATTTGCTTTTAATTATCCAGTGTTGCCTGCTGGTCTTTCATCCACAACACCTGCAATAATTTAATATACATTATTGATTTGGGGATACTGGTCCTGTATTCTTATAAGCAAGCTCACACAAAGGTCTTCATAGGAATTTCATAGGGAATTGAATAATAGAAAGCTAATTTCATTACATATCTGACATATTATGTGTATGTGTGTTTGTATGTGTGTAGCACTGCTTAGCACTGTTGCCTTACACCTAGCACTGTTGCCTTACCCCCCCACAGTCCAGAAACATGTTGAGGTTAATTGGACTTTTGTCCATATGGGTGTGTGAATGTGCCCTGTGAAGGTTTGCTACCCCATCCTCAGTTTTAGATCCAGAAGAGCATTTGTGAGGTCAGGCACAAATTGGATGTGAACAGAAAAGGCCTTCCCCAAATTGTTCTCACAATATCCAAGGCATAGAATGGTCCCAAATGTCTCGGTATCCGGTGTGTATGCAGGTTTTTGGGGCAACCTTTAGGTTAGCTGTACAAACCAAACCCAGGTGTGAGAACTCTTCAGCCAATCAGTCCTCTAATTAGTAATCTAATTAGGGAGTTGCAGCGAAAACCTTCACACACAACAGCCCTTTCTGGATATGATTGCCCACCCCTGCCTTATGCAAAAGACAAACAGGCATACCTATATGAAGAATGAGGAATCTGGTATCTTTGGGAACTCTACCCTCAAATTCCTATTAATACAAAAAAGGAATCAGAAACTGTGCCTCCTAAATAAAACAAAGAAAATGAAAACAAATAGATGGATGAATAAAGTTATTCCAGGTTTATGACCAACTAACAGGCAATCAATGAGTCTAGTGAAATAGTGATTTGGATACAGATAACCAAAGATCTGAAGGGCTCACATCCTGCTCTCTCACCCATAGGCTTGTGGCAGTGATGAGCAGCTCCCCCAGCTGGAAAGCAGTGCACTGAACTCATGGGAGCTGTTTGGATCTGGCCAGCTCTGCAGTTTAACCAAGAGGCAATCTAAACAAAGCTTATGGGCCACATCACAGGGCAGCAGACAAAAGAGCACTGCTTTTTTTCTAAGACCTCACAGTGATTACACAAGAAGATTGTCTTTCATAGCAAAAACCTGGCAACCGCTTGTGACGGGGAACGCAGAGATCTCAAATACTGAGCATACCTTCAAATTAATAGGCGCCAGCTATGTTACTATGATTACGGTCTTTATTGTGCGTCATGTACAGGACCTGTGAAGCCATCTCAACAAAAAAGTCTGCATTTCTATAACAGGCATGTCTAAATAAAGGAATGCAATTCTGAACACACAGAGCTAAGCAGTACACCAAATCATTTCTGATGCAAAAACCAAATTTTGTAAGTTTCCTGGTTTGTTATTAGCTAAAGTGATCTTTAGAGGGATACAACCTGAAGTGAAAAACAACTTACTATTGGAATGAGAGTTCTGCATTACATCCATCCCGGTCACATGACTCCTTTCTCAGTGGCATTGAATCACAAAACTGTCTTGTAAATAGTCTTAACCCTTTGAGGTGCAATGAGTGGAACAGATTGAGGCTGAAGAGTAGAAGAACCCAGAATTACTTCATGATGGAAAAATACACAGTGTCCACTGACACAGTAAAATGACCTTCAGCTCTGGAAAGGTGCTATATAAATGAAAGAGTATTATTATTTTTATTAGTATTATTATTATTATTATATGGATGGGGCATTTACAAGAGTTTGGAACAGGCTTTAGAGAGAACTTGAGGTGTGGCCACTGTCTCTGACACCAACCAGATCTTGAGAAATTTTTATGTACATTGTAAATACAGAGAGTCCTGTGGATGCATCAGATAATTCAATAGCTTAAAAATATGACTAATAATAACTACCTGTTTTGAAAAAAGGGTTCTGCCTTTTCTACTTCCAACAATGAGAAATGTGAAAGCAGTGTGCTTACTGATGATAATACCAGAATTGTCAACAACACTTACACAGCAAGAGGTCTGACTGATTGACTGAGGACCACGACAAACAGTAACAAGCTCCCCCTGCCAACAATCACTCAACCTAGACTGCATGATGATGTTCTCAGGTCTCCTGATGAAAGGCTTACAGTACCACTCGAAAGCCTGATTATACCTGTTTGAAACCAGGATTTTTATAATTATCTATACAGAGAAGATAGATATCAGGAGTGAATGTCGATCTAACAAACGACAGAGTCAATATTTAAAATATTGTGGTCCAATATCCATGTATTTAGATGGATTGACTGATAGAATAGATAGGGTTGTGCAAAAATAACAGATTACATACTAATCAAAAGTTTGGACACACCTATCCATAAGTTTATTTGTATTATTCTCTAATAATTATAAAGACATCACAACAATAAAATGACATGAAATTATGCACTGACCAAAAAAAGTAAACAAAAAAATAATAAATTGATGGGGGTGGAGCAGCTCTGTGGGTTGGGATTCAGAAGGTTGCTGGTTCAAGTCCCTGGTTTGGCAGTGTGTTGCCACCATTGGGCCCTTGAGCAAGGCCCTAACCCCAATTGCTGACCCTACTTTCTCCTATATGCAATTTTCATGAGGTGGCCTCCTGGGATGCTTATCCAGCTGTCCTGGTGGAGGTCCCACATATATTCTGAGCACTCATTGGCTGCTTTTCCTTCACTCCTCCAAAACCATTTCTACTCTACTGTACATGTCAGGCGGCCATTTCATGTGATGCGTCACTAACACTCTCCTTTGTATATGGCATGGTGTGTCGAAACTTTCAGTCACACGTAAATAACACTGCATGAAAAAACACACAGATTTTTAACACAAAACAGTGTAATGACTAAAATCATTCAAAATCACTATTTGGATAGACTCTCTAGCAGGGTCTACTAAACAAATAACCTGGAAATTACGCAACAGTCAGCTACCATCGTTCCAGCTGATGAGAAGCCAAGAAAAGCCAATTAGATGAATTGAAGGTGAGTACAAGACGGCTTCTCATCACCATTGATTCTAGGCCACTCTTTCACTATCAGACTGCTTTAAACTAAAGCCCCACCCACCACCTATGTTCGACATACCCCATCCTTCACATATCCTGCACAGGACTGACTCCCATTCACAATCGAGAAAAGCTGCTCATACTATTTCCTACCCATTTCAGATGCACCAGCACAGGTCAGCTCAATCTCTATTGTCCCATTATGCATACGAGCAGCACAGCTCTCCCAGGTGAATTAACTCTATAATTATCCCACTGGGACAGGACACCACAGACAGTCCATTACAATGGGTTATTATTATTGTCGTCAAGAGTAAGGCGTTTCAGTGTTCACTGGTGGAATAAGTGTAGTTCAGTTCAGAAGGTATTTATCCTCTTGTGATTTGCCCTATATTGCTAGTTTTAGGTTGATCGGAATATAACCCCATCATAACTTGGGGAGCGTCTGTACTTGAAGGAAGCCTCACAGTCAGCTGTCCATCAGATCAGCACATTTCTCCATAAAGTGATTCTGTAGTGCTGCATATATGTGTCCCATGATACTACTGGCATTAAGGCCCTAGAGGAGGATGATACTGATATTAAGACTTCAAAAGGACGCCTGAGAGGCAGCTTTCAGAGCTTGAGGAAGCTCTGGACTGAGTTCCACCATGTGTCAGTCATTGATGGTCTGTTGTATCGGTCCATTACCTCTTCTCTCACTGGAGGATGACTTATTCAAATTGTCATCCTCTGCTGTCGTACCAAACATCCTGTTATGGTTACATGGCGGTCTGGCCATTGCCTATATCTCACTGGAGCTTATATGGGAGCAGGCAAGACATTAGGAACAGCTTGCCAAATATGCCGTTCTCCTGTGCCAGTGCATCGCATCAAGCATCATTGGGGAACTGACTACCAGCTCACCCCTTTGAGAGAGTGGCTGCAGAGTTCATATGCCTGGGCAAGTTTCCACTTATACCACTGACAAAAGAGAGTTCGGAAAACTTGTGCAGCAGCTTTACAGAAAGTATTACATGCCAGGGAGAAAACATTTCTCTGATACACAGGTTCTAAAGCTGTATAACAAGGTGAAGTATATGCTCAACTATCTACTAGGTGGTGGATATTCTCCTACAAAAACAGTTGACTTCACTCCGCTAATTCAGGGTCAGGAAGAACAGGCAGGACAAAGAGTCCAAAAAACTGAAACTGAGTTGCCTCCCGTCAGCTACAGTACAGTTTATGAAATTAGGGGTAAGCAGGTGGCACAGGTGCATAGAAACCAAGATAGAATAGAAGGCATAAACAAGAGAGATGCTGCGAGACTTACCCAAGAGCTACAGCGGTACAAGAACATTAGTGTCACAGAAAAGCTACTTTCCTGGTGGCAAAGGATCTAGTCAGGTTTCCCCCTCCCTGCAAAGTTTGCCAAGCGCTGTATCTGCATTGCTGTATCAAACTATGCTTCTCAGCGAGTTTTTAATACCTTTGGCCTCTTCTGTGGCCCAAGACTATGCCACATCTCAAGTGGAAATTGACATCTCAGGCAACATTTGAACTTTTTTTGTTCAGGAAAAGTCTTTGTGGGGAATAATTCCCATTTTCAGATTCAGTCTCTCCATTGTGTCTTACCAGATAGGCTTGCATAATTCCATTTTGCACTTTTGTGCTTATGATAAAATACCAGAATAAAACAACCTGTATGGCTTAAAAATGATCATATTGTCTTATATCCATAAATGTAACTAATGGAAATTCTGTCTTCAGAGGGTCCCTAATGGCAGTTGCCTATTCCTTCGCCTTATGGTAAGTCCTCCCCTGTATTTCAAGGCCATTTAAGAAAAGGTAGACACATGTACACGTTATGTGAGGTAAATACTAGCGCAGTTTGAGCCCCGTATTGAAATAAAATCATGCACCTGTTCGGCAACGATATAAACGCCACGTGAATGTGACCCCGCTTATGCGTCTGCCAATTCACGCGCTAGAGGGCGCCCGTACATAATTCAGTGGGGGCGTTTTCGTCCAGATCCTTCCAAATGGGTCCATGCCTCGTACGGCGTACCTGGCTGGGTTAAACATTTTAAATGGTTTTGCACTCCATTCACACTCCAGTTGCACAATGCCATGCCTATATTCTATAAAACACCACAATTACCACAATGCAGCTTGAATTAATTCCAGGAAAAAATATTTCCATTATATGTTCTTATGGCCTTATAAAAGTCATATATTACTCTAATAAAATGTCTCATTTTGTGCTTTATACGGAAAGACACATAAATAGAACATGTGACTGGACTTATTTCCTAGTAGTACAGCTTCAATACATGCCACTTTATAAATTATCTATATATCTAACAAAGCACGACCAGGAACCCATTTAAGACCCTACTTGAACCTAAACATAGTAATTCCTCAACTTAAATATGCCTTGGCCTGAATTACGAAGCAGTTCTCTTTTAGCATTAATACACCTAAAAGATCATTTTGAATGCATAGGAAGTGGGTTGTATAGTTATCATTTAATTTATCATTAATCGTGAAATATATTCTTTGATATTATCAAGAGAAGCAGTCAAAGTAACCTGCTAGCCATCTTAAGGGAACTGGAGGAACACCAGATCATTTTGTTTCCTTGCTCTGCAGCAACATCTGTTGTCGTCATTTGAGTCCCTACAGTTCTGTGCTTTTGCTCGATAAAGCCTGTAAAACCTTTTGTGGCTTCAAGCAGGCGACCGATTGCACAAACATCAGCGGAAGTCTGTGGCTGTTTAGAACTGCCATGAATGATACTGTGTATTAAGCAGGAGACGGATAAGACATAAGAAATTAGGATAACAACTAGCACAACTAATGAGTTTGAACAGTTGCAACCATACTTTTACAGTGGTTTGGGATATAGTGTGTCTTTGAACCCCATGGAAACAGTGCTTCGAATTCAACATCTGCATGTATGACCTTTTCTGAAGATTTTTCATTATAAAAAGTACTATTTTTAAATTTTTAAAATATATCTTTGAGTGTATTTTTTTGTGAAAATTAGAAAAAAAAATTTATGCATGGTTAAATAGTTTTCTTGAATGTTGCCCTTCATTCAAGTCTAAAATTTTGAAACCTGGCTTTTTAAAAATACTCTGCCATAAAAATGCTACGGAAATTATGACATAAAAGGTAGATAGAAATGAATAAAAAACTAAATACGAATAGCTCTAAGGTAATCAAACTCCTACATTTTTGGGATCGTTTCTAATCCTATACGTGTAAATACCAAAGCAAATCGTGCCAAAAGTAAGGGCAAACAAGTAAGGGGAACAAAGCAGACGACTAGCACTTACTTTATGTTGTACCGTATCTGTATAGTTTTGTGTGTTGCTGCCATCGTGTGGTTATGATTATGTACATCAAGCTTGCCGCGACATGCATTCATTTGAGTGGACCTCGTATACTATTTTGCACATAACGCTAATTAAACACACAGACCACACCAATAAATTCACAGAATGGAATTAACATGAGACGCAAAAGTTTGCGTTTAGTTTGAGTTAGTTTGAGCTTCGAATCGTACAACCAACTCTCGTAAATAGATTACTACACAGATGAACTGGGAAACTTTTCCCAGGCATTTCAAGCCTAGGTACAGACCAGTCACTCCTGTGGGATGGGCATCGATACAGGGCGAAAGATCAAAGATTTCCGGTTGACTTTATTTCCCCGGGATTTTACAGTGTAGATTTGCGTCCGAGGTTCAAAGAAACTTTTCGATTGTTTGCTTTTCATATGTTTTTGTTTAAATGCATCTTCCTTTTTCTGTTATTGTTTTGTGCACCAACGAGAACGGGAGGCACCCGTGAGGCTATAGACCCGAAAGATCCCCCTCCCCAACCCAAAAAGCTTCAGGAATGAAGACAAGACACATGAGGTCTGCTCCATAGGCAAGACGCTGTGGAAAAAAGAAGAAAAAAAAACTATATTACAAAACCAGAAGAGAAGAAGAACCGACGACTTCTGGACAAAAATGTTAGGATTATTATAATTTGACATTTATCAATAAGTAGCACAAGTGGAAACAAACTGAAAACAGCTGATAGCTGTAAGATCAGACCTAATCAAAATGTTATTGAATATAGTAGTTTTAGTAACAATGTTGCACCTCAGAAATAGTGAGAGCTTCCCAAACAGCAGACTTGACAACACTGATGAAGATGGTGACTCCGTCTATTTCCACACCATGGAAGCTGAGCCCTACGGCAGGAATGGGACGGAGTGTGCGGAGTGTTTGCCGGAGCAGTGCCCAGAAGCGGTGGGCTGCAGAGCCGGGCTGGTTCTGGATAGATGCGACTGCTGTTACGAGTGCGGCAACTCGGAAGGGCAGCCGTGTGATCTGGACAACATCAACGTCTTTTACGGTCTCTGCGGATCCGACCTGCGCTGTAGAATCGACATGTCGGATCTGAGACACGGGGAAGTCCTTGAGCCGCAGTGTGTGTGTCTATTTCAGGAGGCAGTGTGTGCTTCAGACGGCAGGACCTTTTTAAATCTTTGTCAGTTTAAAGATGCGGCTTATTCAAAGCCAGGACTGCGCATCGACAGCAGCGGGCCATGTCAAACAGGTATGCATTTTGTCTCTAAATAAATAACAAGGTTAGTGTAGTGAAATGGGCAGGGAAATTAACAGCGCTGGTTCGAGTAGACTCTTCAGATCAGAGTGCATAAAGTTTAGTCGTTTCCTTCTACAGTTGTTCTGCAGCCTGTTTCACCGTTTCCACCACAACAATAATTACTGACGACTTGATAATACAAAATATCACAAGCTACGCTGATTTTCTGATAAACCGTGTGGTATATAACGTTTTTTTTGTCGTATGTCTGCGATTCCTTTCCCTTTGGGGAAGTTCCCCTTATCAAGGTGCCTCCACACAGCCGCGTCAACGTGAGCGGCAGCACCGTGGTGTTTCTCTGCGAGGTCTTCGCCTTCCCCATGGCCTTGATAGAGTGGCGAAAAGACGGCAGCGACCTCATTCTACCAGGGGATGACCCTCACATCTCTGTACAGGTACAGACCACTGCACAAAACCTAGCTCCAGGACCAGCGGAGGAGCATTTAATATATACCCCTGGACTATAATAAGTTCAACGTGTGTATATTGTTTAATACTTCTATAAATTGTAATGTTGGAAAGCATTTAATCTACATAAAAGTGCTCATGAAAATTACAGACCGGATGCCTGCAATGCAGGAAGCTCAATAGAAGGAAAACAAATTAAGTGACTGCCATTCATGTTTTTAATTCTCTGAAGCCCTGCATAAAAAAGCAATATGGTAAAGATTACCAACATAATTCGCTACACACAAGCTAGCCGAATCAGTGACATTATATATGTTGTGGAATGTATGGTAATAAACTGCTTTTCCTGGTCATGTTGGTCAGTCACGCGGAGGCCCAATGAAATACGAGCTGTCCAGCTGGCTACAAATCGAGGGTGTTGTCCCAGGGGATGCAGGCTCCTATCGCTGTGTGGCCCACAACCAGCTGGGCAACATCTCTGCGTCCGCAGTGCTCGGAGTTCTGAGACCAGGTATGAAGGACTGGGATCATGGATGAAGGTTGCCCTGCACTTCTCATTACAGTCACGAGCAATGTTTATGCAGAAGAGCGAAAATCAGCTTGTGTGCACATGATGCACTATAATCTGGTGTTGCTTACAGAGTGCATAATTAGTGGCATATAGTTGAAGACAGATGGATGGATGGATGGATGGATGAAAATATACTGGACTTCACATGTAGTTGCTTCTTGTTTGGATATTATACATAGCATAACATTGCCATGAATATTGCATAAGAATGATTACTAATATTAGCAATAATTTTTCTTATTGTTGTTATGGTTTCCAGAGGAGGTGTCTGCATTTTCCTCAGAAGACATGCCAGCATTGTTTGCTTATGATCCACAGAGTGACTATGAAGAAGACTATTACTAATGCCGTTATCTGAGGGCATATGACATGGGCAAGAGCACAATGCTGCCCGACGCAAGCCGAAGCTGCTAAAGTCTGCGCTACAGACTGTGTTTGCAGTCGGCACCACTTCCTGAGGTTCCCTCTGTGAACGGGACCTTAACACCGGGTCGTTGCAGATCAGCTTGCTGCTGCAAATGGCTTCCACGGCATTGGCCTGATTCAGGAATAACGCAAATGAAGACAGGCTTTGTTGACACAGGCTACCGGCACAACTGGCTTTATTGCCCAAATAAGCTGAAGAAGGCCACATTTTAAGATACCATATGCATTGCCAATGTGTGCTATTTTAAACAAAAGAAGAGCATGTAATACATTCCAAACTATTCTAAATAACCTATTGTCAGAAAGCTATCCTGACAGTGCCCTTCATGATATCCCAGACGTGTGTCACTGGAATATATTATGAATGTCTTACTGTGTCCTTTTCTAATTATTAATGTGTGTTTTAGCTTAGTTTTTTTTGTTTTCATATATTGTATCTATTTAATCTGTGGACCAAATGTGTCCACAAGCCAAGCTCAGATAGTCTAGTCTACAGATGGTTTTAATGTTTGGCGTGAGCACTCAAGAATCCAGCAATGAATGGTGTCCACATCATATAACAGGGAAGTTGTTAATCATTATCGCAGGTGGCATGTTTCTAAATCACAGATTCCCTAACTAACCCACATCTTCAGCAACCCAACCCCCACCCTTCCATGAACTCACTCTGCTTTTTTAAAACGCCCTCCCACCTGGAGTCTGTTTTCTCTTCTGTGTTCCTCTGCCAACATACTGCTCGTGTTTGGATATTTTTATGAAAAGATCAAGAATCCCTTGGATGTGACATTTTCCAACCCTACAGAGGAAAAAAAAATTAAACACCCATTCACTCATTAATCTAATGCATATATATTTTTTTCCTTAAAACTCTTATGTGAAGTTTGGTTTTTGTTTTGTTTTAGGCTCAGGTGCTTACATGTACATATAATTGAAACAATAATGTAGATTCTACCGTTGTTTCTGGTATTATTGTATTTCTATGTGTGAAAATACATTTAAAATAAAGTCCTCATTATCACTTGTCATGAGATTTAACAGCCCCATTAAATTCCACTAAAACTGCTATTTTTCTCCAAGTTAAAAATCTTTCATTAAACACAAAAGCCACTGACTATGTCAAATAAGTTAGTGTAATATAATGTCCCTAAACCTTCATTCCAAGAAACAGAAACCAATTGAATGTGTAATGTAAGACTGTTAACCACAAGGAGGCTCTGTCAAAGCTTTAGTGCTAGAAACCTCTAAGTAATGCAAACTGCTAAAGTAATTAGAATCAAACAAGTATAAACCAGCCCAGCCAAATTAGCTAGCCTCAGGGAACGGGCTCATGAGCAGAGAAAACAGTCTTACACTCTCTCCGTATTGCTTTCTGCCTGTTCGTTCCTTGGCTTTGTGTGGTGCGTTCAAAACGGGCTCCCAGGAGGACTGGAATGGTACCCTGGGTGGATGTGTGGGGAGCATCATCCCATAGTTCAACAGAAATGACATATTCCCTTTTACAGCTGGCAGAATCCTGTGAAAAAGAGGGTCTTCTATAGCTTCATGATCTGCTGTTTCGTGAACATGCCTCATATCGCGCACAAGGAAAAGACATTACTGGTAGAGAAAGGAAAGAAAACAGTTTGTGGTAGGCAGGTCTGCTTGCTCTGACTGACTAGCAACACAGAGGGACCTGAAGTGGAAACCATAACATTGCTTGAGAAGTCTCCAGTGTGTGTAAACTGGAAACCCCAGTATGTCGTACTTGCAGACTGTGTCTTTAAAACTGCTTGTGAATTTTTACTTATTATACTCGAATTGTAACAGAAAAAGGCAACATCAGAAAACAATTGAAGCATTGAAGCATATGTTGTTGGACATTTCCAATTTTAATCTCATCAAATATATTTCTAAATTATATTTATCAAATCTATCAATCTGTTTTTTAAGGGGACATAGACTCATTGGTGATTCAGCTAACTGAATTTCTATGGATTTACCTCTGAACTTGGATATTTATAAAGTGGTTAAACACAAACTAGCAAACAGCTGTTAAATAGATCAGACACAGTACTTGGGCGTAATGGTACACAGAAGCAACCCTGACCTCTGCTGACCAGTCACTGTAACTGTATGTTTTACTGAATTTAAAGACTCATGACTGTGCTTGAAGTGCCTTGACTTTAGTTTCAGATACTATGGAAATTGCATATGGTTATTAATATAATATAGGTGCAAAGGGAATATCTCCATGTGCTGTAGGAACAAAAAGTTCCTAAAAGTAAAACTTTAGCACAATCTACTGTTCAAATACACAGCACATACGGAAATTTCCACTGTAGGGGTTAGATGGTTAGAGGCCTACTTTTATGCCAAGTAAGTGAGGCCCACAGAGTAAAAGCCACAGACGGATTTAGTCAAATAGCCTTCCCGTTCAATACTGACAGTTAAAATTGTGTTAAACTACTCAAAAATGGAGGAAGGACTGAGAACACTTTCGCTTTTGAAAAAAAATGTTAATAGTTCCCTGACCCCCCCCCACCTCAGCTTTTTACTAGAGAGAGAGGAAGAGAAGTGTCTGCCAACATGTCTGTGATGTTTGCTTGAGTTGTGCCCTGGGGAAACCATTGGTAGTTATGTATGTCCAGCTGTGAGAAGCCACTGATGGAAGCAGCCCAGGGTACCAGCTGTCTCAGGTTTCTCCAGATAAACAGCTAAGTGAAAATGATAATCCATCAATTCAGTTTTCAGTAACTGTACATTCAGCTGGACAGGATACTATCCCTAGTAGCACAGTATACGCCAGTCCTTCATACAACAGCATCACTGCAATCTCTCTCTCTCTCTCTCTGTCACACACACACACACGCACGCGCGCACACACACAGACACACACACACAGGTTTGTAATTATATCTTTGTGAGGACTCTCCGTTCATTTCTGTGAAACAAACTCTAATCCCCACATGACGACCTTAACCCCTACCCAGCCCTAACCTTAACCATAAGTAATTTAACAAAATACAAGACTTTTGGCATTTTTTGTTTTTTGATAGCAGTCACAGATCTTTGTGGGGATCTGAAAAATGGTCCCCACAACGTCAAAATAACAGGTTTTATCACATTGTGGGGGACATTTGGTTCCGACAATATAAATAATATAATATAATAATATAATATAATAATATAAACATGATCCACACACACACAAACACACACACACACACATGCAGATGCACTCACAGTTAATTTAAACCGCATGTCTTTAGAATTTTAGAGCACCCAGAATTCCTGTACAGGAATAAACACAAATTTTAAGCCAAGTATATAGTGTGTGACCAACAATGCTGCACTAGTCCAATGAAATAACAGCAAAAAGGAACAACCTGCAAGCTTAGTATCAGTTATTTCTATGAATTTTGTACTTTATGAATGGCTTATGAATTAAATCTCAATGATTTAATGGTTCAATGATTGAATGAATGGCTTATCAATAAAAAATAACTTTAACATGTGAGAAAGCACTACATCCAATACAATCAATAATACAATCAGCCATTATAATGAATATCCAGCTTGAAACATTGCTGGGACGTTCTGAGACACACTGCATTAGAGGAGTCCAATGTATCCAAAAGTTCTAAGCATTTAGACAAACTTTATAGTGATATTGCAAAAAGGTTCTGATTTTAATGTTTTACTTGTGATACTCGAACAGGCTGAAGTAATTTACAGGGGGGGGCTAAAGGTTTTGAGCCTGCTGCCTCAGTTTTTATGATGGCATTTTGCATATACTCCAGAATGTTATGAAGAGTGATCAGGTGAATATTGCAATTAATTGCAGAGTCCCTCTTTGCCATGAACTTAATCCCCAAAAACCCATTTCCACTGCATTTCAGCCCTGCCACAAAAGGACCTGCTGACATCATTTCAGTGATTCTCTCATTAACACAGGTGAGAGTGTTGATGAGGACAAGGCTGGAGGTCACTCTGTCATGCTGATTGGATGCTTTAAAAGGAGGGTGGTGCTTGAAATCATTGTTCTTCTTCTGTTAACTATGGTTACCTGCAAGGAAACACGTGCCGTCATCACTGCTTTGCACAAAAAGGGCTTCACAGGCATATTGCTGCTAGAAAGATTGCACCTAAATCAACCATTTACCAGATCATGAAGTACTTCAAGGAGAGGAGGTCAATTGTTGTGAAGAAGGCTTCAGGGCACCCAAGAAAGACCAGCAAGCACCAGGACTGTCTCCTAAAGTTGATTCAGCTGTGGGATCAGGGCACCACCAGTGTAGAGCTTGCTCAGGAATGGCAGCAGGCAGGTGTGAGCGCATCTGCACGCACAGTGAGGCGAAGGCTTTTGGAGGATGGCCTGGTGTCAAGAAGGGTAGCATGGAAGTCATTTTTCTCTCCAACTGCTGAGGATTGGGGTAAAGTCATTTTCTCTGAATCCCCTTCCGGATTTTCATTCTGGGGTCTGTGTGTGTCTGTGGAATTGGTATGTTTTCGTTGTGCTGACATGACTCCTTTCCAAGTACTCCGATTTCCACAGAGTTCAAAAACATGTGGGCCGTATAACGGTGGAATTCCCGAAGTCTGCGAAAATTGCTGTTTGCTCCAAGTGAGGACCCCTCCCTTACTCCCGCCACAGCAGCCCACCCCCTCTTCAATGCCATTAACACCTTTTATTTTGAAAATGTCAGCCAGAAGTCACATCTTCTCCTCAAGCCTACATTGAAAAGTTTCCACGTTAAATAACTGTGTTCTAAGGAATCATATAATACACGTGTTGACATCGTAAATTGAAGCACTGTGGAATCTTCGTATCTGCCGCTATAGTCATTGCGGTTTTATTTATCTGAAAATATTTGGTATAGTAAATACTATTGACCTGTGTAAGTTTATTTTTCAATTGTAAAAGTTCCTACTAAAAGACAAATTATTCATGTGTGCGGTTGTAATTACCCTGACACTGAGCAGGGGCTGTGAAAACTTGACCTTTAGCAGTTGGTGAAAATGCAGTATGTTTAGGCTGTTGGTGTGTAATGAATTACAACAACATAACAATAAAGTAGCAGGCTGTGCTTACACACACAAACTTGGGGACATATTTAAGTTTCATGGATGCAAGGCAATATTATGCACAGTCGCTGGTGCTCTTAATGTTGGGTGACAAAAAATAATGACAAAATACAGACAAGATCAAAAAGAATTCCTTAAAATATGCTAGACGTATTTTTGAATAGTCTGGGGGAATGACTTCCCCACCAGAATTTACCTAATCTCTTCAACATGTACTCCTTCAGCAAAGGGTAAGGACCAATAAATACAAGCAAGATTCAAAATGATAATACCACTTGGACACTGGATTTGGTTTTTTTTGTTACAATTTTCCTTAGCAAAACAATGAACCAGTCTTGATTCAGTGGTACTAATTAAGTCAAAGACAATGAGGAAAATATCTAAGCAATATTGTACTTTCCCACCCTCTGGTCAATGTGTTAAGCTGAAAAAAAATCTCCGAATTAACATTGTAACTAACATCGAATTAACGTTGCGCTAAGGGAGGCACCCTTGGGACCATACGGTGGTATTGCATGAAATGCAGTAATGCTGCTCTGACTCACGGGGGCATTGTGGAGTGGAGCTCAGAGTCCTGTAGCTAGTAGCTGCTTTGTCACGGACTGCTCTGGAGCCTATGTTCTCGGTCCTCTTTCAATATACTTTCAGGATATTAACACATGTCACCAATGTTAGAAACCTACATTTGTTGTGATCTGACATGTCACACAGGCTGAAGTGAGTTTAAAAAAAAAACAAGCGATCGAACTGGAACAAAAATAAATCAATATAATCTTGCTTTTAGTACATTCAATACCTAAATGTACAAGTGAGTTGAGCAAAGTGTTTTTCAAAGGGCACAATATTTTCATCAGTTTTTCTTGTTTCGTTTCCAAAAGTGAAGAACTCAGGGGCAGACTAGCCAAAGAGAGATGAGTGCTGGCGGAAACCACAGTAGCTGCCAACAGGAAGCCCCTAAACCTCTGAGCTGGCGGCACCTCCTCCTGTTTGGAAAGAGGAAACGGAATGCAGAAAAAAGCTCTTACCATGCATACAACATTGCTACATTACAGGAGCATTTAGAATAAAAGTGAGACTTACTCTCCATCTGTGAACACCAGTCAGCAAAGGGGATTAACTGTCTTCATAAAGTAAATGGAGAGATTTTAACTAAGCTCAACATAGAGAGAAAAACCAAACGGCTAGAGACGGCTCAGCTTCTTCTGATACTGATGCTGCTAATGGAAAGTTAGAAGAGGAACTATACGGTTGATCCTGACCACAGTACCAGTACAGCACAAACGAAATCTAAAAATAGTCATCGTGTCATCCGAAGAACAAAGACAAATGTGAGCTTGAGTTTTTCACGGGGATGGAGGTTTTCTGTTTACTAGTAGTTCCCTTTTCAGTTGTCAGCAATGACTAAGTAGAGTTTATGTGCACTTATAATTTGTTTGCTCAAACTAAAACACAGACAACCCATTGATTAATTTTAGTATTGTTCTGTAGCATTTACTAATCTTGCTAATCATGAAGTTTTATGAACAACGGCAGAAATAATAATTTAGAAATCGTTTTGAGGAACTTGAAAAGTCCCTGAAAGTCAGCCCTTGTTATGTTCTCGTCCTGCATAATGAGAATGTGACAGCTGCTTTGCAAAAGGTTTTGTATCAACAACAACAACAAAAAAATGTAAAATTCAAAACAGTGGAGATGGCAAAATATCCCGCCACTGCAAACCATTATGAACTACAGCACTGAAACATTGTGCAATGTCATGAAGTCTCAAAATAAATTATGGTTTTGAAACAGCCAGGCTTATGAAAAGTAAAATGGAGCAACTTGATGAACTTCAGGAAGGAGTGCGGTTTCAAAGGAAAGGCACACGCAATAGCTTGCAAAAAGGAGCACGCAGCCTTATCAATGTGCAGCGCCCCAAAGCAAGCTGAAACACTGGCACTTGAACAGTGAACAGGAAGTTAAAGTGACAGGTTGCCGAAGGCCGCGGCGTCATTCGCGGATATCATAAGCCTGTCTGGTTCTGCAAGACGTGCAGATGGCTCAGCGCGGCCAGCAGATGACAAGGCCAGGGGAGGAAAGTCAAAGAGCCATGGAGGAGGACATCAGGAAGAGAGGCATGCTGTATATACAGCAGCAGAGGTTCGGCAAGGTAAGATACAGGGTCTTACCGAGGCTACGTCATTGTGTGTCGTCTGCTTTTCATGTGCTTACTAATCAGCTACATTGAGATGATGACAAGGAATCTACGGGTATGCAAATGAAATTAGTCTTTGTGGAAAGTTTACTCGAAAATTTCCACTTCAGTACAGCAATACAGTTGCTTCCTGTACTTGGGGAGGTACTACAACGCCTCCTCATAATCAGAAAATATTTTAGGCATGGAAAAGGAGATATTGTGTATGATACTGCATACTGACATGATGAATGATAACATATGAAGTGAATCCAGACAGATGGGTAAAAAAATACTTGATATCTCTAGTCTTCTACTGTTGAATGTACTTAAATCTTAATCGAAATGTCAGTCACTTAAGCACTTAAAGATTCATTAACTACAAATGATTTCTCTTGACCTCTGGTTAAATGGGGGGGGGCTATATTTTTGCACAAAATAGAATAGAAGAGATTAGAAATGTTCAGATTTTACATTGGTTAGCCATATTAGTGTTAGTATAGTAGCGTTGTTATACGGGCAGGACAGACAGACATTTGGGCTTTATTGCTGTGTGGTGTAATGCTTCTTTATGTGATATGAGGAACAAACATGGTCAAAGGCAGAGGTAACGCTGTGTTTCTGCCAGTAAATCACACACTGCTTGTCTAGTGCAAACAAAAACAGTGCTAGAGCACTGAAGGCTGATATTTGGTCTAAAGAAATTGTCCTTATTATGTGACTAAAAACAATAAGGAACTTAGCCAGAAAGTCACAACACCAATATCGCAGAGTCAGGTACAAGCAATTAAAGATAAACACTGTAAATATACGACCCAGACTGGCTAACTTCACCAAGGGAAAGTCCTACCATGCGCAGTTCTGTGGCTACGAAGCGGGGTTACTGGCTTATCGGGGTAACTTGTTGGATTTAAGGTAGTCTGGGCAAAATGTAAGTGAACTAATATGAAGTCCATTTAAACTGTGGTACCTTAAATCCGACA
>JAODKC010000044.1:13874829-13933404 GCA_026777985.1 Mormyrops attenuatus | reverse complement strand
TAAACTGTGGTACCTTAAATCCGACAAGTTACCCCGATAAGCCAGTAACCCCGCTTCGTAGTACAGGCCACTGGTGTTCTGGCACTACCCAGTGCAGCCTACATGATTCAAAACAAATGTGCAAGCTGTACACGTAATGGTGGAAGAGTTTTGTATAATTGCATGCTGCTATGCCGTGTAATACTAAAAAACTCTGCGTAATAGAAAACAGCAATACAATTCTGTAACTAGCGTAAAAATAACTAAACATCAGACATTTAGAATACATGGGTAAATTTGACATGTCAGTGATGAAAGAAATGGATACAAAATGGATTCTCGGACTGACACGTTCGAGAAATAGAAATTCAGAAAGATTTATTTTCTTTTATTTTTATTAGCTCTGGAAGGGAATTCTTGGGTGCTGAAACTCTCTTCTAGTGTCTAGTGATTTAAGAAGGAATGGAAAGGTGTTTGGGAGGAATCTAAAGATTCGGTTTCATGGTAACAAAGTGGCCAATATATTTTCATGGTATATCATGGTATGTCTAACTAACTGATGGTTGTGCATGATTTTTCCGTTGCCTCAACATAGAGCCTAATTCAAGAACCAACGTTAAACACAGGTAAAAACAAGTAAAAGAAGATTAAATATAATGAACACTTTAAAAGTATGAAACCTCACTGATGCAACTTCCAGAGCTTTCATCCAAGCCTTTATCTGAAATATTGAATGATTATTTAATTATAATAATGTGTTGAGTGTAATGAGATTTTTTTTTTTTACAGGGATGTAAGTTAGCAATATGTGCAGCAATATCAACCATTATTTACTTTGTAATAAAGGAAATCAAGCTATCTGGGAAGCTAATGAAGCGTCAGTCAGGCCTATTCCGTTTAATGAGTTGTACTCTCGTCATTCCCCATGCAGAAATGGAAGAAGGTATGGTCCATTATTTACAGAGAGAGCAGCCACTCCGTCTCCCGGATGGAATACTTTGAGTACAAAGACAGTGCGATGTTGGCAAACGTTGAGAAGTCGGAGCGGACGGGCCGCAAGCAGGAGAACAAAAAGGTCATCAAGCTACGCGACTGCATACGGGTGTCGCAGACAGACAGTGAAAGCTGCCCCAAAGACTGCAGACCCTTCCTGGTGGAGACCACAGAGAAACTCTTTCTGTTTGCGGCGGAGATCTCCGAGCTGGAGGGCTGGACCCAGGCACTGTGTGAGATAGCTTTCCCAGTACGTTTACTGCGCCCATATCCTTCACAATGATATGAGTGATCGGGTCACTCATTCATTCTCAAACATGTCACAAATGGAAATATTAACACTGCACATATTAAAAGAAATGTGACTGGATATTTAAAAATGCCTGTATATTATAGTTAAAATATGTACGTATTCACTGGAGAGGTCAATATTCATCAGACAAGAATATAGAAGTATGACTGAATCAAAATATAAGAGAATTATGGAATCCAATAGCCTTTCATCTGTTTTTCTTCTCTAACACTATAACATAATATGAGTCAAGGTTTATTCTCCAGCCAAATCATCTTATTCTTTCTTGTTTTATGTTAGTAGGGATGTCAGTTTTCCTGTAGTATGCAAGTGTTCGTACACTGGGGTTTGCCGTTGAGTTCTTTACAATAAATGACCTTGGCACATAGTTGTCATGATGCATTGTCGAAATCAGTTTTCCAGTATATTTGTGCAGGATGTCTGTTTTGTTTAGCAAAGATACATTTATGTTTTGCTGCTATCCAATGAAAAACACGTGTCGCCAAAAATAATTTCAGGAACGAGAAAAATATTTCTCAGAAACGGCTTTACAAAATAGACCTAAAACAAAGTAATGGAACAACTTTAGCACCGCAGAATAGAAACCTATCTTCACACAGCCGTCAGTGACCGGTTCAATGTTCCAAACGGACTTTCATGGATGGCTGTCAGCATATGTGTACTTGCATGGTTTTCTCATCATGCATTACACTGGTGTGCTGTTAGTTCAGGGGTTATGTTATTGGTTGCCAGTAAGAAATTATCTTTGTAATCTTCGTAATTTTAATCAGCTAACTTGACATGAGTAGACTGCATTTTAGTAGACTAAAGTGCAGAGCAACAAACATATAGTGTGAATATATGTAGTCCCTTGCATATATATGCAGACCCATGGTATTGATCAGTGATGGGTGTCATTTTGTGTCACTTGCAGAAGAGCTGGGGTGAACCAGGAATCAAGAAGCGAGGCAGCATTATGCACTCCAGGGGAGATGGCGCTGAAGTGGAGATGGAGGACAACACACTCTACAGCGCACGAGACAGTGGTAGGGTCTTCTGCCAGTTGGTGTCTGGGGTTGGCTGCTTTATCCTTACTAGGGTAAATAGAGAGTTTAAGTTCAGTTTGGAACTACCCTAGGGGGTGCCAGATGCTGGCTGACCCTGCTCTCTGACCCAAAGTTTTCCACCCTTGTACGTCACTTTGGACATACTATTTATTTAGTAAAAGTGTCTGTTAAATAAATAAGTGTTAAGTTAACGCATGTTTTGGTAGAAGCTTCTAATCCCGTCATATTGTAATGGAATTCTCTCTAGTCTGATGCAAGCTGAGATGTGTTCTTATGTATTGTTCTTATATATCTTTATTCCAAACATAAGTTACCGAGTGGTGTAATACTGAAGAAGGTCAAGAGCTCCTTCTTATTGCAGCCTCTATGCAGTCCACTCCTGCTCTGGTTGTGAAGGGTGTTTCCTGCTATAAATATGGACTTGGTCAGCAAAGGTCACCATAAGGAAGCTATCAAAGTGAGCTGAAACTAGCTTCAGTGCCACTATGTGCTGCAGATGCAGATAAAACTTGCAAGTACATGGCTGCACTCTATAAGGAAATGCCAGCCAGATGGAGAGAACGAGAGCCCCAGGAGAACCTATGGTGGTAACTGTCTCCCAGGCAGCAGAATGCTCCGGGATTGGTCAAACATATCAACGGAAACACACTCTTAGCTGTTGGTGGTTATTAATCTATACCGAAATCTGATTAAATAATTACTTTTCTTCTCTCAGTAGACGTTTTTACTTTCTTTGTGAATCCTAACACACTAACAGCAGCTCTGGCAAGGTGACTTGTGTTATGCTTCCATGCAAAGTGTGCTGTGTGACAGTGAGAGTACACAATCTTTTTTGTACAAGCATTACAGCCAATGTAACGCTTGCTTCTTAATGCTTTGCAGGCACACAATTTATGAACACGTAAATCTACTTTTATGGGGGCCTGTAATTGTAAAACAAAATGGCCTGTCCGGTTTCAGCACAAGGCAAGGCCTCATTCACTTCTCCTTTTTTATATTTTGCACACTGTGCAATGGAAAGTTGTTCTTGTCTGTGGCTTATTTTTCCTGTCTCGTAACTGAGAAAGATCACACCAGCTCCCGCTTCACTGTATAAACTGAACACTTATCATGCAAAAATAATCTAATTTGTCAACAGACATTACTTACGGACCATTACTGTTCTTTTGAATAATGCAATCTGAGTTGAGTCTGTTATAAAAGCTCTAGTTAATTATGGTGTTTGTCTCTGACAAAGCCTGTTTGTGTTCCTTCATGTCACACTTGGGCTAACGTGAACTTTAAATGCCAAAAAGTGAATCCAGAGCTTTAAAAATAGAAATTGCAATGCAGCTTAATTTAGAATGTGTATGTGAATATCTCCGTACTTACATGCGCAGTTGTATTATATATGCTTCGCTGCCGCCCTGAAAGGTATCGAAAGGTGAAGGATAATTATGAAGACAGTAGCTTAAATTGCTTAAAAAAGCTCATAATTGCACTGTTGTCAGGTTGGTGCGTCTACCAAAATAGCTCCATGTTCCATGGTTACACAAAAATATTTTCTTTTGCGTGACAGCATGCATTGCATAAATACAACTTATTTGAAAGCATGTCAAGAAAAATTAAACTGAACTCATTCAATGGAGTTTTGCTAGAAAAAGCTTGTGCACAATGAACGCACAAAAAACGTCAATCATACGTTTGCAGTTCAGCTACCGCAATTGTCAACTGGCAGCTCTATTCGACAGACATGAAGCTGTGTGCTGCTCAACACACCCAGACAATTCACTAGCCAGCCGGAGCAAATGAAAAACAGTTCATTCTTCTGCTAGCGGTATCCGATCATAATCGACACTCGGTGCAGATGTGGGCCATGATGTGACCGGTAAGACTCAATACGCATAAGGGCACCTAGACATTAAAGCCTATATCCATTTCAAAAAGTGTCTGAATAATATAATGCAGAAACATTTGTGAGATTACTTCAACATTGTAGCTCATTTGTCTCTCTTGGTGAGCACAAGTAAATCTGCCCCATTCATTTCCATTTCAGTCATTCTGTCCTATTTTATTGTGAGAACAGAGTGGTTTGAGCTTTTGAGCATCTGTAAGGTACTTCCAGCCACCACCCAGCTATCTAGTACTGGAATTGCTACTATCATTCTGAGAAAGTACAATTATCACTAACCAGAAACCAATACAGACAGGTCAAGAAAAAACACCCTGGGGTAAACCATATGCATATCAAAAGAAATAAATAAAAAAGTTAAATGAGCAGCTATATGCAATATACAAAGACATACTTTGATACTTTTTATAGTTATGCTTTTTAGATATATTTTTACTAGCTATAGTGCTAATATTAGCTGCCTGAAGGATCTCCCTCTATAAATGAGAAAGCAATGAACACACATTTCCTGGTCAAAAAATAGCCTTCTGTCACGTCTTTGAACTGAAGAGCTGCAGTCAAACGGAAGCGTGAAACCATCTTTGTGTGGCTGTTCGCTTGGATAGCTATGCTTCATGGTGAGGTGAATGGTAGGTGTATCAGAATAACCATATGACATAATTGAAAACAATAATCGAACCAGCAAATATTCATGGGCTTTAAGGCAGGGCCAATTAACACCATTAATATATTCTGAATGTAGTTTTTAGCGAAATTTGGCTCTAATCTTCCCAACGGTGTACAGTTAACAGAACATTGACATTATTTCAAAAGTTGCTTAAAACTTTGCAACAAAATCAAAATTGCAAATGGTGATAAATTTATGGCGTCAATCAACTGATATGAGGATGCCTATACTCAGTATGTACTTTTTTGGGAGAAGCTCACTGCATTTTTGGAGTGAAAATCATGCAGAAGGCTGATGGAATGATTTATATCTAAATGAATCAAAATCTTAAGAGGACAATGATTTTACAAGGTTGTTTTTTTTTTATTTGCTTGCATATTTGCTAATTGTACTCTTCAGGTCTATATATACAGACACTCCTCTTCCCACGAAAGAGATGCGTTCCAAACGGCCATTCGTAACTTGAAATGTTTGTAAGTCGTTATTCAACATCTTTTAAGGGTATACGCAAGTACAAAGAACTAGGATGCCGGGAGTACGCACGCTACGCTGCTGCGCGGCAGGAGTAGCGGCCAGAAGTCTTACTAGGCGGAATTGGCGCGCAGAAAAAAAAAATGATGCTGGGGACAGGAAACGGGAGCCCAATGAACACAGTTTGGACTTACAGTCGTCTTTGTTCATATGTCTGAAAGTTCGTAAGTTGAACGTTCGTAAGTAGAGGAGCGTCTGTATATCAAAGAAAAACAAGAAAATATGTCTAAACATGTGATTAAATACATGATTTTCCTGGTTGTTAGTGTGTAGGCAGTGTCGCTTTAGAAGGGTTCTCCCAGTAATCAATGATATACTATAAACAGCATATTCTTCAGCTGAAGACATTAAACCTAAGCCACTGAAAAAGGATTGCTCGCACATAAAAGTTACTGAGAACCGTTTCCATTAAAGATGTCTGGCAGTCACATGACCTTGTTGGCAAACTGCAGACATATATAAAACTAAGAAGAGGCCTCTCAACAATTGAACTTCCTGCTTCTCTGCCTTGCGCACTCCTAAAGGCAGGTCGAATATAGACCAGTTCAAGGAAGAGAGCTCACAATATATTTGCCCTAAAAACAAGGCGCTGCTTGTTCTTGTGTTCTACAAGAAAAAACAAGAAAAACAAAGCAGAAACCTTAGCACCTGTTTAAGCCATAACCCAGTAGCAAGAAACAAAACCACACACGGAAGTCACCAAGTCTATTTTCTGCACAACATGCTTCAATAATAGCGTTTCAGTTCAGGAAGGAAATGGGCTTCTCTTTCTTTCATTTTGTCTGTTGAGGGATAGACTTGGAGATGATATCAAGACATGCAGCTGCAGGGGGGAGCTGCTCACACGCATGCTCAGCAGCTCCGCTGTTGTGGCAATGTGCCTGTGGTTTCTGTGCCCACATTTTACATGCTTATTAACTGCTCCTAAACCACAACGCCACTACAGGTGCAGCTGGATGAGGGGCACAGTTTCATAATGCTCACAGCATTAGAAATTTGTCACTGCAGTGCAATACAGTGATTGAGGAAGGTCTCTGAATACCCCGGACCCATTGATGAGTTAGATAAACTTTAAAGGTTGGGGAATTCTTCCTCATTCTCTTATAGATTCTGGATTGCTTTGATTTCCTGGGACTTTCTAGATACCACCATAAATAAGTATATAGTTTCCCTTGCCTTCCTTGACATGTCTTGCAAAACGTGTTATGCAAATTAATATCTTTTGGCAGTTGTTTCAATAGCAAAAGCTTGTTCACTTTACATAATGGGAAAATCTATAATAGTAAACTGAGTCTTTGACAGGTTGTGGGATTGATTTCATAATGTTTACTAGGAGAGCTCAAAAACACTGTAAATGTGCTTATAACATGCATAGTTATACTTCTCAATGTCACTGAAAAAGCCTCCAAAATTAAAGCATAGCATGACATATTTGGACATGTTTGAGCAAGTGCAATATTTGTTGACTTTTTAGAAATGTGAAATTTGACCCTGAACATGGCCCTGAACAGACCCTCATGACCCTGAACAGGATAAGCAGTTCAAATTTGATTGGATGGATGGATGGATGGATGGACGGATGGGTGGGTGGGTGGAGGGATGGATGGATGGATAGGTGGAATGGTGGATAAAATTTATTTTGCTTGCAACGCCAAAGATAACAATTACATGATCAATCTCTCAACATTTCCCTAATAATAACAACTCATATTCAGTTAGCATTATGTAGTCAAATGTTTTATTGGTAGTAAACTAAATATTTCTGATAATTTATTTGCCTTGTTATTTGATATTATAATATAAAAGAGTCCACTTATATAATAACTGTCTACAACCATTATTTTTCATTTAAATAAGGGATATAACCCTTAACATCTAACATTTGTCTTGAAAATGTTTCATAAAGGCAAGTCAAATGTCATGCCTTCTTAAACCTCATATAGCTGTACTTCATTCAGCTGAAAAACAGAAAAAAAACTTTAAAATTTAAGTGCATAGAGGATTCTTACATAATGAAAATCCACAAAACATATGAAGACTGCTGAACAGTGAACAGTGTTTGTGCGAGGAGAAGTAGCATTTTTGATATTGTATAACATGTTTTCAATTACAGCAACAGGTCATGTTGCCACGCATGGAACCTTTTTAGCTATATACATGTTATTAACTGTGACGTCCAAAAAAGGAATAGAATATCTTGCCCTCCAAACAGATGTGTCTTTTGCTGAGCTGACTATGACTTCTGCATGCGCTGTGGGTTATATGAACAGCAGCCTAGTTTTCCTAGTCTTAAAGGAAACATGTTTTGCAGTACATCGTGTGAGCAGTAACTGTGTGACCTAGATCCAAAAACAATGCAACATGTTTCATGTTGAAAGAAATTTTTCATATGTCATAGTGAACTTTCAAATGGTGAACAATTAATGATCTTTCATTTGCAAATATTAGGTTTTCTATAGTAGCTTTAATTTAAAGTAGTTTGTCAGTACGCCAATTGCTGAATTTTATTGTAGCACTTCTGGTTAAGTACCTTGCATCACAAATCTCCCTGGGAATTTATTATTTGATCTTTGAGTTAGAGATCTACATCCTTTACCAATCCGCTGCATTCCATTTTTCAAAAAGAGAAAATGGATGTAGATTTATCATCATTCCTCTCATTTTGCCTACTGTGAATTACGTGGTTACTGATACAGCATTTACTTTGAAAGACACGATTTTTGAATGTGAGTTTTCTTTGGTCCCTGCTAGTGATGAAGGACTTTAAGGTGACAGTAAGGAAGACAGAGGTCTCTGAAAAATGTCGGCTGCGTGGGACCTACATTCTGCGGACCGATTTTGACAGCCTTCTGCTCAAAGATGCGAAGTCTGCGGAGGTGATCTTCACCTGGCCTTACCGATTCCTAAGGAGGTTTGGGCGGGACAAGGTGAATAACAAACTGAGAAAAATGCTTTATATATACATATATAAAATATTAAATTAAATAGAAATTTGAATAGAATGACTTAATTAAGTTGAGTGGCTCTGTGCCCCATGTAACTGATAACATGATTTCTTCTGGGGCAGTAATATATGCCTTTTACTTCTTAGCAAATGTACAGTATGGATAAGGACATAAGAGATCCTTGAAAACTAATTTTTTCCCATCTTGTTTAGGTGACTTTCTCCTTTGAAGCAGGGCGGCGATGTGACTCAGGAGAGGGCAACTTTGAGTTTGAGACCAAGCAGGGAAATATTCTCTTCCAGGCTGTAGATAGAGCCATTAACCTTCAGAAAAGCAACATGGTCCCCCAGCGTCAAGCTTCGGGAGGAGTGGACGGTGTCCTGGACAATGGCACTACTTATAGCACTGTCAATGACATCCAGTCCAGAGAGTGTCCCCCTCCATCACAAGGTTCCCGCTCTCGACTAGAGCTGCCCACTGACAAGATGCTCACTGGGGTTAAGAGTCTGAATCTTGACACCAGACCACCTCCCCACAAGAATCAGGTGAAGAGCATCTCAAGTTGCCCATTGCTCAATAGTGAGGACTCAACCTACTCCCAGATCTCCATGCCCCGGGAACAGGGGGAGCGAGTGGAGAGGGCACAGGAGATGCCCTCCTCCAAGCCTGTCTCGCAGGACTCAGAGTATTCTCTTCCATTTGATGCCATTGCCAAGAGTCTGAGCACTGTGCTTGCTACCGCCCATTCATTGAAAATGGAGGAAGAGGGCTGTAGGGAGGCCTCTGTAGATGGAGAAGAACATTCAGATCCCTTGTATGACTCTATTGATGAGTCAGCCATTAGGTCGGCCATCCGGAAGAAGAGTGCAAAGAAGTCCACATATACGAAGGCAGAACACATTTATGATGAGCCAGAAGGTTGTGCTGCAGAAGTTATTGCTGCCAGTGACCCCCTGTCCCTCTATGATAACCCGGAGGAGTTCAAAGGTCACGCTTGGAAATACAAGGGCTCTGCAGACCCAAGTGGCCATGAGTATCCATACAACCCCAACATTGATGACTATGCCGTGCCCCAACCACCAAGGAAAGCTTTCCCTGTGAATGAAGAGGAAGAGGACTCTCCATACGATAATGTAATGGTGAAAATGACTTAAAGGGGGAGCAGATATGTAATCTCACACCCAAAACCACATTAAGTTTGGAAATATTCCACAATTTTTGCAGGAAAGTGCAGAAATTTCAACAACTGTGAACTTTGATACAAGTATATATGTTGCAGAAGTGTAGCATATATGCTAGCTTTGCCTGTCTCAGTAGACATGTGCTCACTTGTTTGTAACTGAAGGATAGCAACCAACAGAATAAGAGTAGATAATTATTAGTAAAATAAATGGGACAGAATATTTTTTTCTCAGCTTTAATAGATTTATTGTTTTGTAAAACATTTTGGTAAAACGCTGATTCACAAACAGCCTCTTCAGAGTCACCCTGGCTTTGCTTGATCCATGGGAAGAGACTGCTTCTCAACATAACCCTTCTTCACGGATGGATACAGATTTTTTTATTATAAAGTAATATATTTTTAGGAAAACCTAAAGACATTGACGAATATCTGAAAGCTACAATGTATTGTGCAGGAAATGTTATGGGGCAGTGTTTAATATCAGTAATACATTTTGAAAAATGCAACCCTGTTTCCAGAAAAGTTGGGGCGTCATGTAAAATGTAAATAAAAAAACAGAATGCAGTGATTTGCAAATCATATACACCCATATTTAATTACAAATCGGACAAAGACAAAATATCAAATGTTGAAATTGAAGAATTATATTGTTTTATGACAAATATATGCCCAGCTTTTTTGGAAATGAAGTTGTAGGCTAATGCACATCAGCTATGTCATTATCAATAGAAATTACAGCTGAAGGGCTGATATTCAAGGCAAGGGACCCTGATATCTTTATTGGTCGGTACCTCCACCATATAGAAAATGAAGATGTCACAATGCCCTATTGGTTTTTTTAATCCTGTCACTCCTGCCTTGTCCCTTCTGTATGCTTTTTAACCGAGGCCAACTCCTTGCTGTGCCTATCCTCAAAAGGAATGGATATCCAAACAATGATATCTACTGCGTACGCACCCACTCTGAAGGGATCTTTTCAGCATGTGCCATGCATTCTGATATTTTGGAGAGGATGGGAATGTGGCCGGCACAGGGGACTGTGATTCTGATTCTGTCTCCCTCTCTTATGCAATGGAGCCCCCACCTAACAGACACAACATGCAGTGTGCAGAGTCTATAAATCTGGAGTGGGCAGTGAGAGTGCAAACTGAGCAGAAATGAGTGTGGCTTTGCTGAATGCTGCCTTCTTCGGCACAAGTGTGTTTACCCTGCACTCTGTGTCAACATGGTGGCCCTTTGGGTGGCCTGGTAACTCTAGTGTCAAACATTACACACCAAATACTACAACAATTAAGAGAGGATCCTTGAAAACCGTGTAAATGATTCACGAACGCAGGGGGCCAGTGTAATAAATCACTCAGAAACACAATCTAAATGCAAATACAAATGTTTAAAAATTCAAATAAATCAGCTCATGCAAACCTCAGCCGAACCATTGATAGGTGGGGAAAATAGAGATCAGCAGAAAGGATTAAAAAAAACAGGCTGTTGAGCTGAATGTGTTTCATCATGACACTTGTGATTCGCAGTTATTCCAAACGGTTTCTTTCCCTTGCTGGTTCCTCATCTCATGTTTGTGTAATATGTGCAATAGTGTGTAATGTGTGTAAATATATTGCAATAAGGTCATCAGCAGAGCTGCCTGAAGGTGAGATAATAAAAGCAATATTTAAATGCACAGAATTACTTGTCAGCTTCACTTTGTGATTTAAGAAAATGAACATCTACCCACACCTTTCAGATGGAAACATTTAGGAAAAGGGGTAGACATATACACTATATGGACAAAAGTATTGGGACACACCTCTTAATCACTGAATTCAGGTGATTCATTCAGACCCATTGCTGCAGGTGTATAAAATCAAGCACCTATCCATGCAGTCAGGTTTACAAATATTTGTGAAAGAATTTGCTGATTTGGATGAGTTCAGTGAATTCAAGCTTGGCACTGTCATAGGATGCCACCATTGCAATAAGTCAGATTTTGAAATTTTAAAAAATGTCTTCCTTGCTAGACAAAGTGGCAGACCGTGTAAAATTATAGAACTGGGCTACCCAGTGCTGAGGCGCACGGTGCATAAAAGTCACCGATGCTCTGTTGACTCAGTAACTTCCTCTGCCATTATCTCCAGCACAAATATGGTGCAACGTAGTTTCATGGAATGGGCTTCCATGGCCGATTAGTTGCATGCAAGCCTCACATCACCAAGCGCAATGCCAACCGTTGGATGGAGTGATGTAAAGCACGCTGCTACTGGGTTTTGGACTAGTGGAATCGTGTTCTGTTGAGTGACGAATCATGCTTCTCTGTCTGGTAATCTGATGGATGAGATGAATGCCAGGAGAATATTACCTGTTTGACTGCATTGTGCAAACTGTAAAGTTTGGTGGAGGAGGGATAATGGTACGGGATTGGTTTCCTGGGGTTGGGCTAGGCCCCATTGTTCCGTGAAGGGACCTCTTAATGCTTCAGCATACCAAGAAATTCTGGACAATTCTATGCTTCCAACTATGTGGGAAGCATAGAATGCTCTTCTGGGTGAATGGGCAAAAGTTCCCACAGACATACTCCAAAATCTTGTGGAAAGCCTTCCCAGAAGAGTGGCAGCTGTTATAGCAGCAAAGGGGGGACCAACTCCATATTGATGCCTATGGATTTAGAATGGGACGTCATAAATTCCTGTAGGTATAATGGCTAGGTGTCCCAATACGTTTGTCCATATGGTGCACATATATTTCCAAAATAAGTTGTTTATCGTATCTTATGCTGATAATCCATGGTTACAGAAATGTGCATATCTTTACATTTCTTATGCAGCTTAGTCATGATGAAGGTAAAGGGCACATGTTGCAAAAAAAACAAACAGAATTCACAGATTATCTGAAGGACATTAACAGCGGTTCATAGCAGTTTTTCAGATCTATGAAATGTATTGCACACTAGGGGGCAGTGACATTCTTTGAAGAACACAAGCTTCTCGGAATAAGCTTTAGCAGAAAAATCCTTCACCAAAAATATATTAAAAAACATTCCAAGCTGCAAGAATGTTAAACACGGCTATTACGTTATTCCATGCATTTAGTTCTTAATATGCAACGTTTATCATTTTAGTGTCTAAGGAAGATATATTTCTATTCTTTTAAAACTATTCATACTAAGAATTAAAATTTGGCAGTATGCAGGTTTTAGAGAAATGCAATATCCTCTCTCATCTTCAAACACACACAGGTACTTTGCTTAAAAGATATAACCTAATAGGTAATATATTTACAATCATAAAATTAATGTCAAATACTCATTTATCAGTCAGGTCAGACCCAGACTTTCTATTCTCAGCTCTGGCTTATCTGAGTACTTATTCATCCCATTGTAAAAGAGTTGAGGACAGATGTTCTTCCACGGAGGTGACGACCACACCTGAAGAGACCTCCACACCATGTGATACTCGTGCCAGTCCGTCAGTCTGTCATGTGAGCCCAGCACAAGCTGCAAACTAATGTGTATGTTGATGTCCACTGTGCCTGCATGTGAGTGTGAGCATGTGTGTGCTTGGTGCTCTGAAATGTCTCCTCACTGACATTCAAAAATGGAATTAATTTTCAAGTTATGGAAGAAAATGGCAGCAAGGTGAACATTTGAAACACATACAAGTTGAGAATTTGTATTTGGGGCAAAGTAAGGGTGATCAGAAGGTTGTCAGGTCAAATCCCATGGTTGGCAGAGTGTTGTCACTATTGGGCCCTTGAGCAAGGTCGTTAGTTCCAGTCGATCCAGGGACCGGCTGACCATCTCACTTTGGACAAAAGCATCTGCCAAGTAGATGTAATATTAGTATTATTCTCAGTAACACATTGGAATTGTGATTTTTCACTGTAACGCAGTAGTAATGTCCAGAAAAGCACCACGTGACTTGGATATTCAAACCAAAGACATGCTGTCCATGGTTTCTCTCATGCATTTTAAACATTACGCAAACACCAGACAGATGACTGACACATGACAGTGAGATATATTTTTACAAACATTTAAAAATCTTTGTCTCGGGGTCCCCCCAAACCCCTGCTGTTGCACCAACCACAAGAATGGCCCAGCACCTCCCACTGTGAGACCACAGCTGACTGAGTGGAAGCCTCCACCCTGTGAACTCATCTCTAGCTATATATTCACCGCCACACAGAACAGACCTGTTATCAGTGAAGATACGTGAACCAGAAGTCTTGTTCTATGGGAGTCAGGTTCATTATGGATCGATACCATGCTTTTGTGATCTATTATTCATCACACAATGTAGCCATGTTCCACAAGTCCCTCTACACCAAGCACTACTTTACTTTTCCCAGTTACATAATGTTAACAAGATCTCAGTCAAAGGCACTGGGCCCAGTGAATGAAAATAACTGGACATTAGTTGTTAAACCTTTCATCCACACAATTTGTTAAATCGTGTGCTTGCACTCGCATTTTGTCACCCTAAGATAACGCTTCAGAAACTGTGCCTTAGAAATGAGGAATGGTAAAAAATGCTGCCTTCTTGCTATGAGTGGTAGCCAGAAAGATATCAGGAAAGTGTGATGTCGGCTAGTGTTGCCAGCAAGACGGGACCCAGATCTTCACAATGTACCCCCATTGGGGAACTTTATTAGGGGTATAGGCAAGTACAGGATGGGAGACAGTCAACACGAATGGGGGATAATACTCAGGATGGCCCGGCCTTTGTATACCCAACTAACAAGGAGGAAACAAGGGCCAGGCATGGGCAGTTTAATATTACTGGCTGGGTAGGAAAGGAGGGTGCAGGAGAACCAGCAGCGCTACCTGATGGCTCTCACAGGAAAAGGATAGGGCAGGCCGGAGCGGACCATTTACATTTACTGCATTTGGCAGAAGCCCTTAGCCAGAGTGACGTACATAAGTGCTTAGAAGTCTCATCAGTGACAGGAGGTGGTTTACTTTATTTGGTTTAACTATCAGTAATATATCAGTGGTGTGATACTAATACTGTTTTTTCCAGGTTCCAAACAATAAGAGCAATTACATTATCCATCCATCTTCTATACCACCTGCTCAGTACAAGATCATGGTAAAATTACATTATGTTCTTACATTACATTACAATGTGTGGGCCACATTTCCTAGCTAGCTAACATGATCAATAATAATTTTATAAATCACACTTATTGTAATCCAAATGCCTTAATGGCTGCTTTTTTTAAGTTGCTGAATTTACTATATTTTATTTTTTATTATTTTAAAATGGCCTCTATTTAATTTTCCTATTTTTCTGGATAAATAAGTTTGGAATGAAAAAGTTGCATTTTTTAAGAAAGACTATGTTGAATAATACTGTTACCCACAATCATCCCACTGTCTTGTGATTTTGCCCAGTTTCTAGGTATGTCACGTGGTCCCCACGAGATATATCATGTTAATGACATTTCACCATTCAGAAATTAACTATACTGTGGAAACAGCAATCAAATAAATCCCGGAGCTAAAGAAATTGAGGTCTTCTTGGATTACAATATATGACAGGCCTCATTACACAGGTGTTACATTAACTTATAAAGAAACTAAACAAAATAAGAATGCCAGATGCTTTATTTATGACACTGCATCAACATAACTATTATACTACCAGTTATTATTCCAGGGCTTGCATGGCCCATAAACTCAAATTCAACCATTATTGGGTGTTTTTTTATTATGAACAGTTCATAAAATTTTGTCTATACATTAACGGGCAACTGACTTTTAGGTAAGATGTTGTAGCTTCTTGTAAATTATTTGTGTGGGATAATTTAAATAGCTATCTATGTAATAGATATTACAGAACACACAAGAGCAATATTGTCCTCTTGGCCCACAGAATTTCAGCATAATTGCCATCATGCGATCATCTAAGGGCATCTTAGAGTCACTAATGCACCTAACTGAATGTTCTTGGAATATGAGAGGAAACCACAAAACTCAAAGGAAGTCCATGCAACAAAGAGATATCATGCACACTCCATACACAGATGTTAATGAAATATACGTTGATTAACCATAACATTAAAATATTAAATGCCTAATATTTTGTAGGCCCCTTGTGTGCTGCCAAAACAGCTCTATCTGTCGAAGCATGAACTCTACACGACCTCTGAAGGTGTCTTGTAATCTGGCACCAAGACGTTAGCAGCATATGCCCTGTAAGCTGTGAGGTGGGGCCTCCATGGATCAGACTTGTTTGTCCAATACATCCCATAGATGCTTGATCGGATTGAGATCTGGGTAATTTGGAGGCCAAATCAACACCTCAAACTCTTTTTCATGTTCCTGAACAATATTTGCAGTGTGGCATGGGGCATTATCCTGCTGAAAGAGACCACTGCCCTCAAGGTGTGTACTTGGTCTGCACCAATGTTTAGGGAGGTAGCACATGTCAAAGTAACATCCATATGGATGCTAGGACGCATCGTTTCCCAGCAGAACACTGCCTAGAGCGTCACACTGCCTCTACTAGCTTGCCATCCTTCCACAGTGCATCCTGGTGCCATCTCTTCCCCAGGTAAACGATGCATATGCACCCGACCACATAATGTAATAGAAAACGTGACTCATCAGGCCAGGCCATCTTCTTCCATTGCTCCTTGGTACAATTCTGATGCTCAAATGTCCGTTATAGGTGCCTTTGGCAGTGGGCAGCATGGGCACTCTGACTGGTCTGCACCTACCCAGCCCCATACACAAAATGCCGCAATCCACTGTGTATTCTGACACTTTTCTATGAATCACCATTAAACCATGAATCAGCATTAACATTTTCAACAATTTGTGCTACAGTAGCTTTTCCGTGGGGTTGGGCCAGACGGGCTAGCCCAGGAGTGGGCAGTCTTATCCAGAAAGGGCCGTTGTGTATGTAGGTTTTCGCTGCAACTCCCTAATTAGGTCACTAATTAGAGGACTGATTGGCTGAAGAGTCCTCACACCTGGGTTTGAACAACTGAACTAAAGGTTACCCCAAAAACCTGCATATACACCTGCCCTTTGCGGATAAGATTGGCTACCCCTGGGCTAGCCTTTGCTTCCCACATGCATCAGTGAGCCTTGCACCCTCATCACCCCCTCTCCACTTTTTTTGGATACTGACCACTGCATACTGGGAACACTCCACAAGACCTGCTGTTTTGGAGATGCTCTAACCCAGCCATCTACCATTCACAATTTGGCCCTTGTCAAAGTCGCTCAAATCCTAATGCTTGTCCATTTTACCTGCTTCCAACACTTTCAACTTCAAGAACTGACTGTTCACTTGCCTGATATATAATGACACCCTTTACAGGTGCCATTGGAACAGGATAATCAATGTTATTCACTTCATCTGTCAGTGTGTGTGTATGTGTGCATATATATACAGCTCTTGAAAAAATGTAAGAAATCAAAGCAATATTTTTAGTTGCACCTATTTCTCAGGTTACAGGAATGTGTCTGTGTAAAACATACATATTTTTTTGCAAAATCTAGCCAGGCTCTTCCCGACTTCCCATTGATGAAGGGTTTCTTCTTTACTTAACAAGTCATTAGGGGCTTCTAAGAGTCCTAACTGTCGTAGCAGTGCACTTCACACCACTTAATGTTTCCTACTCTCTTGGAAGGTCACTGGAGGTCATCCTCACTGGATAAGTTAACAGTCATCTCTGGCATTAGAAAGTTGCTTCTGCCCTCTATCTGCATGGCTTTTGCTTCTTGTCAGTGCCTCCTGCTTCAACCTTGTTGCTTTGAGCCTGGAAGCAGCCTGTCTCTCAGTGTAGCCTTCTGCCAGTAGAACCAGGATTTAAAAACGTAGATTTAAAAAGAAATATAGAGTGGTCTCTTAATTTTTTCAAGAGCTGTATACACACACACACACACACACACACACACACACAAACAAAACTTTACTCATATCTTTGTCGGGACCGGCCATTCATTTCTTTGGGCAAAATCCAAACCCCAACAATAATACCCTTAACCCCCTACCCAGCCTTACCCTTAACCATAAGGAACCAAACAAAATAAGAAATAAATGTCTTTTGGCATTTTTAGTTTTTTGGTTACAGTCACAGATTTTTATGAAATGGAATTTCCACTTGTGGGGACCGAAAAAATTGTCCATACAAAATTAAAATAACAGGTTTTTATCACATTGTGGGGACATTTGGTCAAGATTCTTTATGCAGTGTCCATTGGATCGGTAGTGCTCCCCCTCCCCTACTGTAATTTCCAATATACTTCTTTTGTAAACTCTGAGTACAGTTTTCCCCTGAAGAATTTTGCAGTTTTAAAGAAACACATTTGAAGTATATCAACCATCTATATTTTAAATCCAAATCAATGCAATGTTTCAGAGTCTCACAGTCAAAATATGAAGCACTGTGATAAATACAGTTTTAGAACCATATCCAAGTGGGTAGGCTAAACCTGCCTGAGCTTTATATTTGTATTATTAGGCTCATGCTCACTGGCTTTTAAGGTTATGTGTCTTGTCATTATGTCGCTTGTACTGCAACAGACCCCAGACTAAACTGCATAAAAGCACCACAGCTAATTGCCCAGCAGAATAAGCACTAGAGAATATTTGATTTGACCTTTTCTGTTCAATTGTGGAGCATTGACAAAAGAATCTTGTGAGGTCACGATAAAGTAGTTTCAAAATGCATTTATTGGCATATGGGTAGAATACATGTGTTTGCATGTTCCTGAAACATAGATTATGGAACGATAATGGAACACACTATGGAATACCAAAAATTATAATAAGGTTATCAATATTTGACTCCACAGACGTTATAATTCCGAGTATGAATGATGTATAGCTTACTATTTATTTTTCCTGAAATTTCTAATTCTGTATATTTTCTGTAGAACAATTTAGGTTAAGTGTCATCCTCAAAGGTACGACAGAGGTTACATCACCTGAGACATGAACCTGAAACCTTTTCCCAGTCCAGACTATTATGCTATTTCCATACATTACAGCCATTATTCTTTAAATTAGAAATGTAATTGTACTCTTACTCTTACTTTTTCCTGGTTCAGCCCCAGTAGATCAATTGTCCACCAGGGACTCATCAGGTGGCGGCATAATTCTGAAATTTGTGGAAGAAATTACAACCTGACAGTCCAGACAGCTGCCTTAAGAAATGCAACCTTTACTGTTACAGAAATGGACACAAGTATAAACAAAGTTTCCTGAAAATATACCTTATACTTACATATTTTACATATTTTACACATAGCTGCGGAAAAAAATGAGAGACCACAGCACAATTTTTTGTTTCACTTATTTCTCAATTTATGGGTGTTGCTTTATGACTTCAGTCCTGCTCCTTGGAGCCTGATATGAACTGTGCTAGCAGTGCACCTCACACCTGCATTTAATGTTTCCCATTCCATTCCAGGTCACTTGATGTCATCCTCCGATTCATGAGAAACTGTTGGATAAGTTAACGGTCATCTCTGGCATTAGAATGTCGCTTCCACCCATTACCTGGCTGGTTTCTGGTCATTCCCAGTGTCTCCTGCTTCACCTTTTTCTTGTACTGCTATCCTAGAAATTCTGAACCTGGAAGCAACCTGGCCTTCTAGCAACAGAACCAGGATTAAACCAGAATTTAAAAATGCAGATTTGTTTAAAAATCTAGAGTGGTCTCTTAATGTTTCATGTGATTTTTTTCCTCTTACATATATGTGTATATAAACACACATACACACACACACACACACACACACACACAAACGAGAACAATGTATGGAGTTCTGCACGTCCTTAAATGTAGCTATGGAATTGTAGAGCCTCATGTCTTCCCAGTTATTAATAAATAATTGAAATCAGCATTTATTGATTTCCATCTTTATATTTCCCCCTGTTAAAATGTATGCATTAAACTATTGCTGTTTTATCAATAAAAAGGTAATCCAGTTACATGCAAATGTGCCCCATGAAAAACACTATAAAATACGTGGACATAATATTAATGAAATGTTGTGGATAATTGGTTCCTATGGAACCAATTTAGCCTAGGCACATTTTGCTGCATATTAAAAATAATATTAGTGAAACAAATGAATGAAATATCCATCTTGTTGTCCAGAATGCACATATCAGAAGGATACAGATTCAAGTTCTCATTATTTGATTCTATCTAGTCCTTGTATGTATATAAAGCTTCTGTTACTCCAATCAGTTTTGTGAACGGTGGAACTCAAGAGATTTAAAACAAGGCGCTTTAGTTTGATAGTTCCAATAACAAACCTCTGAAGTAGTTAATTTGTGTGATATATTAATCTGGACTCAAGAGGACTGCAACTCCAATCTGGAATTGGAGTGGGGGAAAGAACATTGTTTCCAATTTCTTTAAAAAATGCTTCGTTGAAAAATTACTGCTGTGGCCCCAAGTGGCCGCCATTATTTACCTGTACACAGGCTGATCCGATCTGAGGCTGAGGTGTTTCCTATTAATTCATTCTGCAGTGATTTCTGTGTAGCACAATGTACAGTTGCTAAGTGTCATCAGTAGGCATTGCATCAATTTGAAATACGTTAAATAGCAATTGTACAAAGTATGTAATGATTTAAATGTAGTTTTAAGAACTCTTTTGGTGATATAATAATGACAATAATAATGACACTTTATTACAGGGGTGGCCACACTGGAGTCAGGTAAGTCTGCAGAGGCTCGTGGGTGGTAAGGGCCCAGCTGGTCCCGCTACAGGACCGTAAACCATGGCCATTTGCCAACCACACCTGCTGTAGCAAAATTACACAGAAAATCACATATCATTGGATACTGATGGAAGTACCTGATTTTTTTCTGATATGAAATTGATCGTCACTTTATATACGAAACTGCTTCACATTTATTTATGTTAACAATAAAGGGATAATGACAGAAATAAATTGAAACATCTTCTACACATAATGGTCATTATAATGCATTATGATGGTATTTATAGTGCATTATAGATGAGAGCATTAATAATGCATAATAAACATGGCTATAATGTGTTATGCCTTTTTAATAAATATTTATAGTCATGTTTATTATACTTCATGAATGCTTTATAATGCATTATGAGGGTATGCAATATGACTGCTTTAAGTAAAGTGTTACCAGATTCATTTTTAAATGCACATAAATTTCTTTTCATTTGTCTACTTTTGGCCTAATACATCATATGAAATTCAAGTAATGAACATAATTTATTCAGTTCAAGTCCCATCTCTCTTACCTATCTTTTGCCCCATATAGCATATTTTCAGCATTTTAAAATGGTGACGTTTTTTAAATTATGGGATGATCAGCCTTTGTTCCCCTGGGTATTGGCTGCCAGAGCTGGATACATTCTTATTTGTTTTGGGGGACAAATGCGAGGGACAGATAACTACCTCCTAAATAAAAATCCTCTGTAAGTGGAAATGAGCCTTGTCTGAAACAGCAATCCTTTGAAACGGGGGGATGCTGATAGAAGGCTGAAAGGAAGCCGCACGAGGAAGCGTTCGCATTTGAAACCACGCTATACACCAATAATTACCATCATCATTCAACATTCACCTTCCCACATTCAGCCGGATGAAACCGTGAACAAAGGAGGAAATAAGATGCAGGGAGAGGAGTTTACACGTACTGTTCAGAGTCACTCTGCAGACCTATAAATGACCACTCTTTAATAGGTTCGGAATATTCATCCATCCATTTTCCATAACAACTTATCCCATGCAAGGCTGCAGTCAGGTGGTACAGGAACTGAGGGGGCTGTGTACCCCCCAATATATAATAAAAATTCATTCAACGCCCCCAATAAACAGATTTTTGTCTGTTTCTCCCTCCAATATCAAACTCTCTTCTTGGTCATTGGTTGCAATGAACCCAGAACCTACTGCACGGAGACCAGGGCACAAGAACAGAGATACCTTGGAGAGAATTTCAAGACATTCCATGACACACAATCACACACAATGGGCAAATAAGAGACTAATTCATCAAATCATAGTCTTTGGATTGTGGGAGAAAAGTACTCAGTGGAAATCTACTTGGGGTGAACCTGCAAACACCACACGCTGTGAATATTTTTTGGTATCCATGCATCCTGATTCACCTACATTGCATTTCCCCTTTTTTCAAAGTGATAGTGAGAGTGTGTGCAGGAATATTCAAAGACAGTTTAATGTGAGAAATGATGAGAAATAGAAAAGAATACCATGGTAATGGTCTGATAGCCTGCATCATTCTACTATGTATTGTCGCTATTATTAAACTGAACAGGAGATTCAACAAAGAAATATTTTTAATTTCACATGATTTCCCATAATTATCTCAAACTAGACAGATGCTAAATGAGAACAAATGAGGGGGAAGTTCTTTTTTTTTTTTTAGTTTTCCTTCCACTACTGTCAGGAAACCAGATTTGTGCACTGACTGTCAAATTATTCATTGTTGTAGTGCAGCCTAATCTCCTGAAAAAGTACTCCAATATTTTCAGATACATTTTAACATAAGAAAATGAAAACCAGCTTCAGTTACAGTTCTCTGTGTTTAGCTCAGATAAAAAAACACAGAGCGTTGTTTGGTGAGTTACACAGCACCTCTAGCTGTAGACGTCTGCACTACAAAGGGCTGGCCACTTATTACTAGTGAAGTCACACATTAGTCTGTGGGTGTTATCATTAAGTTCCTGACCTTTATTGTGGGGACTAAGTTTTCCCATAGTGTGTCCCCTACAATATCATCTGTTGACTGACATGCCAAATCAGATGCAGAGCAACAGTTAAATAAAACGTAACTACGATGGGTTAGTGTAATAACGAAAAATAATGATGTTCAGCAACAAAAAATTTGCTCCATTATTTTAATATCTTTGAATAATATTTCTTTTATGACTATGCTTGTTCCAATAGACATTGGTATATAGAGATTTAAACAATGTGGAAATGTACCTTTTTATCATACACACATACTATGATTTAAGTGAACTTTTGAACTCAGGTTCATAAGTTAATTTCTTCGAGCTCCTGCAAGTTAGCATCACTCATAAAGTATCTCCATCATCTGGCCTACTGATATTTTTCCGAGGGGTGATCCACATGCACTGCAATAGTTAATGAAATTTAAGTACTGGTACCAGCATGAAGTTCTGTCAGATTGTGTCTAAATCTCAGCAACGATGAAGACAGTGGAGCTCTGAGGTGCGCAGCATTTCCAATATCTTTCAACTAACAGATGCTGCAGCCCTCCTAAGACATCATGTGGTTTCCCCATTAGATTTCAGTCTAGACTCTGCTCTCCCCATGAGGGATTTCTCTTACAGGTCCAGGTGCGCTGTAAGGCAATTACAATCGAAATTAAATTAAGCTTATTTGCTATTTGTATATGTACTCGAACATTAGAATGTGTTAGCTTCTTCATTTTTACTTTTATGGCATTGACAAAATATCTGTCATTATGAGGTTGTTAAAAATAGGGAGATCTCAGTTTTAAAAAGGGACATTTCAGTACAGCAACCTGATCTCCCTTGGAACAACTTTGTAGGTCGAAAGAACATACCGACTGCGTACCAACTGGCAGGGGGATCACTGACAATAAAATTTGCCACGGAGGGTGGGGAATAGGGATAGTGGAATCGATTCTCAAGATCTTGAAAGTTTGGATGTGGAAAATTGTGAGTTTATCTGGAGGAATGGTACATGTAGAATACAGCAGGATGAAGGGTGGAAAAATGGGAGGGGGCTGGGGAAACTGGGAGTGTTGGCAGGTGTGATAAACATGCTAATAGAGGTGAGAGTGAAACCCATACAGTGCTTCTGAAGCATTTTTTTTGGGGGGGGGGGGATGTAAGACCGTGTACTGGGGCCTGATGGAGAAGGCGCCACACTGATGAGCAGGATAATCCATCCCCAGGCACAAAGGCCAAGCCTGCTAAAACACACACTGCCCCCCCCCCCTTCCTGGTTAATACCAACTAATGAAAATGTTTGTATTTATGTATTTCTGTAGTTGCATATTTCAGCAACACTTAGCAAGCCAATAAAGAGTTCCTAATATCGCTGAATTTGGTTTGTGGGCCTCTGTTCCTCCATTAAAGTCTCAGTAGCGCCTGACATTTTTCTTTCTAGTCGGTCAGCTTGTCTGTTTGAGCGCTGTTTGAGGGCTGCCTCCCTGTCTCCGATGGGCTGTCTCCCTGTCTCCGATGGACTGCCTCCCTGTCTCCGATGGGCTGCCTCCCTGTCTCCGATGGGCTGCCTCCCTGTCTGAGTCAGACACGAGGCGAGTACTGAGAGTCTGTAACTAAAAAAAACTATTCAAGCTGCAACAAACAAAAACACACTGCTCTCTCTCTTTCGCAACACAAACAAAAATATTTAGGTATATAGGCTGTATGTTAAATGATTTTACATAATTTATTATAATAAATTAGTTAAATCATTTATTATATGTTGACAGTCTGTCATTTGGAGCATAAAATTTTAAACAACTTTCTTGTTTGTCTGTGGTTTATGTCAGATCATCTTCGTGACTTCAGTCTGAAATAGCTTATTGTGTAATTCTTAGGTATCTCACTGAAATCTTACATGTTTTGTAATGTTTTGTACAGCATGCCTTGTTCAGGTCATAGTAATTTCTCATCTCATGTAGGTTTCCAATTTGAAATTGACAAGATACTTTTATTTTTTACTTCTAATTGAAAATGGGAAACTTACAGTAGACGGCAGTATAATACACACTGAATAGATTTCCTTCCCACTGTAACCAAAGACTAACTCTGGGTTGTAAAGTAGTTTTCATATCAAAAGCAAAAAAGATTTGCCCTTTTGAAATATGTTAGACAAAAAATAATTCATTACAAAAGTCAGCATTTAAAATACAGAGAGCATCAGCAGTTTCGTTCAGATATTTCAGAATTTTCCTCATGTCTTTGGAAACAGAAGCAAGAAGGATGTCTGTTCTAGAGTATATACCTCATTTCCTACCATGAGCTTGTATTCAACACAATAGGAGATTTGAATGACAAATGGTTTAGGTTACTGCGGTGAGCATTTGCAAACTTTGGACGATTTAGCTGCTGATGAAGACAGACTTGTTGGTAAAGTCAGGTAACATTTTTAGAACTGAAATGAAAATGTGGGCCAAACATATTAATATGAGGCAAATCATTGCCTTGTTGAACTTACTGAAGATCACAAGAGGTTGAAATCAAATAGTACATATTTCCTTTGTCAATATAACATGTAACATTAAAGTTAAAAAATTCATGGATGTTACTAAATTTTTCAAATGCATTTTTTTATGTTCCTGAAACCATAGTATAAGAGGTATAGTCTCATGACATAATGTGTTGGTAATTTGACCATAACAGAATTCAGCTTGTGAGGTGGTATACAATGCTTAGCATTGTTATTGCACACCTCTAGGACCTGGGTTCAACTCTCTGCTAGGGTTCAGTGTATGGCACTAGTATTTTCTCCCCATGTCGTCATGGGGTTTCCTCTGGGTATTCTTATCCCCCCCCCCACCATGGTCCAAAAACATGCTAAGGTTGACTGGAGCTGCCAGATTGCATAGATGTGCATGTGTGAGTGAATGGTGTGTGATTGTGCTCTGTGATGGTTGGGTGCCCCATCCTGGGTTGTTCCCTGCCGTCTGCCCCCAATCTCTGGGATAGGCTGTGACCTGCCTCTGACCCTGAATTGGAGAAGTGGTTACAGATAATGGATGGAAACTTCAGCATGCATGGCAGTCTGTAGGTCAGAAGCAATAAACCCTGATATTCCTTATAATCACATTTATTAGCTTGAATTTAGGTAGCAGAACTGGAGAATGACTGCAAATTGTTTGTTCCATTAAGTCATCTAAAAACAGCATCCAATTCTATCATGAAACTACCCACCTAGGAACCGATATGTCAAGCAATAATTGAAGAGCAAATTTCAAGAACTCACTCAGTCCATGGGACTTCTTTTTGAGAAAATTTCTGTGGCCTGAAATTTAGAAATTTAACGAATAGTCTACACTGAATTACATACTTTAGATATGATGAGGAAGTTTGTCTTTAGGTCATTGGCAGTCTTATGTCAAAAGCAACAAAAAATGATCTGAGTGAGTTTTGGAAATTTGCTCTTAAATTTATCCATTAACTCTAGTTCCTCAGTGTTCATTTGGTAAGTATTACCTGCCTAGTTTGTCCGTTGCTTTGTACAAAAAATTCTGATAGAAAAATAAATATGAATGATAACTGTAAATGAAAGTAACACCTTGCCACATGTGGACTCAATAAAAAGTGTATGAGGAGGGAAACCCTTCATTTTCTTTTTAATTGCCAGACACCAGCTATAAGTATAAGGGACCTGATATTCTGTCATGCAAACAACATGATGCTCTTTCCATTTGCTCACAATGTGATTAACCGCAGTCTGGGACCTTTCCTTATAACCACCTCTACCAAAAGTCCCCGATTCTTATGAAGCCTGAGGTTTTTGCTCTGCTCTTCTTAACTGTGTCAGCATAAACTCAAATCTGCTTGTATCTAATCTGCATGCTCAGTTGACTTCTTTCAATCAAAATCCCCAGGCTGACTCCAAGCATACACCTAAATCCTGAAACATCCACACAAAATCGAAGATGCTTACTGCTTTCTGAATTGAGCGGGAACTCTTAATCAATGATTCTTAGCTACTTTTGCAGATCCCATTAACCTTTTTACAGTTTTTTTTTCAGTTATTGTTTAGCTTTGTTTCACATAACTAAATTATAAATATACGTTTTCCCGCACTGGCATATCATGACTTGTGCTGAATTGGCAGGATAACAATTCCATTAACAGGCTGAGAACAGGATGAGAATGCAGATCAGCAGACCATACAGACACTGTGTCCTTTCCTACACTTAATGTATAAATAGAAAAATGGAATAAACAGACCGAAAGGCTGCATCAATCCGACTCAGCCTCATGTGACCTGGACCATGTTTGTGTGCGAGTGTGTCCTCAGCAAAGGGGAAGTGCTATCCCAGTTGTCATGCAGAGAGGGGGGAGGCAGTGAAAAAAATGTAACAGCACAACAGGAGCAGTTAGCAGAAGATGTAATGCAGTTGGCATATTAAAGGAAAATTTGAATAAAACACATTTAGACACCTGTTCATAAGGGTTATGAACAGTTATGCAATACCAACCATATTGCTAATAGCACAGTAGTTATTAAGTAGCAGTTTAACTAGTAGTTTTTCAAATCAAGGATTGTAGTATTCAAATTGCTGATAAAATGATGTCATCAAACACTTTTCTACTTATGATCTGCTATGTAGCAAGAATTTACGTTGCATAATGATTTGATGATGCCCTGAATGTCCAGTTGGTGGCATTGGCAAGACAAATATTACACTGAAGTTGTTTTTGTATTTCAAGATGCAGCTGGTCCCAAACTTCAAACAACTGATGGCATCATACGAAGAATAGAAAAGTGGGTAGAGTAATTATCTGCAATCCCTTTGACTTTTATCTGTGCCGTGGAAGAAAGAATTAAGTTGGCAGCTGGCGTATTTATTCTGTCCTGCCCTGTATAGCTTCTCTTGTTCTCTGAGCCCAGTGTTTGCTTTGAATAGGCAGCATATTTCACACTGAACTAGTACTGTTTTTTGCCAATCCAGATACTAAATATCTATGCACTTACAGTCTAGTGTTTCTACTGTATTTTAACTGGAAAAAGCCTCCCTCTCTCTCTGTCTCCGCCCACTCTCTCTGTCTCCGCCCACTCTCTCTGTGCATATAAATACACACACGCACACACACACACACACACACACACACACACAATCAACACCATAATGCATTATGCCTTTTCTAAATATTTTTTGCCATGTTTATAATGTTTTATGAATGCATTATTAAGTGTTATTAATGTGTTCATAGATTGTTATAGATATGGCATTCGTAAGAAGTGTTACCATCCTTATATTAGTATTTACTCATTGGACAAGTCTTTGTTTTTTATTCATGTCATATTAAATATTCAATGTCCCATATATCACCTTATGCATGGAAAATTATTCTAGAGTGCAGTCCTATATTTCTCAAGGTTATAATGTATGCTTTGCTTTCAAATTCAGTTTTCCATTGTCAGATTGTTAAAATAACATTAAATTATGTCCATTACAATCAAATATACTCAACAGATTTTAAGGCACATGAAAGCCAAGTTTAATATGCAAGAACAAAGGCTATTGTTAAAAATTGCTAAAAACACAGAGAATTTGCTTGTATCATTCTTGTCATATTTTTGAAGAAAAAAAAAGCCTCAGGACAAAAGCTGAATCATCTTCATACTCTCTTTTAAATGTGAAAGCTTGCGTCATTTCTTGGTTTTGGCTCACACCATTGAAAACTCCTGTTTCCAGTTTGCCCCATATTATCCGAGTCTGACAGGATTTCTCGGTACATCCTCACACATTCTTGGTTAGACAGCCAGTCTGAGCAGCCAGAAGGGAAACACTGGAGTGCAGTCAGTAGCCAGAGTTATTAATGCTGAAGCCCAGGCAGCTGCACAGACTGAGTTGAAGTAGGAAACTCGCAAATTTCACTGTTAGGTCTTGAACGGAAACTTGCCTCAAGGATATTTTTGTCCTGTTAAAAAGAAATATGATCTTGAGTTCTAGTCAAACTAGTTCAAATTTGCACATTTTGTGCAACATTTTGATAATACGATGATTTTTAAATATAAAAGCAAACCTGTCTTTGGGGATATATAAAAGAATCCAGCCTCGTGACAGTTTAAGAAAAATCTTTTTTTCCATTTGTCCTCTTCAACTCAACAGAGGCATTTTAAATTGTGCATCGACTGATTACAATCAGATTTTATTTCACACGAAAATTGTCATTGTAATTCTAATACTAATTAACACATTCAGCAAAATTGAAAACAAGGAAAAAAACAGTCAACCTTTCATGATACGGCGGATGAAGTACTTGAGGGCAGGCATAAGGAAAACAAATAGGACTTTATTATCAAAACAGAAGTGGAGAACAAAAAGGACTGCATAAATGGGAAGACTAACTCTGGGATGAGCACAGGCAAAGGGAGGACTGATGTTAATGACCAGCCTGGAGAACACAGGACTAGGAATAATAATAATAATTATAATAATAATAATAATAATAATAATGCATTTTATTTGTGGGCGCCTTTCTAAAACCCAAGGTCACCTTAGATAGCCCATAAAAGACAAACAATAAAAACGAATAATTAAAAAGAGTCATTTACATAATCAGACAACAATTGGGTTAAAGCGAGTAAGCCAATTTAAACAGATGGGTTTTGAGTTTTGACTCAAACAATGGAAAAGAATCGATATTTCTGATATCCGGCGGAAGTGAATTCCAGAGTCGGGGAGCACAGCGACTGAAAGCTCTGTGTCTCATGGTGATGAGGCGGGCAGAGGGATGTGAAGCAGGCCACATAGACAGGGAGGGGCGAGATTGTGAATGCATTTGAAAGTGAGTAGCAGAATTTTGAATGTTATTCTAGTTTCTATGGACAACCAGTGAAGCTGTTGTAGAACTGGAGTGATATGTTTCCTGGAGGGGGTATGACTTACGACTCAAGCTGCAGCATTCTGAAGGATTTGGAGTTTATGGAGGGACTTGTTAGGGAGACCAAAAAGTGTTGATGTTTACTACATTGGGATCCGGGTTTATGAGCAGAACATCGCTGGGAAGAAAACAGGAGGATTCTGGAGGACCAGCAGCCACCCCTGTTGGTCATACCAGGAGTTGGACAGGATGGGTCGTGACAGAGCACCCCCCAAAGTGTGCACTCCAGGCATGGGAGACACCATGACCATGGCTGGACTGAAAGAATATACGGGACATACACTAGATGGGGTCAGAAACTGGACAGAAGGGACAGAGACCAAACAACAATGGCACCAAGAAAACAAACACAAGACACTGGACCAAGCTAGTAACATGGGTAAAATTGACCACTTTTGACTTGGGACACAGAAAAGGCAAGGGTAGGACCAGGGACCAGAAGGGCAGCAGAAGGGACAACCACCATGACACACTCCAGGACAGGGCAGACAGGTAGAGGGACAACAAAGACAGGGATGGAAACATAGGGGGGAGACGGCACAACTGGAGGAAGCAGGGAACAGCCGGGGAGTCTTCCTGACCCTGGGGAGCTGGGCAGTGACCATGGGTTGCGGACACTCCCAAACCTGACCACAGGCTTCACAGAACTGAAGGGCCTCAAAGAGCCTGTGAGACCGGATGGTGTAAAGGAGACAGCAGGGCCGGAGAGTGCTGAGACAGCATGGCCAGGGGGCGCTGAGGAGACAGAAGGACTAAGGTGCTGAGGAGACAGCAGGGTTGGAGCAGGAGTGTGCCATGGGTCTCCTCCCCTGGGCCTCTGCAGGAAAGCAGCCCGGGGCTTTCAGTGTTGTGTGAGTGAGAGTCTGGGCGGATGACCAGGGAGCTGAGGAGACAGCAGGGCCAGAGTAAGAGTGTGCCGTGGGTCCCCTCCCTTGGGCCTCTGCAGGACAGTGACCCGAGAGGTCAGTGTTGTGTGAGCGAGAGTCTGGGCAGCCGGCATGGATGGTGTGCCCTCGTGTCCCCCTCCTAAAGATGGAGACTCAGCTAGCCTCTCTCGGACCCCAGCTGATACTGGTGGCCACCCTGGAACCGAATCAGCCTAAGCCTCAGGCTGAGGAATGGGCCCAGGGAGTGGGACTCAGGGCAAGACCCCAAGAGTACCACTCTAAGTCTTCCAAAAAGCCATCTTTCAGATCAGTCCCATCTGACCTGGCGCTAGCTGTGGAATTGGACGTCGGCCTGGAAGTGGCCGGGGAGCTGGCCGTTGACCTGGTGGTGACCAGCAGGGGATTCAGGTGGCAGCAAGAAGGCCGCCCAGGCAAAAATAGGAGACAAGGCAGGTGCCAGCGGGAAGAGATGAGGTGGGTATTGGGGGGAACACCAGAAGATGGGGCGGGTGCTGGTGGGACACCAGGAGATGAGGCAGGAGCCGATATGACAGCAGGAGGGGAGTGGGGCTTAGTCTGGGCACGTGGAGGAGAGCAGGGCACAGCCAGGGCTGAGGAGAAGCAGCGGGCCCAACGAGTTCAAACTGCAAAGAAGTGGTAGGCTGAGCAGCTTCACGCTCAGTACCCACTGCATCTCCCCCATACAGCACTGGATCTTCTCTGCCTCCTGGGGATCTGCACATGGGGGGAGCCCTGCTATTATCTCTCCTGCCCGCATGAAGAATGCTCTGGCCTTGGGCATCTTCCACATTGTGGGATTCAGGGTCCACTCCAGGGGGGCATCTTGAAGTGAGAAGAATTATCCAGCTCGCTGGTGGGGTGGCTCCAGAGGGATCAGCACAGGCTCTGGAGAAGTGATGTGCAGTGGGACTCTGGAGAACCAGGGGTCCCAGGCAGCATCAGCTTGGGCCTGGCACCCTCTGGTTTCCTCTTCCAGCACCTTAACCCATATGTCGTTGGCACTAGCAAGACAATCAGCATGGCGGCCGGCTCCGCTAACTCGTTGGTATCATCTGGCTCCTCCAGATCGCTTTCATTGAGTTATTTAGTGGACTGTCCATGAACCACTGAGATGAGCAGGCAAGAGGCTCTGACTGTGGAAGGAGGCTGGCATAAGGGGATCGGCAATAGCCGATAGGCAACTTGCAGAGTCCAGTCATTCTGTCAAGACACGAGGAATGAAGGACTCAAGGGCAGGTGTCAGGAGAACAAAAGAGGGTTTATTTTCAAAACAGAAGCAGGGAAACAAAAAGGACTGCAAGGGGTCAAAACAGGAAGACTAACTCTGGGATGGGCACAAGTAACAGGAGGACTGACTTTTATGACCGAACTGGGGAACACAGGACTGGGAAGCTTGTATATACGGGACTAACCAGGGACTGACCTGATTCAGGTGTTGATGTTTACCACATAAGGATCGGGGATTATGAGCAGGAGACAGCTGGGAAGAAAACAGGACGATTCCAGAGGAATAGCAGTGACCCCTGCTGGTCATACTGGGGGATAGAAAGGATGGGTCGTGACATAACCGTTGCATTCAGTATAACAATTTGAACTTTGCTAGTTTATAATTACAATGACAGTGAAACCATTAATGAAGGCTCAGCTGGAATCTGCACACTCTAGCAACCCCTAGACTAGCAGAAGGGAAGAAACAGACCAAGATGCCTGTCTGCTATACTATAACTGCACAAAACATCAATGTAGAACAATTTAATTAATTATTATTATTTTTTTTGGCAAATTGACTTTGCAAAGCCATTTCAAAATCCTACTGTGGTTGGTGTAAAATTTATTTGGTTAGTTGTTTTAACTGGAATGATAAAGTTTATAATGTACAATACTGTGTAAAAGTACAGCCAGAATCAGATTCAGAATGAGACTAAGTTTTAGTATCCTGGAGGAAATTGTTTCTAGTTGTAGACTGCATAGTACAGAGATGTACAAAAGACAACAAAACAGAAATACCAAATACAAGAATTTATATATAAAAATAAATAAAAAATAAAAAGGAAATGCATGAAGATTGTAATAAATTACATGGGTGAGCATGACAATAAGCATAGTACTGTGGTAATAAAATACAAGTAATTATTGTATTGCTAGTAATTATGGCACAAACGTAAATAGATAGGCAGATATTTAGGCAGTATTGCACATGTGCCCGGGGTGATTCACTGGTTGTACAATGTGAGGGCCGTCGGAAGGAATGATTTCCTGAGGCACTCAGTGGAGCATTTTATGTTGAGGAGTCTATGGTTAAATGTGCTTTTCTGTCCAACCACAACACTGTGAAATGAGTGAGCTGAATTGTCCATGATTAACTGAAGTCTGGACAGCTTCCTCCTATTCTCCACAGTGTCAATAGTGTCCTGCTCTTTTCTGAGAAATGATCCAGCCTCTTTCATCAGCTTGTTGAAAATACAGCCGTCGTAAGTGTATATTTGCTGAGAAAAATACAATTTCATATTAGGACATATGGAAATTATCAATAGTGACACAATAAAGACTAACTAAGAATTTCTTCTGTTCTCTAAAAAGTTACTGATATCTTGTTGTATGGCTAGAAAAATGCTGCTTCTGTTCCCAAACTTCTCTTCTTCGGCACCTCAGGCATTCTGTTCATTTGTTAAAGTTCACCATCAGCTCATTTAATTGATTCATTAAATTCGCTAAATAACTTGATGAGGTATTGATTAGCCAAATGGATGCTAGTGGTTGAGTGAAAAAATACTGTACACTGGATGGTTGTTGCAAATAATGAGGTGATTTTATGAGAAGTTTTGAAATGACTTGAAATGATTTGAAGCTGACACACTTTGAGAGGCATAATATCATAATTGTACATCAACATGAAGATCATTGAAACATTTTTTTTAGTTGTGCAAGTGTAAATAAAAACTATGTGACAAGAAACACACACACACGCACGTACATGTCGGGTATACTTATCTTTATAGGGACCGCTCATTCACTTTTATGGGAAAAATGCTAACGCTAACTATGACAACCTTAAGCCCCACCCAGCCCAAGCCATAACCATAAGTAACCAAACAAAATACAAGAGTTTTTGCACGCGCGCGCACACACACACACACACACACACACACACACACACAAACACACAGAAACAGGTTTGTAATTATATCTTTGTGGAGACTCACCATTCATTTTCATGGGGAAAACTCTAATCCCAACATGACAATCTTAACCTCTACCCAGCCCTAACCTTAACCATAAGTATCCAAACAAAATACATTTTTAGTTTTTTGATTGCATTGACAGATCTTTGAAGGGACCTGAGAAATGGTCCCCACAACGTCAAAATAACAGGCTCTTTTTACATTGTAGGGGACAAATGGAATGTAAACATAATCATACTGACACACACACACACACAAACAGACACACACACACATGCAGCCTGAGTGCCTGTAATAACAAGGTCTCCAGTTCAAACCCAGCCCCAGCACGTTTGCGGGTCCTTGAGCAAGGCCCTTAACCCCCAGCTCCCTGGGTGCCGCCACGGGTGGCTGCCCTTCGTGGACAACTTGCTCTGCAAAGAGCTAGTTGAGTGAGGCGTAAAGACAATTTCCCTACAGGGACAATGAAGTATTGATTATTATTACACGCACACACAGTTTTTCCCACAAAGCAAGTGAGAAATATTTGCCTCTCTGAATATAGTGGATTTCCATCATTTTAACTTTGATAACAAGTTCTACATGATAATCATTTAACTTACATTAACTTAAAATTACATAAAATTAAGTAATTAAATTGCTGTTTAAATTTAATTATGAAAGATGATTATGAGTGAAATATTCAAACTCTAACCCTTTGGCCAATATCAAGCACATTAGAAGGTACATGGTAACAGAATTTCTCCATACTGATAAGACAAAGCCTAAGAACCTACTCTGTCCATAGGAAAAATGGTCTACGAAAAATGTTGAGTTATGGAGAAAAACTTGATTCAAGCATTTTTCACCTCGTGAATTCTTAGCTCCCTAATTGGTACAGAATGAAATGCAAGAATTTGTACTAGGATGAAAATGCAAAAATATATTACCCCTGTACTTGCCTGGATGTCAGAAGAGTAAAATCTGCATTCTCTCACCTACGATGTGTTAAATGGACTTGCACTAATATGTCTGAGAGATTTTCTCTTCACACGAGTCCCCTGTTACTACTTCCTTCTCAAAGCGCTGCCCATCTTATAGTACCAAAAATGAAGACCCCAAGAGCTGAAGGCTTGGAGCTTCTTTAGTCTCCCCTTATCCAGGATTCAAGCAAAGTCTATTTATTTAAGTCTACTTGTCTAACTATACCCGAAGGTGCTGCATTTCAAGAGATAGATGCCCGTTTTGATCTCCTAGCAGATTACCAACCAATGATCACTCAGTCAGCAACAGTCAACAGTTGCTGTTTTGCGAAGGCCCATAAAAATAAATAAATAAAGCAAAGTATTATTTGTTGTGGTTTACTACTGTTACCTTATAAATGCTACTTGATGATCTGTTGCATAAAACCAATAACGGTTGTGCGGTTGTTCTCCAGTATATCACGGCTGTGATTATCTTCGGTACTTGTCCTGCAGCCTTGTGCCTATGACCACATCACAACCATGATATATTGAAGTACAACCACACTCCTTCTCTTGCTATTGCTTAATTATAGATGAAAGCTTCATTTGAGCTTATGAAGTATTATAATCAACACTGTAATACCTTGTGACTGTCAATAGAAGATGCTGTGATGCTTCATTAATTCTTATACTAACCATTATAATGCATTATGAAGGTATCTATAATACATTATCGATGACAGCTTCAAGTAAAGTGTTAACATTAATCCTTAATATGCCCTACCGTGGACTGGTGTGCCATACAAACCTCCTCCTATGCTCCCTTAGACAGTCTGCAAACCTAACTGAATAACATGGCTAGATACAGTAGATGAGTTCTCCATGATGTGAGAGACTGCGGTTTACTTGAAGTGTGTAGCACCCACCTTGCTCCAAGGAGATGGCCAAGGGGTAAACCAATAAAACAAGCCAGCAGGAAATCCAGTCAGCCTTATAAACTTCAGCGGTACATTGTCCATGATTTTTTATATTATTCCAATAGCAATATCGTTATGTCATAGCATGAAGGTACCGGTGGCATTTAAAATGGGCTGCAATAAGGCATATTGTCTGGTGCTTATTTTTAAAATGGGACACAGCCATATGTTCAATTTTGCCCCAGGCCCCCAGCTGGTGAATGCCAGTGATGACCTTTTCCATGACTACGGCACCACATACTTCATGTGATATGATTTGGTTTTCAGCAGAATGCTATTGTTTTTATTGTAAAATTGTTCTCTGTCTCCTGCTATGAACGTGAAACTGATCATACAATGAGCAGAAGATATTTACATGCAAAACTTTCTGGACACTTATTATCCGAACAAGGTATCCTGAAAGGTTTGAGTGAGCTGCATGTAAGTAAATCCTCTCACTACCATAATCCTGTAGCTAAGCTGAATTTCATTCTCTGCTTGACTGATCAACGTTCCGTCTAGATCAATCAGCTCTTTGTAGTACTGATGTCACTTGTCCTTAGGGATGCAATTAATGTGGGAACAGCAACATTTTGCAGAGAGAGAGAAGGAGTGTAAGAGGATATTCAGTTCAGTTCTTTTGTTAATGTTTACATGATATCATGGGCAACTATAATTTAAAACCATCTTTAAATCATTTATAGATATGCTGAATGATATCTGTATGTGACAGAATGCATATCATCTAATTGAGGAACTTGACAATTCAGTTGGTATTGCAAGTTACAGCTTAGCAGCTTTAATTTACAGAGGGAAGGGACCTTATTAACTTTTACAAACTGTAAAGTAAGTCTTAGCTAACTGGCTGGTTGAGTGTTCCCAGTCGTTTATTTCTATAATTTATTTGATCTAGAGCGATTAAGTAATGGAAGAATGCATCATTAACTAAGGGACAGATGTGGTGGTTTTATAAAATGAGCTGGATTTGATGTTACATTATAAAAATGTTTCTGAGACTTTTTTTTTTACTCAGACAGACCTCTCTTAACTTTGAAAACTTTGTCTGAGACCATTAAAAATATGTAAATTACAAATCAGTATGTAAATAAACATGATAAATTATAATAAATGGGTCTTCTAGTAATTTAAAATGTTGATGTTCTACAGCATGTCATTACACTGGAGAATTTATTAAACTATTCAGTCTGTTAGCTTCTAGAAAAAGCTGTAATGGATTTCGTTCTGATATATTTTGAGATGCTGTAGTGTGTATCAGATGATGCATTACATTCTTTTACCATTATTCACACACACTTACATTAATGATTCCCTTCTCCTTCCTTTTAACTTAGTGTCACACACATAGACAACCAATTTTTAGTTGATTTGGATCATTTATACTGAAAATTTCACAAATTACTAACTGAATTCAACTAACTTGGGAAACTCCAGGATAATTTAAATCTACTTTTGGGAAATACTCCATTTGTCTCGGATGTGGTATTTGCATGCGCCAAATCTGAAAGACAGTACAGTAAATCTGGGCTCAATAATTAATCATATCTGTGAGGTAGTGAGGATAACATTCTAAACCAATTAGGAAATTAATGCTGCAGACTTCTCTGCATGTGACAGTATATAAAAACAACCTTGTACAACTTGAACATTAAGTACAGCTGAATTAAAGAGTTGTTTTTTGCTTCCTCAGTTAACAGGGAATGCTCCCTGAACATTATTTAAAAGACGTCTCAAAACTGGCATAGAACGTTCTTACTGTAACTGGGAATGTTATTTCCATGTGTTACATTTTAACAAAGGTTCTGTTAGTGTTAGCACAGTAACATTATTACCTGATTATCTTTTGTAACATGATGCTGAGAAATATCGTTTTATAATAAACCTCATCATTTTATGAGAACATGATAGGTGAATACACCATCTATTCCTGAACCCATGACCTTTGAGGTGTAAAGCAACAGCTTTACCTGCTGCTCTACCAAGTCCTTTGTTAGTGCATGCATTATTTTTCTTAGTTGTAGTAATAGTTGTAGTAATGAGATAACATTCTGGGAACAGAAAAACTGGACACTTTGAACGTTTAGATCTCTTATTAATCATAATGTGAGATACGTGTTCCTAGAATGGAAAATTGCTAGCCGGGACCAAATTGTAGATTACATTGTTTATCCAGCAAAAGAGTTCAGTTCAGTTTGCATATGTGTCTAAAACAGACCCAACATCAGTAATGCATTATTTTATGCTGCTCCTAGAATCAATCATATAGTAAATGTCAGGCTTTGCTTCTCATAACCTTTTTAATGTGTGGAATAGTTCAGGGGGAGGCACTTGAGATTGATAAGCTACTCCTGTTCGGCTGAAGAAAGAGGAGGAGAGGAGGAGAAGTTGATGTTGAGTATTGAGGTTTATGATTTACAGTTACTGGGTGGTGATTCAGTGCTTGTGTTTATAACTAGATGCGATTGTTGAAAGGGTAGTTGTCTATCTTATCTTACTCACATTCTTGTTCTCTGTATTATTTTCCTGCCCCAAAATGACCTTAGCTTCAATAATTTTTTTCACACAAAGAAAATGTGGTAAATATTCAGAGAAATTACATTACACCATGACAGCTGACATTTTGTTTTCTAAAAGATTTCACCCTCACCGGGACACTAATACCCGAAGTGTATGAGAAAAGCTTATGAGCTCTGCAAATCAGCGGTGTGTTTCTGATATCATCGTCAACATCTGCCCCGTCTGTTCCTGCTTGTCTCCTGTCGAGTTAAGGCTTTGGATTTTGAAGCAACATTCCTACATTACAGCTCTCACAAATTTCTGATTATTATTCCATAAAATGGTAGATTATATTATAGATTTTTGTGCAATTTATACGAAAATGCCAAGTGCTGACTGTTATCCAAAAGTCATGAAGTGGAATATAAAAACATTAATTTAATTACCTTTAAAAAACAAATAGATCTATTCAGTGTAATGGACTCCCTGTAATAAGTCACAATCACAGATATTTTGCTGTTTGTATTTACAATTTTATGCAACTGCCATGCCATCTTCTTGGACATCTGCTTAGAGACTTTGGAATTATTGCGATGTTTACAGTATAAATTACAAATTGTGCATATTAAAAAAGCCCCTTGATCTAATATGCAATGTTACATATGATAATACATAATACATTTTGCCATTAATATCAAAGGCAAGTTCATAGGAATAGTATATACCTTGTGATTCTCATTAATCCAAAAAAACTATCATGTACAGGACTGGTCTGTTGAGGAGCAACACTGCCATTCATCAGCATAATGCTATTCATATACACTATATGGAAAAAGTATTGGGACACTTGACCATTACATCACCAGGAACTTTTATTACTTCTCATTCTAAATCCATAGTTATTCATATGGAGTTGGTCCCCCCTTTGCAGCTATAACAGCTTCCACTCTTCTGGGAAGGCTTTCCACAAGATTTTTGGAGTATGTGTCTGTGGGAATTTTTGCCCACTTATACAGAAGAGCATTTGTGAGGTCAGGCACTGATGTTGGAAGTGAAGGCCTGGCTCACAATCGCCATTCTAGTTCATCCCAAACATGTTTGATGGGGTTTAGGTCAGGCCTTTGTGTGGGCCAGTCAAGTTCTTCGATACAAAACCCACCCAACCATATCTTTATGGACTTTGCTTTGTGCACTGGGACACAGTCATGCTGGAAGAGAATAGGGCCTACCCGAAACTATTTCCACAAAGTTAGAATAGTCCAAAATGTCTTGGTATGCTGAAGTATTAAGAGTTCCCTTCACTGGAACTAAAGGACTAAGCTCAGCCCCCGAAAAACAGCCCCACACCATTACCCCTCCTCCACCAAACTTTGCAGTTGCCACAATGCAGTCAGGCAGGTAACGTTCTCCTGGTATCCACGAAACCCAGACTTGTCCATCAGACTGAGAGCAGAGAAGTGTGATTTGTCTCTCCACAGAACACGATTCCACTGAGTCCAGAGCCAGCGTGCTTTACACCACTCCTTCACAATTGCATGAAGATCCCGGTGCACAGTTTTCATGTTGGGGTTAATGCCAGAGGAAGTGTGGAACTCTGGAGTTATTGAGTCAATAGAGTGCTGGCAACTTTTATGACCTCAACACTTGCTGACCCTGCTCTGTTACGAGTTTCTGTTGTTCCTGAAGCCTTCCAGTTTGCAATAATACCATTTACAGTCGACCATGGAATTTCTAACAGGGAAGAATTTTCACAAAGGTGGCATCCTACAGTATGACAGTACCATGCTTAATTAACTGAGCTCTTCAGAATGACCCATTCTTTCAGAAATGTTTGTAAACCTGAGTGCATGGCTAGGTCTTAAACACCTGTGGCAATGGGTCTGAATGAAACACCTAAATTACATGAAGAGGGGTGTCCCCTATACCTTTGTCCATATAGTGTACCTTTTTTTCTCCAAATCAATTACATGTGATACAGATTACAGGAGTATTTGAAAAAATTACAGAATTGTTGACATTTACACATACAGCAATGATTAAGTAGAAGACACAAACCATACACATGGAGAGAAAAGAAAGGAAGCATGGATCAGTTTGCCATGCTGAAGGAGCATCTAACAAAAATTATACCAATTATATTATACCAACCACCTCATCACTGAAACCCATATGTATCATAGATTGATTACTTATGCCTGGGGTAATGGAGTGTGGGTTATCAGGGAAATGGAAGGTTTATGCTATGTTTAAAATCATGTCCTTGGCCACCAGTGGGCTCCTCAAGACCTATGTCTCATTTCACCCTCTTCGGCCAGCAAACCAACCCCACTTGGAGCTCCCTTCACCATGCGAGGAGTGTCACTCCAGATGATTTGCTCGTGTGGTTCCTCAATGATGGAATGAGCTGCCAAACAACCACGTCCGGTCATCAAACTCCCTCTCCACCTTCTAGAAATGTCTCAAGGCCCATATGTTCCATGAATCTCTCTACTAACCTAATCCATCTTTACATTCCCTGAATGTTCTTATGTTGCACTTCAGGTCCTTGGATATTCTCATTAGGTTTTTGCTTTGGGAGTAGGTTATTAGGAGCAACCCCTGCTTCCAATACTGCTTATACTTGTACCTGGGCATTCATTGGACGTTCAGCCATAGCTGCATCTACAGTATGCCTAGTTTACTAGCATGTACATTTGCGATGTGCTATTTGCCTCACTTATACGTTGCTTTGGACAAAAGTGTTTGCTGGATATGTAAAAATGTAAATGTTTATGTATTAACTTGGGCACATTACTGCTTGAGACGAGGCACCGAGATATCAAACAGTGTTTGTTTGACATGTCGACACTCCTCATTTGACTTCATAATACTGTACTTTAGTGTTCTTTTATTACATTTGTTGAGCCTGGAAGGGAGGTGGTCTGGCCTAACCAAGCCCCAGCGTTGACATCTTCATCAACTTGTTGACAGTCACATTATAATGACTGACGAATTGCTGAATCTGTTCTGGCAGGGGCTGGCAGAGTTTGCTCGGGGAAGCAACAGGAAAGGATCATCTGGAATTTTTTCAGTACTTAACTACGGGCAATGAACAAAGTAGGGGAGGGAAACCAGACTAATGTTTGATTTCCTATTCTTAGATATGTGCCAGTGTACAGACCAAGAATTTTGGAAATTGAATTCATTTGAATTCAGTGGGCATTCAGTGCTATTTAATGACAATGACGAATGAATAAAGAAATGTCATGCTTATTATTGACAGCATGTATAATCCAAATGAGCAAGAGACTGAAAATTAAAAATATAAAGCCTCGGAGGTGTGGGTATAATTCCTTCCTCTGGCTCTGCCTGTATGGAGCTTACATACCTAAGTGTATCTTTCTGTGTTTCTATGGGATTATGTCAGGTACTCTAGCTGCCTCCTATAATTTTGTGGACTAGTGTCTGAAGAATTTCTGTAGCGTCTGTGTTTGTGTGTGTGCGAGAGTGAGAGAGAGAGAGAGAGAGAGAGAGAGAGAGTGAAGTATGATGGGTGGAATCCCAGCAGGCCATGCCCTGTGCTTCCTGGCATGGGCTCCAGGTTCACCGTATTAGATAAGCAATTATGTATGGATAGCCTATTACCATCTAACTGTATTGCCATTAGTCAAAAGTTTTACGGCTTTTAAGCAGTGAGCTGAATTCCTTTGGTTTTATTTTCCGGTAAACACATGGAAGCTTGGCGGCACACTGTGTACAAAGTTCTACAAAATGCATACAACCTGGACTTTCATACTGCATTTTGCATGTCGGGAGATAAATATGTATTTACGCAAAAACATCACTTTGGCTAAGCTGACATACTACTATTACCACACATCAACACTGTTATGTGGTAAAATGGTGATGCAAATGCTCTGTAATTACCTTGCATGAAAAATTAATTCATACCTTTACAAACCACTTGATGTACAGTTTAAAGACAAGATTTCAATAACTAGCTAATCTGGTATATTTATGATGAATGATGACTGCTGAGAATGGTGTGTGAGTGTGCCCTGCCCTGGTTTGGTGCCCCATCCTGGGTCGTTCCCTGTCTTGTGCCCATAGACTGCGGATTGTCCCACAACCCTGAATAGGATGAAGCTGTTTCAGAAAATGGATAGATGGGTGATGGCCTTCCCACCTTTCAGTGGACTGCCAACTATAGCTTTCTATGAGAATACATTGCTTCCCTATTATACTGTCAGCACCTAGAAGAGATTACTGATGTCTCATTAATGATCCTTTCCACCGGGAAGTGCGTCGTTGGTGTCCAAGGTAATTGGTTATTTAAGCTATGCTAGTGCGTGCATGCTCATGGCAGATGCTCAATCCTTCGCAGTGGCCGAGTCTGTAATTATTATGCTTCCTTGCATCTGTCTAGGCTGTTGTACCATCTACAATAAGAACCCCTGGGTATGAATTAAGCTCTTAGTACCAATGTGATAGCTATCAGGTATGGTAACTGGGGCAGGAGTCCAAGCATGACAAGCCAGAGGGGATTACTACATTGTTGAGGAGATAGATGAGGGGCTTGACATAGATATATTCAAGAGCTGTCATAGGGTACAAATTATAGGGGAACAGACTTGGGGCTCTCTGTTGTAAAGTGTGTTAAATACCTGCTCCCTGCATAAGCTCCTAGCAACTTATGACTGTTACTTGCACTGTGGAAGATTAATTTTTCAGTGGGTAAACAATTGTTTCTGGTTGGCACTTATATTTCCAAAACGGTAATGGGATATGGCACTCCTGTAGATAGGATCAAGGAATTTCATTCAAACATCACCTATACTGTCACATTTAAGACAACCTTTCTGTGTCTACTAATTTTGTATCAGTTGAGTGGATACATTTAGTTACAATTTTTTGCGCTATTTCCTGTGCCTTTCCCTCACATCATTAGTCCCACCAAGCTGATCTTCTTTTCAGCTCTTGCTGGCATCTCATCACGTCTTCCTTTGCCTTAACCTTACAACTTCGGCACCTAAGAGTCCTGTTACAGTCGAAAGACTGTTACTCCTGCTGTCACCCTGCACCCTGCATTAATCAACCAGCAGGGAGGTGATCAAGTGCAACCATTCTTGCACAATTAGGCACTGACAAACACTATAGCTCTCCCACATTATCCCAAGCCATTCCCCACCTAATTAGTTGTTTTTTTAGGCATTGACATGTTCATCTTATCTAATTAAAAGCCTAATTGAAGCAGAAACCAGGACATGCGGTGCATCCTGTTGAACTAAGGTTTGTATGCCATGTACCAGGGTCTATGGGAAAAATATTTATCCCACTGTGAATACTCCAGATCAGGGGGTGTCCACTGAATTGAAAAATAAACAAGACTAAACAGAAACACAATGGCAAAAAATACTGAGAGCTAGTTCTTGTCTTTCAGAATTAAAAAAGTTTGTACATTCCCTAGTGCATATTTTAACTTAAATTTATGAATGCAAATGAAAAAGAAAAGGTTTTTGTATTACACGACAAACCAAAACATCTTTGAACATCTTCCAACAAGTAGAGAAATAATAAATAAATGTCAACTGTGTGACCAGGACTGAGTAAGTTCTTGTGTCTTCTGCAGGTGCAGAATTTGGAAGACTACAGTATGCTCCAGTTCTCCCTCACATAAACCTACACATACACACAGTTAGCTTGCAGTTACATTTGGCTCTGCCTGATTAGATTGCTTGTTGAAATCTCATTGGTAGCACCTGAATGAGATCATGAGGCTATATGGGGCTTCACTATTGCGATAAACTCAATCTTGACTTGGAACTCCCACTGCTTCAAAGGGTGGGGCAGAAATAGAAACATGAATTTTACGGAAATTATGAAATATACAATGTTTCTGTATCTTTGAAAAGCATAGTTCAAATAATTTTAAGGGCAGTTGTTCCTTGTGTGATTGAAATTATGAGGAATATTCTTCCATAGTATTGTCTGAAAATTGAGATGAGGGAGTGTTTTTTTTTTAAAAAAAAGGGCAGGACATGAACTGGGATTATACGCACACATTCTGGGAAATCAATTTGTCAATGTTTTTTTTTTTTTAACTAAGTAAACAGGAGGCCAGACTGAATGACACCATACAGACCACCGCAGAGAAACTGTGCCAACACTTTGAAAAAAATCTGCTATAAGTGGTAACGGAATGGTTTCATCAGAATGCGATTTTTATCCAAATACATACACCAAGTGGCAAACAGCTAAGAGGAGTGATGAATAGACTAGCAGCCGAGTTAAGGAGACGAAGCAAAGAGAGACATCAATCTCCAAGTGCGATGATTTGTTTTCAAAGAGACAGTTCAGTGGGATGAGCACGTGCCACTGATGTGAAAGACAAAGTGGTCTGCTGTATGCTGAACAACTCTGTCCATAAATAGACAGTCCTTTTGATTACCTTTCCAGATAAAAGAACATACCCACAAGGTTGCGTAAAATTAAACTCTCTACAGAACCTTTTCCTGCTCTTAAGTCTTTGTCAGCAGAGCAATTATTCTTCAACTGAATAGATATTTTTCCTTGAGGGTACAGCTTTTTTGTATGCCCATACTGTGTTATGCACAGCTTACAAACAAAATACAAGTCTGGTGAATGCTTACGCTACAATATGTAGCTCTTCTGAAGTTTTGCATTTCCGAGCAAATGGAGTATAGGAGTTCAATGGGGTTTTGAGGGCTAAATGTGTAAATAAAGAGTCCAATGATGGAAAAACTTGACAGCATGTTTTTTTAACGTCCTTTATGGCAAACAGTAGCAGAAGCTGAGCAAGAGGCTGATTTGGCACCACCCACATTTTTTTTCCAGGACAGATCATTCCATCCTTGATCAGGCAAGCTCCTGTTTCCTATGGACTTTGACCTCTGATAATCACTCCTTGGTCACCGTTCCAGAACTCTGCACCTCTCCTGTTGATTGCTGCCACTCCCTGTAATGGTCTCTGTGGAGTACATTAGGGTTTATTTGTGCAGTATTGTGGGAAAAGGGAAGTCTGCCAGATGCTGAGCACACAGCCGTCACACAGAGAGAGTAACGACATTATGCAGGATGTCTTACAGATGCAGATTGACAATTGTTAAGCTTCGGTGACTTGTAAAAGCCTGAATGTTATGATTCATAACGTGCGTATTGATCTTTCTGGCTGGGGAGCACTTTTCATAGGAAGGTGAGACTGAGTAATGTCTCGTGGATGCTAGGCTTGATGGGATTTTGCAGTTTTCCGGTCATAGACATGAGGCATACACTGAAATTGTTCTCAGTATTTATTCATTCTAAAATTACTCACTCCCCTGAAGAACTTCAGTTGGGCTCCTTTAAGTTCTGTTAAAGGCACTGTTTTATTTGACATTTTGATTATTATATGTTATCTTTTTCTTTTTTTTTTATTCTCACATTGCCTGCGTAGGAACTTCTCACAGGGCACTGCCTTTGCACAAGCTGCACATTTGTCACCTTTGGAATTACAAAGGTGCCCATGTCTCCAGTGAGGCAGACTTAGTACAATTGCTTTATGTAACTTGTGAAGCTTTCATAGCTCACTGTTTTCACAGGGCGTGTGCACATCTCTCCCCTGGAGAAGTGGTTTCACTGGCTATGTGGAATTGTGAAATTGTGGTTTCATGGTGTCTACTACTTGCTTCCTTGGGAGTAGGAGTTTCACAATACATATTCAAGTCTCCTTGCAGACAGTGGCTTTGTCATAGCAATCCACCTCATAAAAAGAACCAGTGGAATGGACTGGAAAATGAATGTCGAAAAAATTCCATATACCCAGTCAGAAAGGCTATCTTCAGTTTTTGAGGTTCCTTTCAATTAATCTGATATTTAATGATAAGCATCTTATGGATTATGCTCAGCACTACACTGATTGATGAGTGATGATATGAAGAATAGTTCCTCTTAAAGTGTTAAAACATTAAATTGCTTATCTCTTAAACATTTAGGTGTGCTGTGAGACGAGGCAAAAACTGAAGAGTAACCAAATTAAGGAGAAAAAAAAGTTATACAAACAAATATCTCTCTGGTGAATGGGCCTTTTGTCCGAAGCACTGTGCTAGAACACAGACAGAAGTGGGTTTGCTCATTGATTGTGGCCATTAGGGGGTCTTATTCCTGTCCCTAAAATGAGCTCCACTCATGTGTTCATCTTTAAAAGCTCTTTTGGGGCTGACAATTGCACACAGCAGGCAGGCTCTAAAGCCAGTCTGTGCTATTCTCCATACCGACTTGAGTCCTCTTTTCATCCCTGACATCTACAGAGTGCTGCAGAGAAATGGCCATAGTGAGGGGGGAGCAGTCTGTAAATGTTTAATAGCTAATGCCTGGCCGCGCCGCACCTATCTCTCCCCTCGCGCCAGTCAAAAAGCAGCTTACAGGTAAACAGTAGGGAAGTTCATCTCGGGCCTACATGCCGCACTGGAGTTGTTGGCTCATTAATCATGGTCAAGGGGGAGGCCGGGCTAGGAGATGAAGTGAAGTGTGCGGTGGTATCTCGCAACGCTAGGGAAAACCCTTTAAGTGATTAAAGAACTGGATTTGTGACCGAGAGGTAGCCTTTCAGTGCCAGAAAGTGTTACGCCCTATTTGGTTCACATTAAGCTAAACTGCTTATAAAGGAATTAAATATAAATATATGGTATAATCTAAGCTAATAAAAACCAAAATAATAATTAAAAACCTTTAAGGGAGAGAACAATATTCAATACTATGCCAATTTATAACCAGATGCAGATAAATCTGTGATTGTGCGCTGCACTATGAAATTATAACTACAATGTATCCTTCACATGGTAAGGCAGAGAAGTTAAACCTCCTGGTCACCCTGAGCTCAGTGGTTTGTTTAAAAAAACACAGGTTTTCAAGCTGAAATGGAAGACTGATGGAGAATGCTGTTAGTTAGGAAAAAAACAATAAATATTCATGCGATTACCATGAAAAAAACATCATGGAAAAGTATTGTGATATATATCAGTGACACTTTGAGACAAAAAGGGGAGAAGCAGCTCTAAGGTGGTAATAAATTATGAAGAGTCTGGGGGCAGAAGCTAATTAGGCATAGCCCCAGCCAAAAGCACAAAAAGGAAGAACTTCTTCTAAATCTAAATGTTATAGCTGGGCGGCTGGAATTTAAGCAGCTGGAACACACCTATTATGAGTAGAGTAATTTCTGACTGTGCCTACCAGCAAACAGCATTTAATGTAAAGCGCAACTTTCGAGAATTACATTTTTCTGAAGTATTTTGATATGTAATAGCTTTGCTATTATTTCAACACACACTGACAGACAGCTACAGGAGCATTAATTCACCAGCCAGCCATAACACGTGTCTCTGAATATTTTAATGGTGCACTAGCTTTCCTGAGACGTGTCTTTAGTCAGACCTTCTCCTCGGAAGGAGATAAATGGAAAAGAAATGAAAACCAATGGAATCCATTTTTTCCTATGACAGGCCTTGACAACAGTACGATCACCCAGGACCGATAATGAAAGAGCAAGTGATGAGCCACTATTTGGTCTGCAGCTGCAAAAAGTGGTGGAAAGACTTGTATGTATACGGACACATGGGAGTGATCTACACATGCAGCAAAGTTCAGAGTGTTCATTCTGTGCTCCCAGACAGGAATAATATGCTGACAGCAATAATTATGTGCACTTATTACTCCTTGAGAGAAGGATGTTCTCTCTTCGGCAGAGTTGAAAACAGAGCAAATTACACCATCAAGTCAACTTAATTGGATTCCAGGCCAAAACACTGCATGGTCTGCACTTAATCACGATTTATTGGAGCATCTCCTACTCCTGTTACCCCAGCCCTGGCGATCAGGCACATTTGAGAAGAATCTGGTTCAGCCTGGACAATACATCACGATTTCTTACCTGTTGGCAAACACACCATTTCTAAAGATTGCAATCTGTTCAGTGGCTCTCCCAATATGTGGCAGCTCTTGAGTACTGTAATTCTGCTGTTGACTGCTAATGCTGCGGGAGTTTAGCATCTTCTCCACTCACTCCTGTGCCCTGCTGACCAACCAATAAGGCACCTGTAGTGCACATGAAGAAGTAAGGATACTCCCCTTGAGCCCTGCTGAGCAGTCCGCACATGTCTCTGAAACTTTAGTGATATTCTGAAACTATAGTGATAGAAAGAACCAGGCAAATAATATCTAGGGAAGTAAACCAAACTGTATTTTCAACTTAGTTTATATAATAAAGGGTGGAAGGTATAAGATGCCTGATATGAAAACATACAAAAAGTCAGTGTTTTATATAATATAATACTAAAAGCCAATCATGGGTTTATGTTGCTTGTTTATGATCACAGGTGATCAATAAATAACAGATCTTGCTCAGAGGATGGTCACGCTTTAACCTTAAGGGTACGTGTTAAGTCCATCTATCCATCTTCTCCAACCATACATATATAGAAGCTCAAAACTCTGAACCTGTGCATTATTTTCAATTTATAGGCTTCTCTGCAATTGATATTGTACAAGACACCTACTGGACTGGAAAACTATAGGAGACATATTAAAATCTGCAAAACTGAAGGTATTTTCTGTCAAACACTGAATGTCAAGCTGCAACTGCTAACCCTGTGAAAATCTCAGACTGTCACCTGTCTTCTTCGCATTTGATTGTGCCGACGAGATGATAAGTGTCATAGAAGGAGAATAAAAATGTCAGCTAGTATCAAAAGCAGTCAATAAAACGCATTTTCAAAACTTTCCACAAATGAACTCCAGGACCAACAGTACTTGGGCTCAGAGGCTTCTTATTACAGTATCTGTCATACTGCAAACCAGTTCAGTTGCCTGTCTCTCCTCTGTCCTCATTGCTCTGCATGACTTGAACCATCAGATCTCCCTTTACACGACTAGTGAAGCTGGTTATCATAAGTGCTGAAGTGATGGAGCAGATTAGACTCTGAAAGTCTCTCTGCCCTGTGCTTCCTTCATGGGCTTCCATGCATTTTTACCAGCTAATCAATTATAGCTCTCCTTCTCTCTCTTTCACACGCACGTCTTCTGTTGATTTGACTGTTGCCAATTTATTCGGCTGATGACTGTGACGTCAGCAAGAACTATCAAAATTAATTTGGTTTCCCAGCACACAGCATCTCTGACCCAGTCCTGCAAATGATTCTGTCTAAATATGCCACATATGGCACATAGCACCATCCATTCTTGCTGAAAATACTAAGAATCCTCCATGACTTCACATTTGATAGGTGTCGACCTTCTCAAATGTTCATGCTTCTTGCCTGCTGGTCTCCCTACAGTGATCATTAAGAGCCCCTATCATGTTCAAGGCCCTACTGCAGCCGTACAAGGGTATCCACAGAACATCATCCTACATCCTCAACAAGTCCGTTATGGTTGCCCGCTTCGGATGACTGCATATGTTTTGTCTTCTGGATCTATTCCCGTGTCTGTGGTTGAAGTTTCTTTCTATCAGATGCTATACATAAAAAGGAACACTTTCCTCATTCTGAAGCAGGTAATGTCTATGTCCATGAAAATATCGTATGAGCACTTACAACACTGAGGACACGACTATAAAACAAAGCAAAAATGTACAGGGTATAGCTAGCTAATAGAAGCCACAATAGCCTACCTGTGCAGCATAAAGTAACATTCAGAAGTTCTTAAAAAAACAGAAGTGCTTCTTTTGCTGTTTTGAAGGTAGGAAACAGATTTGCTTAGTGTTTATGTGCCTCTGCTGATTTAATAAATGGTTTTTAAAGGCAGCACTTGGATAGAGCTTTTTTCATCATATACTTTTGGTAAGAAGCATTAAAAGACAGTTACACTACCTCATATTCTGGTCTCATTCTTTTTAGTACATCCTTATTTTTTCTATAACATACACAACATATATAACTCATACTATGGAGTAAATTTCTCTAATTATTAGTTATTTAGAACCTTGTTGGACATGACTCTACAAATGTAGGTTTCTTGATTTGCATTAAAATGTAATCAGCACTTAATCTTCAGTCTATGGGTTTGGTATTTGCATTCATTCTTAGCAGCTTAACTAAAACTAAACATTGATCTTTTCCCCCCCATTTGATTACATTCATTTGATCAAACGAAAGCTGCCAGATGGATGCTGTGTTGCTGGCAGTTTCTCTCTACAGCAAGCAGCTCTGTGGGAGGTCTTACAGCAATGGATGGAAAGTCGTACGAGGAAGGGAAGTGACGGTGGTGGCAGCAGAGGGATAAACATGCCAGGCGCGAATGAGAAGGGCTACCACCCACACTAAAAGCTGAGGTGCCAGGAGAGGCAGGGGAAGAAGGGTGGATCATCCCCTCTAGGAAGAGGCTTAAGGAGGGGAGGACTGTGCCAAAAAGCTCTGCATACGATTATCGCAGTACACAATGAGGCTCAGAGAGGCAGCCATGCAGGGAAAGAGAAAGAGAAAGGGAGCAACACAGCGGGAACAAATGACATATAAGCAGGTTGTGATAGTAGGCAGGAAGATCTTAGGTTCAGCAAATACTGCTCATTGTGTGCCAGGGAAGCATCTTTAAAACTCAGCCACCAAAATGAAATGCTGTGTTTTTATATTCTTTGTTTGGTTACGTATGCGTGTAACAGAAGTCCATGGACTCTATAAATGCTTTTGAAGCTTAGGTACAAAGAAATGTCTTTGGGAAAAGGTGAGGAGAAACATGCAGTATAGATTTTATATTATTCTTATATATGTTTGTGTGCGTGTGTGTGCGTGTGTGTCTCAGTGAGCATGTATGTATTTCATTGCGGGATCCAAATGTCCCCACAATGTGATAAAATCCTCTTATTTTGACCTTGTGGAGATTTTTTTTGTCCCCACAAGGGGAAACTAAATTTTTGTAAATCTGTGACTGCAATCCAAAAACTAAAAATGCCAAAAGTCTTGCGTTTTGTTATGTCTGGTATATTGTTCTATATTGTACATAGTTATTTAATTATGGTTAAGGTTAGGGCAGGGTAGATAGTTAGGATTAGGGTTATGCTTACAGAAATGAATAGAGATTTCCCAGAAAAATATAGATACCTAATCTGTGGTGCATGTGTGTTTGTGCGTGCGTTTACATGTGAGTGTGTGCGGGGGCAACATTTCAGATAGTTTGCAGTGGAAACTTAATTTCATTGAATGCCTATCACCAACATTTCTGATCTTGTTAATGTTTTAACTGGAACGATTAATCTCTGAGTGACAATGCCCTGTAGTCTCGAGCTGAGGACAAGCTGAAAGAATGTAAAATCCCTGAGGGATCACTTTTGATGAGTACACAACCCACCATGAAACATCTCGGCTTGGCAGCCATGTCAAATATTGTTCTGAATTTTATGAATCTGTATTTTCTTGCAAGAGTACTTCTTTGCTAAGATACTCATTTGGCTAACTAAGTACAGCTGTCAGAAAGCCTGACAGATCGTTTTTTCTTTTTGTTTTTTTTATTGCTAATGTGCATCTATGAGGAACTGATAAACTTGACACCGAGGGACAAGCTATTTTCCATAAATCAGTAATAATCATCATTTAAGCCATAAAACCAGGGCTTGAGGTTTTTTGTCACATGTAAAAAACAAACAAGAAATGTGGCAGTTATGTTTGACTTAACCAGGGCAATTCAAATCCAGATTTGTAGTGTTGAAACATAAATCTTTAACATCTTGAACCATTATCCAAAAAAGGACACACACACACACACACACATACACACACACGATTTGGACAAAAGTATTAGGACACACCTCTTAATCATTGAATTGAAGTATTTCATTCAGACCCATTTCCACGGGTGTATAAAATGCGATTCTCTGACCTTCTAATACCTACGCATAGGATGTTGGTCAGCCTTGCAAAGAGCTCATTCCTCAGTGTGATTTCCCCCTAAATTCTACATACACAGAAGACATTGGGTGATAGATTTGGATCTTGTCAGTTTTGTTTCCACATGTGGGGTGACTTGACCGTCAGGAAGTTCTTTGGCAGGAGCCTTGTATTGGTCTTCTGGCAGCTATGTAAAATTTCATTAAGATGTTGCCTTGAGTTACAGGGCACAATGATATAATGAGGGCATATGGGAGGTTGTATTGATTCACTTTTTCCTGCTGCCAGTCATACAGCAAAGGCACTTTATGCAGTGAATCCTTTGTGCCAGCAGGTGGCACCCTGAACTGAACAAGCTGCTAGTAAGTCCGTCTCAAAAAACCAGTTACTAATTAAATATTAAATTCCATCACTGCTTCAGAAGAATGAACTCTTTTAGAGGTAAGATGAACATAAGGGATATACTAAGTACCAGTTTGATCAAAATTCTGCTGCTGTGGATCTTTTCAGATGGTTACTCTCTTCTATTCCTCTACCGCTACATTTTCTCTACCTGCTGAAATTGCCTGTCTGCCTCTATCCTGATTGTCATGCAAGCTATCAACCAGTTGATCCTTAAATGACTAGTTAAGCAGTCATGAGCATTGTAGTGATGGAGGACTGGGGGGTGGTGGTGAGATGAGGTGGTAACCCAGGTAACCAGGCATTCAGGAAGCACATGAAAATCATGCACTTTTGTCAATGTAATGACCCTCAATTTAGTCCAAACCAATTGTGTTTGAAACACGCAGTCCTCCCCCATGGGGATCCTGTTACATTTTTTAATAAAACATGCACAAGGCTTATATATTAAGATGGCTGTGGGCAGGCAAAATGGTAGGTTAAAACAATATTTATATGAAATAAACCATATATGTATGTGTATCATATAGACAATATGCCACAACTTACCACAGACTATGGGTCTGTTCTTAATTGGAAGGAATGAAAAAATTAGAATAATAATAATTGATTATACAATTACGCAGATGAGGATCAGTATGATGCATCCCATACTGAAAGAAATCAATGAGTGCATGGAATAGGGAAAGGGTGAATGTGAGAGATTAGAGTGTAAGGCTGGTTTGGGTCAGAGTTGTTAGTTTTCCAATGGTGAAATCTGTGTGGCATCCGGGAAGACGTAGCCACAGACAGAGTCAGACTGGCTGACAGTCAGACAGACTCAGACAGAGAGAGTCAGTCAGAAAGACAGAGTAAGACAGGAAGAATCATACCGACAGAATAAGACAGACAGACAAACAGAGTGAGACAGACAATGTGACTCACTCCAGCCCGTAAATCTGAACCCTATTTCTGTATAAATGTTGTCCCTGGTCAGAGAAACAGATGGAGAGAGTTAGTCAGACAGACAGAGTCACAAAGACAGACAGAGTCAGACCACCAGTCATAGTAAGACCAACAGAGTCAGACACAAAAACAGGCAGAGTCAGAGTCAGACCAAGAGACAGGTATAAACAGACACAGTCAGAGAGATAGATGGAGAGACAGAACCAGAGAGAGTCAGACAGAGAGATTCAGACAGACAGAGTCAGACAGACGGAGTCAGAAAGACAGACAAGTGAGACAGACAATGGATTTCACCCCAGCCCTGTACAAAAACCTGTTGAAATGTTATCCCTGGTGCCACCAGAATTAACACTTCTCTTTCCACACTTTTTCCTGGGGGTGCCCCTCCTCCAGGGTGGGGTTCATAAGTAATGAGCTGCTATCGAAAGCCTTTATCTACCCTTGCTCCTTTCATAGGTAGCCAGCGCCGCTGGAACACTGCCAGACACTTCCTGTCCCATCTCCCTCGAATCTGCTCACTACCATCACACGACTGCTTGCAGAGCTTGCCACAGCGGCGGCTCACTAACCAGCCGCGTCCCTGTACCCCAGGAAGAATGGGCACTTTCATCTCACAAACACAAGTGTTCTGTGCATAACCCATGAACAGTTTTGATGGGTAGGAAACTTAACCACACTGGCGTAGTAACCTCCCGGCATGGATTGAAGATTGTCGCGGTGCTGGGGTCTGGAGGAGGGGTCTGTACGACCCAAACTGCAATAATGTAAAGCGAAGGAGTCGCTTTGGGAACAAAATCAAATAGCAGGACATGCTGATGTCTAGGTTGTGGTCCAGGTTACTAGGGAGGAACAAAACAGAACATTCAGTTTCTACACAGTGTCAGGAAGAAAAGGCAATTGGCTGTGATCAACATGCAAAGCCCTGTTTACCTGGCTACCCCCGACAGGCTTCCAATTGGCAGATTACATTATACTTTTCCAGATCTTTTGGGATGAATTGGGATGTGCTTAACAGAGATGTAGCTGTTTTTAAATCAAAACAAATCAGCATTTCCAGAGTTATGACATTATAACCAGGATTAATGAGAAATAACTTACTGTCCCTCACCCGTCAATACCAGCGAAATAACTTGCAATTTTAAAACATCTTCCATTCAGCACAAGGTGATTCCTAATTGTGGTATCGTTCTACTCTTAATGATGAGGTCTCCAAAATATCGACTGTTTTTTATGCATTTCTAGACTGAAATTAATCTCACTGAATAGTATTTGATCTCAAGTGTAAAGGTAGGACAAACACTGCTGCCATCCAATAAGTTTACGTATTAACTTCCAATTTCCTGTTCCAGGACACTATGAGTACCAGTCATTTATATTTTTAGTTCAAATTCTTAGATGTTTGTTCATATTTTTTTTCAGCTAATGCATGTAGATGACCCTCGCTTTAATCGACTAACAAGGGGAAAAGAGTGCCTAGCTAATCGGTGCTCTCAGTAAACACAACAATATTAAAATGATAAACATCAAAACATTCATGAAAATATTAAATCAAAGCTAGTACAGTATGGAGTTTTTGCCCAAAACCATGAAAGATCAAATGAGAATTCTTCATACAAAAATGAAATGAACTTTTATCTTTAAGCAGGAACAGAAGCAATGACAGCTAAATCTATGGCCTATTTGGTGAGAGCAGTGGATTTTCTAATCATCACTATGCTCTCTTCCTGCAAATTAGTTCTGTTGCTTGTCATTCCATAATAAATCACTTTGCACATCCATCACCAAAACTCAACATGCCATTCTTGTCGTTTTTCAATTGAGACTAGTGAAAGGAAATCATTACACTACTACGGAAACTCAGGATTAAACATAATGTACTGAATAGTGTGACCGTCCAGCAAGACATTTAAGTTATCCTTTGGTAATTTCAATGGTAGCTTGGAAATCAAGAAAAGCTAGAAAACGTCCAAGATAGTACTGAATGTCTCTCCACTTTAAAATATTCCCAGTTAAATAATAATAGTTTTATTGAAATTTACTGAGATAAAGGAATATTGAGAACTGACATCCTTCCCAGCATGCCTATAACTGTATCCCAGTGTCATATGGTTAACATACTGATGACACGTTCTGGACAAATGTGGACAAAACATCATGCTAGCAGTGAAAAAAAAACACACTTGTCCAAGTAGGTTGGTTCCTGCTATGAACAGGATAAACACATGACAGTGAAACAGGTGTCTTTCTTTTTGGCTTTCCTTGGATCCCCAAACTGTGCAATTTTGCAAGATAAAAGATGAGGCACCAGGGGAGGATAAAGGTAGCTGTGTCCCACATTCAGACTCCACAATCATTGCTTATATCTGCGGGAGCTCTGAAATCAGTGCACACTCACAGGGCTGGACTAGAATTTTAATGCTTACAGATAGCTTAGGAGAGCCTAGGACAGCAAAGGCGGAAATTACAATACTGTACTTCTTTTGTTAGTCTTTTCTCCGTGTTGTTTTTGGAGCAAAAACGTGGACTGTCTGCTGGTCCCTGAGGACCGGCTGGGAAACACTGATTTAGAGACATCAGTTCATTTAAGCATGTTCATGAAGCAGTTCATTTGCTGCGGGAGGAAATCTAAGGGTGCACTCAGAGGGTAAATGCCAACTCCGCAGACACAAACGGAAGCCAGAATCAAATCGACAAGGTGTGAGGCCAAAGTTCCACCCACTAAGCCGCGGTATCACCCAGTTAATCATCTTCCATCACAAAATAGACAATTTATTGCTATTTTTTAAAATTGTACTGAACTATATGAAATATGACTCATCTTTTTGTTCACACACTCAACCTACTTTTAAATTTATGGCTGATTAAAATAAGTGTTGTGTTGCTGGAATTTGAAACGAAGCAAACAAGTTTACCACAAATGCAAAAAAAACAAACTTCCGCTTAGCTCTGTAACCTCAATCAAAAATAAAAATAATCCCAGCTGAATGTACTGTACACTATGAGAGAGGCCATACAGAAAAGCCAAACACTGACAAAAAAGTGTTTGAAATATAGGTAATTTATAGGGGCATGTAACAAATCTATAAAAGATGCAAGAGCAATTTTCCCTTTTAACCTGAAGGACCATCACATTTCAGCATAGTTGTTTAAAGATACTAATGGCATTGTTAGAACATCATGGCTGTGACTCTGTCTAAACGTAGGGTCATTAAGTCAAACTGATTCAGGAAGGTAGATGATTTGGCTAAAGGAGAGCTGTTTGTTTATCATGTGGGCTCAAGTGTGTGTGAGGAAGTGATCCGGAGTGTACAGATGCTTACAGCTATCTAACAAAGACACCAGAGAGATGGCAAGACAAAACAATGCAGACAGTAAACAATTTTAGAGGTTATACAGATATTTACAAGAATCAAAAGCACTTTTCCACATATCAATTATCCTTCAAATTTCTCTATTGCAGCCCTTGTTCACTTTCCATCTCCCCCTGGGTCTCAGCTTAACTATCTTGTATAGCCACATCACAAGTACGTGCCTATTCGCTTATTTTGTAATCATTTTCTAAGGAAGAAATTGATTTAAAATAATGACAATCCTTTACTTATATAACGTATACAGCTTCTACTTTGCCAGCTAAAAGTCTGCTTTTGGAAAAAAATGTAAGCTAGTGGGAGGCAGAGTACATTAAATGTACATGGTGTGGGGGTACATCAGATTGCTTTGTGCTCTCATGTTGAAGGGAACAAAACTCCCTATATCTTCTGAATAAAGTTTTCTGGTTTTAGTTAAATCTACTGTTTTGCCTTTCAATCATGTGTTTACGACAGACCTATATTTCAACAGTGCCTCCTAGACCTAGAGGATATCAGTGAATGAAGGAATACAAGAAAGACATAGTGAAGAAGAAAGAGAAGAACAATCATCTCATACAAGATGATCTTCAGTTCTAATGCATATAGGACTTTCTGAGCTGCATTACGCATATTCTAGTGTACTGCTAGATGGAAATCTGGAATTCACCTGATGATTTAATGATTATGTGGTGATGCAAGAGTGGGATTAGTGGGAGTTGTGGTGAAACTGCAGGGTATAGATGTATCAGGATCATATTATTCATGCAAATGAACAATGTCCTTGATGCATTCAAGAGGGAGATCAAGGATGAACTTGAACTGTCAGAAGAATAGATGTCTTACCCCAGTGAGTGCCAGATGGTGGTGTAGTCCAAAGTCCTCTGAGTTTTGGCCACACAGCAAGATCACCAGTCAATTGTGGTGACACGGCACTTTCCAGTTTGCAGGGATGGGGGGTTGTAAGTTTGCAGATCCAGCGGGCGTACTGTAACACCTTGATTCAGCTGCCTAATTGGCTTCAGGAATGACTTTATTGTGGTGAACAACAGAGTTAAGGCTGCTTCACACCCTGGAGCCTTCTGAACAAAGAGCTGTCCATAGTCTCAGAGTGTTACACTGTCCTCTGTCTCTCTACAGTAGGTGGTGCGGAGAATCTTGTTAGGGCCACCTAGTGGAGGATACCTGTCACCACCACAGATGCATGTGGTGTAAAAATACCGTCGTCTAGCAAAAGCAATTAACAATTAATTTACTGCTAGACAGTCCACATATTTGCTCCCTCCCAGCATCCAAAGCAAAAACATGGGGGGGCACCCCAAGGACTGCTATAAAGAATTAATTCAAGAATTTGCTTGCTTATTGTCACATCCTGCCCGCCGTTTCCACCTGACCCTCCTGTCTCCTTTCTGGTGTGACCCTAATAAGCCATACCTGGTACTCCTTTACTTTACCTCTCGTTCCTAAACCTCGTGTTAATCACTCTCAGCTGCTTCCCATTAGCTCCCTTGTTTGTTCTGCATATATGTGTTTCCTGTGTTACATCATTGATGTCATACCTTCTTGTCGCCTATGCCCTACCTCATTCCAGTACCCCCATTTTGATCCCTCGTGATCCTGCTGATTTCCAGCCTTTGGTCCTTTAGTTCAAATGAATTCCTTTTCGTTTTTCCACCATGCCTGCCTCCGAGTCCCTTGTCGGTCGTGACGCTGTTTTAATTTCCAGAGCTGAGATCTGACCAAGAGCAAAAGACACCTACTACTGTACTACTACTAGTACTATAACTGTAGAAATAATTTTAATGTTTAAAATTAAAATGTAATGTCCTTGCTGTCGATGACTTACTCATGATGACATACATGCTTTTATCTCATCTTATCTCAATTATTTTGATTCTGTATACACCTGTTTGAGCCACCATGCTCTCTCTCTCTGTGCCTTCATTCACACCAACATTTTCAGTATTCATCCATGAGCTTTCTTACTAATACAAATTAGATGTTTCACATAAACTGTGCACTTGCATCTCTGTACTGCCTTCTGGTTCCTTTATAATTGATTTGAATGTCTTTATCAGTTAATTAAAGCCAGACATGGGTTGACCATGAATACATTTATGGTCTGATTAAATTCACAGCAACATTCTCCTTTAGATTCTTTATGTTCTAACCTGTATCTTACAGTATATTTAATTTTACTCATTACTGGATGTGAAAAATGTGCACTCTGGAAAATGCATCTGAAGGCTGTTAGAGCCTAAATGTATACTTCTTTAAAAATCATATTTAACTAGTTTTATTCAACTTGAAGTTGAAGTTTGAAGTTTATTGTCATATGTACAAAGTACAGCATACAGAGCACAATGAAATTCTTACTTGAAA
>JAODKC010000044.1:13807650-13853615 GCA_026777985.1 Mormyrops attenuatus | reverse complement strand
AGAAAGAGACACTTTAAGCATGCTTTCAATTTTTGCTCAATCCTTTTGAGTCATTACTTATTTCTTTAAAAAGTCTGTTTATTAAAAACTTTTTAAAAACAGCTATGTGAACATAATCGTACAATGAATTAAAACTAATATATAGTGTGTATCGCTGGAGCACCTAAAATGTTAAAATATATAGTGGCTGGCTGCTTTTTTAAATGCAATGGTATTGCTTCTATAATGCATACACACAAAGTTAAAAAGAAAAGTATATTCTGAGCATACATTGCTGCAAGATTTTTCCTCTAAAAGCTCAAGTGTAACAGTTTGCATGAAGTTCAGCTCTATTGTACAGTGTTTGAAGAGATATTACCTCAATAATAAAACATTGAGGTACACAATTCATTTCTTGGTAAAACATACAATAAAAAAACAACATTTTGTACATTACATTGTACATACATAGTAAGGCATCCAGCAATTGACACAGAAAATGTCAAGGAAATCTCACTACCTCAGAAATAACTATGTAACTTCACCAAGAGGTACGGAGAAGCTCCCCAATTCTATTTTACGCTAAATTATCACTGGAAAGTCACAATCAGTGGTTTTATAGGATGCTGACACATTTCTCTGTGTGTGAAACCTTTCAAGAGACGTAAACGCACCAGCTGTACAGTACCTTTTAACTTCATACCTTAGCCACTGGAAGTGAAACTGCCTACTCTAGCATGATTAGATGTAGTGAAGGTGGTTGGTCTTGGAGGATTATTCATTCACTGCTACTGTACAACTCATCAGTGGCCACAGTCACTCTTAATGGCATAACATTGAAGGTTCATATTACATGCAGGAGCAGACAGGGTTGCCTACTGCCACTATTATTTTTTCATTTTCTTGGAACCACTGATTGCAGAAATTCTACAAAATTCACTTGCAAGAAGCATCAAAATCATTACTGGAAGTCATTCATCTTATAGGTAATTTTATAAGATGCCACGCTATTCTGTTAACTGGTCAAAATCCACAGTCCTCCCACTAATTGAAGACCAGTTGCATATCAAGACTCAGTCATCATCCACCCCTACTCTACAGGGTATATTCAGTGCACAGGCATTAATATTTATTACCAGATCTCTTCCATCTTAATATCCATTAAAAGCAATATAAGATGACTTGTTACATTCAGCCCTTCTCCTTAATCAACACAATAACAACACTAAAATGTCAGCTACTCTGAATGCTTGGTGGGAAACATTTATCACATTTAACACTAACTACCTGTAAATGCACTCCTTAGGCACCACCAAGGTTTTGAACTTAATAAATCACTCAGAATCTATGCGATATACCACAACTACCACATATTTTTAAATACAAGAAATTTATAACATTTCAAAAATCAGTGTTTTGACACAGAAAATGCCTCTCAAATGTTCTGCTAAAACTAGTAATTAACTGTGATCTTTACATAAACCACAATAATCTAAAGTCAGGTCAACAGAAGGCAATATGTAGCAACAAATTGCTCTCCAAATTAAAATACCTGTTACACTGACACGATAATATGCTTTCAAATGATTCTAAGTTTTTTTAAGTTGATTTTAAGTTTTTATAAACCAGTTTCGGATTAAATTTTTTTGTATTTTTTTAAATCAAATGTTTCATAGTTTTTCAGAGTATGAGTTTTTGCACTCTCTCCATTGCCTGTATCCATTTTTGTCTTCTTCAAGGCCATGTTTTAAGGAAGCTCATTGCATTCACAAAAGAAAAAAAAAACGAAATTAGACACCTTATCTTGTAATCATGAGAAAAGATCTTGTAATTATGAGCTCATATGTCATAATTACGATCCTCAGTCATAATTACGAGGTGTCTGTATATACCTGCCAACTCTCATGTTTTTTTCAGGTTTCTCCTATATGTCAAGGCCATCTGGTGCTCTCACGTTTTATATATATATATATATATATATAACTTCATGGTTGAAGCATCCCACTTTGATTATCATACATCACAGCCAATGTATATGTTTATAAGTCTGCCTTGATTTGGATGCCAAGGGCAAATTCTACAGTAAAATTATAATCAGAAGTTTGACTGTTGCAATGTTTTTTTTTATGGGGAACACTCAGTGTTACAAATTTCTGGTCATTCATGTAGCAGTGTATGAACAGCGGAAGACTATTTACATTCTGAAAATAAAAAAAGAAAGATCACCTTTTGACCGAAAGACAACAACTTTATCATACCATCACAGTGTTATAATAACTATATGAATAATATAGAAAAGTTGCATGAACTTATTTATATGGAGTAAATTTGAAACATAATGATAATCATTTGGTAATAGGCCTCATTATGGCTGTTACACTGGACAACATGTGTTGAGGTAATGCACTGATAATTAAACTTTCCTTCGTATTTGTTTTTTTAAACCATAAAACTAATGTAGATTATTGTTACGTTATAACTACATCCCATTACCATTTCATATTTCTTTCAGTAAATCATGCATTTATTGGCTCTGATATAATATAAATGATATAAATGGCTCTGATTTATGTGTAGTATCATACCTCCAAAATGGAACACGACTGTTTCATCATGCCAACAACACTGCATTTGAATGTTTTATAGTCCGGGAAAGGCAAATCGCCAATTCGTCTCCAGGCTACAGGTTCTCAATTCAAGCTTTATAGGCCAAATATTGAAATACTGGAAATACTGAAGCGCGCATGTGTGTGTGTGTGTGTGGGAGGTGGCAAGTTTTGTTTGTTTTGGTTATGCTACGTTGAGTGTTATAGCGGCTATTAACCCAGAAGTCACCTGCTGTTTCCCCATTCCTGCCTACTCCTGGTAAAATTAAGGCAGCATCATTATTTGTAAAGGTGAATTTATGTTTCCCGTGTTCCTCATTTATAGCAATACAATGTTTTCTGTCTGCTTACAACAGGTAATGTGTTAATCTTTCACAATTTTATAATGAATTTCAATTTCATTAAAATTTATTGTTGGATATTTTTTCTAGCCATTTGAAAATAAGCTTCAAAAAAAGTATGTCACTTTTTATAAAAGCATCTGCTAAATAAAATATAAATGTGAAATATAATTAGATGAGCCCAACAACATTTGTTATCAAAATAAATTGGCTAGCAGGTGAGTCTGCTGTTAATAAAATATAATTGTTAGGGATCCAACACGGAAGCAGGCAAAGGGAGCCGTGAATACGAACAAACGGGTTTATTATGAGATATACACTTCAAAGACACACATAACGTTAATGACCGGACGGGGAAACATACTCGAACGCGGACTTAAATATACAGAACTAATGCCAACAACAAGAAACAGTGGGTAAACACGGGAATCAACATGAGGTTAATAAGGAGGCGTGGCACACAAGGATCGGACAAGCAGGTCATAACAATAATGCTACAAAAATAAAATAAAATGCTACACTGATGTGAACGAAATATGAAAAAAAGTACCTTCATGAAGAATAAATGTTAGCATATTTTAATAAAGAAATAACATGTCAAACTACATTGGTGGAGAGAGACAGACAGGATTTTGTGAGCATCCAATATAAACAAGATAAGAGGTTAAGAAGAGAATGGGAGGGAAAGCAATATGCTCCATTTTAGATTAACACTGATATATATTTACATGTACAAATGTAACACTGTGGTATTATTTAAGTCCAATAAACAAAAGCATATGACATATTAATACAGAATAGGTAAAAGAAACAAATGTACTTAAATGTGGCACATGAAAAGTTTGATCAATAGTAGTATCATGTTACTCCTGAAATTCAGCAAGGACACTACAGAAAATATTTAAAAATAGGCGCATTATAAATCTTCTGTTTGTTTATGCACATGGATATATTTTAACTCAACACTGATGGCTTTTCTGCCAGTACTTTGGGAAGGCCAGGGCAACTCCTAAGTTTATGAGGTTAAAGTGATATTCCTCATTTTAGTCAAGCACAAAAAACGCATCACACCTCCCAGTGAACAATATGATGTCACTGTGATCTCATAGATTATCTCATACTAGGAGACTACTGTGATACCACTGCTAGATCAACTGACCACACTTCAATCTCATTTAATCATTTTATCTCGTACTGTGAGATCATCATGGTACCCATGCGATATTGTTCATTATCTATTGATCTAGATGAAAGAGATGCATAAAATATGTTGACGAAATGTATAGGTACATACATCATTTATTAAGCATTACACGAGTATGTTTAAACTTTAAACAACAAACAAACAAGCTTTATTTGCCATTTGCAGAAGTACAGGTACACTGGAATGCTTCTCTTCGTCAACCCCATCTTGCTGTCATAGCTTGGGGGTCACAGCACAGGATTACACTGTTAGACATTTCAAAGGATTTTTACAGTAACTTATTGGCAACACTGTTGGCAGTAAGTTACCAGAATTTAAATTCACAGTACCATAACCATATTTTGCTTTTACAGTGTGTAAGTGTCACTGTAATTGTATATGACAGTATTGTATCGACTATATACATTTTTTTTTAAGTATATTCTATTGTTATTCAATCCACACAGACCCAATAATTTCAAAATATAATTTTTCCAATTAAATTATACTTGTTTCAATTCACATAATTCAAAAAAGCATTTAAAATAACATTTAAACTAACAACATGCATTAACTTACATGCAGAGCATTCAGTTATTCACAGAACACATCGTTGTAAAGTGGATATAAAAAGTGCACACAAAAGGTTTTGGTGATATTAAAAAATGAGACCACGATAAATCATTTCAACTTTTCCCATCTTTAATGTGACTTATAACCTATACAATTGAATTGAAAAACAAACAAATCTGTTAGGGGGAAAAATATAAAAAATGTACAATAATATGGTTGCATAAGTGTGCACACCCGTAAATGAATATTTCGTTGAAGCAGGTTTTGATTTAATTATACCACTCAGTCTTTTTGGGTAGGGGTCTATCAGCTGCCACATCTTGCTTTGGCAATATTTGCCCACTCTTCCTTGCAAAAGCTCTCCAAATCTGTCAGATTGTGAGGGCATCTCTTGTGCACAGCCCTCTTCAGGTCACCCCATAGATCTTCAGTTGGATTTAGGTCTGGGCACTGACTGGGCTATTCCAAAACTTAAAATTTTCTTCTGGTGAAGGCATTCTTTTGTTGATTTGGATGTCTACTTGGGGTCATTATCATCCTGAAAGGTGAAATTCATCTTCAGCTTACTGGCAGACACCTGAAGGTTTTGGGCCAAAACTGACAGGCATTTGAAACTGATCATAATTCCCTCCACCTTGACTAAAGCCTGAGTTCCAGCTGAAGAAAAACAACCAATCAATTTTGGAGGGACGTCCAGCTCATGGTAATATCACCGTTATCCCATATTTATGCCACTTCTTGATAACTGTCTTTACTGTGTTCCATGGTATATCTAATGTCGTACAAATTTTTTTGTACCCTTCTCCTGACTGATACCTTCCAACAATGAAATCCCTTTGATGCTTTGTAAGCTCTCTGCAAACCATGGCTTTTACTGTAGGATACAACTCAGTCAATGTCAGGAAAATCCTACTAGGGCAGCTGAACTTTATTTGGGGTTAATCAGAATCACTTTAATTGATGGCAGGTGTGTACCCAAAAATACTGAATACCATAATTAAATTAAAAGGTGCTTCTACAAATTATTAGTTTAAGTGTGCGCTGTCACGCCCACAGGGGCGGGACCAGACAGGTGCAACTCGTCAACAGACAATTAGCCACCTTCAAAAGCTGAGCAAACCCAGAACTTCCTTGCGAAGTATTGAGTTGATGTTTAGAAGCCATACTGAGCGTTTTTCTCGTCTTTTGTCTACCTGCTTCCCCCCGCCTTACCTGTGTACCTCGTGTCCGATCCTTACCTTTGTGCCTTCCCTCCTCAGACCAGCTCCCGCACTTGACCTTCCTGTCCTGCCGAGTCCAGCCTCTTCTGTTCTCCCCTCCGCGTGTTCCCTGGTCCTGTGTCTATTCGTCGGACGGATTCCCCTGGCATCGACCCCGGATTAAGGACAACGACCACGATCACAGCGCGCCGCTTCTAAACCTTCCTGCCAGCTCTGCGAGTGGGGAAACCCACTCGGGCCTTTCGCTCTCGCCTGTGTTGCCTGGGCTGAGGAGCCCGCTTTCCTTCCCTCTACGGGGCTGTGCCCTTCCTGTGCTTATTCCAACCCCGACTCATTAAAACCTCGTTATCCCTGCATTCCTGGATCTGTCTCCCTTCTTGCCCTGCCGTAACATGTGCACACTTATACAACCAGCTTATTCTATTCTTTTATTCGTTACATTTTTCCTCCTAACAAATTTGCTTGTTTTTCAATTGAATTGTACAAGTTTTAGGTCATATTAAAGGTGGGAAAAGTTTTGGAATGATTTATCGTGGACTTTTTTTTTTTTTTTTTTACACAAAATCACAAAAACCTGGCATTTTAACAGGGGTGTACACTAAAATAACACTTTTCACTGTCAACGAATTCTGTATTGAGTACATAGTACATCAACAATTAAATCAAGGTCAAGTAACATTGGAAATAACACTCAACACTGTCTGGACCCCCATTCCTGACTGCAATGATCACTTGAGCTACTCCATAAAAAAAAAAAAACTTTGACAATGATACAGTTTGATTGCATGTGCAGTCCTGGCCCCAGCTCAGGCTATGTCAGTGTGCATTATGCCTACCTTTGCACTGATTCCCTCCCACATTCGATATATACTATTCAGTCTGAATTGTTTATGATACTCTGCTGGGTACACCTTGAAGCTGATCTTGAATTTGCATTATCCTAGTTTTTCTGGCATTGGAACCCCACTGGCTGGTTGTCTTGATCTGTCTTTCTTATGGTATTCCTGATAACTTTGCTGCTCGCATCTATAAGCACATGATGAAATAATCTCTATATTTACCATTATCGCAGAAGCAGCTGACACTATATGTCACAGTATTGGAAAAAAAAACACATATCTAAAAATAAACAAGATATTTTGATGGGATGTGTTTGGAATGAATGAATCCTATTTTTAAGAATTTTACAGGGTGAAATTGAAACCTTGGAAAATAATTGCCGGGAAAGTTGTCAATCTGTGACAGTGGCATAACGGGGCCATAGTTTGACCTGGAGGTATAGCAGACATAGAACTGTCATATGAATCATTTAAATAAGTCCGATCCTGCGAAGGAGGCAAGTTCCTGCAGTCACACTGCAGTCACGCTGCAGGCAAACCACAGGCGCAAGGAGGAAAAGAAAAAAACGTAGTAACAGACAATCAGTCTACAGAGGAATTTTCATTTGCTTCATAGTGGTTGACAACTAGTGTTTGCATTGTATATTTTAATAATAAATTGCTGTGTTGTTCTAGCATATACATCTTTTACATGCTTTGAATGTAATAATGTTGTACCACAAGACACCCATGTAAAGCGCCTTGGGGTGACTGTTCTGAAAGGCGCTATATAAAAATAAATTGAATTTTACACTTGTTGTCCTTGAAAACTAGGTTGAGATTGTCCTCTAACTTGAAATCTATACAAGACTAGATTGATTTACCATAACAGTGCAGAAATAACACAATGGCAAAGAAATGACTTTAGTTGATTGCTCATTAATACATGAAATACAGCCTGGTTATACATGATAAATAGAAATGTGTGTGTTTATGTTATAAAAAATGAAACCAAAATTATCCACCTTAGAAACATCTATGCATGTACTATAAACAGCTGTTGACTGATGTGGGGATTATCTAAGCCTTGAGCCAAACCCATGGCACACTTTCAGTTCACCTAAACCATATTTTTATCGCTGATGGTGGAAACTAGAAAATTCAGAGGAGACACAGGGACACCATGTGAAGTCCTCTCCTACACAGACCCAGGGCAGGAGACACCTGAAGGTACAAGCACACAATGTTACCCACTGAGCAAGCAACCCACAGATGATAGATAGATAGATAGATAGATAGATAGATAGATAGATAGATAGATAGACGAACTACAATGGTATACAGACAGGGCTCTACATCTAAACCATTATAAGGTGTTTTTTGTTTTGGTGCATGAATGATGTGGAGCATGACAACTGCCATAATGTTGCTCATCACATTTCACTTCGCTTCACTGAGTCATGGGTATTTCATATAATTAATGAATTTGCTGCAAGGAAATAATTTATTTCTACCATCAGTGATTGAAAAAAAAAGATCTTTGACATTCAAAGCATGTAAAGTCATTATCTAAGCAGGTAATAAGGTACTTCGAGCAATAAGTGTGAAACTAATTACTATTATACCTCAAATAATTACTATTGACTTTTTGAACATATTTTTAATATTCAGTAATATCTAAAGTTTTAAAAATATTTCTGACATTTCATCAAATAAGGCTGTTTACATGCAAAGAGTGGGACTTCCTCTCAGGACGAATGCGATCTGACTCCATGCTATGTTACCAGTTACTTACTGCATCCCCTACAGGCTTCACACAACTATCCTCAGAATACCTGGATCGGACGGATAAAATTTGCCTCATCCCTGAGCTGGTGAGCTCTAGTACCATGGAGTAACCTCATCAAGCACTTGTCCTCAACTCCCATCGAGTAGGAAACCGTGGATGATGCAACACTGGGAATGGTGCTGAAAGGAACCTTGTTTGTGTTTTTCTCTCCCCCAGGGGGACTGCATCAAAATATGTGCAACGAAGATGAAAGCTTTAAAAGGTACCCCAACAACTAGAGTTTAACTGTTTATTCCTGGAATAAGAATCAATGCATAGCAGATGACTTACTGCACATTTTGGAATGGAAACAGCCATAAATAACACAAAACTAATGTAAAAACAAATTCTAATTGATCTCATTCAAATGTCAACACAACAGAGGAATGTAATAAATTTGTGTTTGGATACATTGCTCAGTGTGATCAATAACTGATCATGCAGAATTGAGAATTGGTGTAGAAACTCTCAAAATGGCAATTGAGTACCTTTCATTACATATCAATATAAATAGTAAAATAGTTTTAAAATGTTGTTGGGCATTTTCGCACACACCCCGCACCTGCACTTATATGAGGTCAAAAGAAGAAGAAAAAAAAAAACTGCATGTTGCCCAGACAGCGATTTGTTCAGAAATCAAAGTAAAACGAGATAGCCAGCTCCAGGTCAAATGAAAAGCGCAAGTCAATTACCACATCAATTTTATGCAGAAATAAACACATAGCTCTGAAAGCAAACTCTTCCTAATCTGCTTGTCCTTTCAAAACTTTTTTTTCTTTGAAGACCTGGTTTTAGACAGGATAACGAAGGTTGATTGATACCAGATGGTTCAATTAGGGTGACTCGTTCTGGAACCTGGCATTGCAATGTCCTGGCAGCTGCTGAAGCCATTTCCCTATGATTAGCTTATGCTCTGTAAGTTACGCTATATATTTACGAAATAGGAAAGGTCATAGGTCTCCTATATCTAAGAAATTACAAGTCACAATAAGAAAATGTATGCAACTATGCAAGGAAACAACTGCTTTAATTAAAAATTATTTTCTCTTTTTCATTGCAAAATAGTAAAGTAATAAGAATCTAATGCAATCATACAGCTGCTTTCATCATCAAACTTTGTTGTGGTACGCTTGCCACTTCTATACTTAAACATGGTTTACCATGGGGATATATAGCAGGTTCAGCTGTGTCTCACACCTTTAGAAATGTCATGTGATTCAAATGTACAATCAAGTATAACATAGAGTGAACTTGAAGTCAGTACACCATAACCGCAAGGTCGTGGTCTTTTGTGTACACCAGTAATGTTGGACATATTTCAAAATGTGGCACCACAGTAAAACAGACACTTCTGCAGCTTCCTCCTGGAACGTCAAAGTCACTTATACACAGAATGCATATTTTCCATACACGTGTCCTGAGACATGTGAAGAAATGTCATGATGTGATTTATGAGTAGCATATCGAATATTCGATGAAGCACCTCTATATCATATTAAGAGTTTTTTTTGGAATGGAAACAAAATCAATGCCCATTACTAGCCATAACACTTATCTGTCACAGTTTATTCAAATCTGTCACAAAGAACTATTTGCACAGCCATTAACAACAATGTTACTATTGACGTCTATACCTGCACAATAAAATACCAAGGGGACTAGACTTTCAGTCGTTGTCACCAGCTGTACTGATGCCTAAATAGGGCAAAAGAGAATGAGCTCACTATTTAAAAGATAGCTTGGCTTTTCCATCATCGCATTGCTGTCAATCTGTCCAGAGCCACGTCAGCCTAATATTTATACATATATTTAGTTTTTGCTGTATCCTGCTCACGAAACACTTTAAATAACACAAATTCTTTTTTTAATCATTTGGTCAGCGTTGCATTTTATAGAATTTAAAGGCTGATATTGTAGCGCAGAATGGAGTGATTAATAACTTAATGTTAACTAAAGAAATTGCAATTAGCTATACATTGCCTGTGGTAAGATACTTGCTGCTACATTGCTCTATAGTGCAGTTTTAAAAGCATCCCCAAAAACCTGATCAACGAGCCTGACCTTAATAACATGTCCACCTCACTGGAGATAATTTGAAAATGGTGTCACCTAAACTTCTCATCTACTTATGGCCACAACTGAGCCTATCAGCTGTCTTGCACCTGATTGTTAGTATAATGCTGAATGAGGTATGGCAGCCCTATATGTTAGCAGTAACGGCAGACAATGATTGTCCCTCTAGGGTAAGCAGTCACAGACGGTGAGTGCAAGCATAGCAGGAGAAAAAACGGCAATGAAAAACTGACACTCGACAAGGAGCATCACAGTAGCGGCTGAGAGACACAGAAGGAAAGTGACTATGTCTCGCTGACCTGTTTCAAGGAAACGGCTGTCATGGTGACCACTTTAGAAGGCACAGTGTAGAAGGACAGGAGAGCAAAATCAGACAGCAAAAAAGCAGAGTAGCCCTATGGTACTATTTCAACAAAAATAGGATACGTGTGGATGGAGAAGAGGAGAACAGTGTGCTCTACTATCAGAATACAGTGACTGACCAGTGTATAGTCAGAGAAGCTTGTGATGGAATTCAACAAAGCCATATTTAGAAAGCTGGGTAAATGGGGTTTGAGAATGGGATTCAGAGTCATCACAGGGGGATCGTTTGGAGAATTCCTTATCATATCCCCATTAACCAAACACTCATCTCCAGCAGCTTCAAGCAACAGTCATATCTGTGAAAACAACCACCACCTGGATATAGGCATTTGATAACAACGTCCTTCTCTCACCAATAGTAAATTTGCCGTTTGGGCTATTTCCTCCATTTTGGAGAGATTTCAGGCAGTTTAAAACAAGTTTGAGAGAAGCAGAAGTGTTATTCAGTCTGAGACTGAGATTGTGACATGTTTGTTTCTATTTGAGGAGGGTGCCTAGGGAACACAGAGCTGAGCTGACATCCTCAATTCATTTCCTATGTTTATCTGTTAAGTGTTTTCTATTAGTGACCCCACTGCAGGCCTATCAGCAGAAACCCATCAGCATGGAAGCTTTGGCCCTAGGGTGGGAGCCTTAATACCTGGGAGGTTTATAAGAGTACTGTATAAAATAGGATATTGTTTTGAGCTCATAGGGCTGGCTGTAGGAGTAGCAGCGGAATTTTAGAGGCCAGGTTTGACAAAGCCAAATTTAGGACTGGCTTCTGGAGAGGCTTGCTTGACAGACTCAAAGAGCCCGTCAACTGTACGCTCTAAGTGGGTTTGTCTTCCACACTTAAAAATCAGATTTCAGCACCACTTCTGAAAAACAAAAAGCCTGACTAAGCACTGTCAAACCCTGGTTTAGTTCAGTAGTAGAAAGATGGCTGATGAGCTGTTGTGTGGAGGCCTTCTCGTTGTCCAGGATGTCTGTGGTTTTGGATACTTATCTAACCACTTGAAACACATCTCCTGGATTAGGGACAAATAATTAATGACACATGTGAAATATTGATCTCATGTTTGATCATCATTAATGAATTGTGATATCTTTTTTCTGAAGTAGCAACTATATTTGTTCATGTTCATAATTTGTACTTCAGTATTAACTGAGTTATTACTAAGTATTTGTGCCTGTCAAGTAAAGTGTTACCCATTGAACAGTGTTTAAACATCCATACGCATATTATGCAAATTCTGAAATTCACCATGTAACAAGATCCAGCAGCAGATTAAACTACAGCTTATGTATTCATCAACAGAAAATTTAAATTTCTTCTTAGACAGTGGCCTTCGTTCGGTAGAAACAGCAACTAATTTTGGGTGCACAAAAGTAGCTAATACACATCAAAACGACAAACCATGGCTAACTAAGTGTAATTAGTAAAAATCACTATCCTTTTCTTAAGGGGAAACAGGTATATTCAAAATGAGTGAGCTCTCAGTAAATATTGATATATTATCACAAATCATAATAAGAATCAAACAGCAAACAACATGACCTGGGTTTAATCTGAAATCTCTGCAAAGCTTATTCCTATACTTATTCCTAAAGTAGTCCTTTTCTGTGAGACCAACAGAGGGTGCTGTTTGGATATTTAAATTTGAAAATGTTTCCTTGGAGATATTTTCAATACAGTCAGTCATTTATAGATGTTGGTTTTATAAATGCCTTTACTGGAACAATACAAACATCTTATATCAATGTCTATTAGGACAATTAAGCATAACGCATAGGCTGGTGTCTAAACCAAACAGCCTTCAATGCATATATATATTTTCTATTTCTATAGAAATATACACTCTACATTTTTGTATTTAATTCATTTCTCTTGGGAATTGCTGATATAAGAACTTATGAGTAACAATTTAATTTTTTGTGCTGTAGTTAGGTGTTTTTTTCCTCTTGGGTATGACTTCAGGCAGATGGCTTATGAATGAATTCTTCAGCTGTGGTTTGAAGGCTAATTCATTAGGTAATCTAGAGACATAAACAGAGGGTTATAAAGATAAGCAACATAAGGAAAATATGGGAGCATCAGAACCGTTTAAAATCCAGGCTTCCTACAAACCTGCAATGCCTGTCAGCGTGACGATGTCTCCGCTGAGACGACGATGATCTCATTATTTAATGGAGCTAAATAAATCAGTAGCAAACAAATAAAAAACAAAATAACAAATAAACAAAACAAAACAGCAAGAAAACATAAACAAAACAAAAGACAAATGAAGTATGGGGAGAAAATGATCAGCCATCCTGCAGTATTCACAAAGGCTTTGGCGGCAATCACTCACTTGGCAGCTGAAAAATGTGTTCTGGGACCTGAGCTGTATTGGTATTCTTGCTGAGTAACAGTAAAGCTTAGCCTTTGAGACTGAATTACTTTATAATGTGGGAGTTCTACAGTAAACCTTGTACCAAAAACAAGAGAGGCCAAAGGGAAACAAAAGAATATCAATGAGTAATGGATTGCTCTGGGATTCTCTGTTCTTGACCTCAGAGTCGTCAAATCACAGCCCTTCCATCTTTGAACTCTATGAGTTAGAGGTCTGTCACCTACTAGCAGGATGAAGAAAAAGACAGATCGGGAGTTCCTTTGCTTAGATATTAATGGCAAAACATGTCGCACGCATGGTTCTTTTCACAGGGCTCTGAAAATGTTCGAAATTCCAGGCCATCTGCTGTTGATACGCATGGAGAAAGATGCCAAACAAAACCGAACTAAGCAAAGGGAATAGAACGAAAATGCACTGCAAAATTAAAAGCCATAAATACTCACTGAAATTTGCAGATAGGAAATGACAAACATTATTTAGACCAAAACAGTCATTCAGCAAATAAGTAATTACACTAATCAAATAAAACAGATGGCACTCATTATGTTGCTAGAAAAATAAATAAGTAAAAAAATGGTTATGTTTGTAATCTGAACAGTAATCTGTAGTCAGTGTGCCTGCTAAGGTTCATGTCATTATAAGTTGAAATATACACATAGAAGAAAATAATATTTTGGTGTCTTGCACTGTGGTCCATTTAGAGATGTCAATTAGCCAGACTGTAGGAGGCAACTCAGATTCCTGAATGACACCCTCATGACACATGCACACTCCACACATACACACCGAGTAGAGGTGGGATTTGAACCCCCAACCTCAGAGGTGTGAGCTATAGTACCACCCACTTAAAGATATTTATTTATGTTATATCGATACATAATGACCCCACAACCCTGACCAGGATAAGCAAGATGACTGCGCACTTAACACCCAAGGCAGTACCTTAACCAAATGGCATTATTTGCTAAATAAACAGTTTATAGTGAATATCTAATTCATCTGATTCACAGCATTTCAATATATTGTTAAGGCACATTTTTCCTTACACTGATTCCTTTCTGGAAGTTCACAACAATTATCCATTATGTGAACTTCACAGATTAATTATAAAACACGCAAAGAACAAAGCACATAAGAAATAACCATGCGGGTAAAAAAAAATACTGTCAGTGGCCACTTCATTACCTATAGCTATCTGTTATTGCAAACAACCTGCTCCTTCAAACAGTACATCCTGTGGCTGCAACTGAACAATACAACATGCAGACAGGGTCAAGAGGTTGAGAGTCTGTTTGGCTAAACATTAGAAGAACTAAGATGCCTGATCTAAGTGATGAATGCGGTGTGTTCGTTGGTGCTAGACGTGGTGGGTCCGGCATCTCAGTAACAGCCGCCCTCCTGGGATTTTCACGCACCATAGTGTCTTGAGTTCTGATGTTGTGATAAACAAAAAAAAGAGAAAATATCCAGTCAGTGGTATTTTTGTGGATAATAAATGTTGTTCATAAGAGAAGTCAAAAGAAAATGGTCACACTTGTTAAAGCTGAGAGGATGGCCACAATCACAAGTACAAAATTAAGAGCTCAGTACAAGAATGCTGTGTAAAAAGTCTTCCCTGACCACACAAGTCATCAAACTCTTGAAGTTATTATGTAGTGGGTCCTACCTGGTACTAGCCAGGTGTACCAAATAAATTGGCCAATGAGAATAATATTACCATAGTAAATGTTAGTAAGATTTTTGACAACTGAACTTGTCTGTTGGTTTGAGTTACTAATTGTGAACACTGTCCTATGTCCATACTTTTTTAAAATCCATTTCTCAACTGCTTCCACGTCCCTTGAACCCCAGGACACATGGTTGGGGTGCACCTTCGAGAGGGAAGCAGTCCATTGCAGGGCGCATGGCCACATACGTCACAGACTACAGGCAAGATGCCCACAGTCAGAGTAGAGATATGATTCAATCTCCTAACCCCGAAAGTGTGAGAGAGCAATGCTACCCACTGAGTTAACACATCACCCTTATTATGTGGAAATTGCAGTTGGACTCACTTGATCTTATCAGTTTGTCTGAGATGTCTCTCATCATCATCATTAGATTGTCACTGAAAATTCCCAAACCAAAATGGCAAGATAAATTTATATTTATATAATAAGCACACTGGAATATGTAACCAGCTCATGCCAATGAAGTTTAAACTGTAGTAAAAAATAACAAAAAAACAAACAAATAAATAAATAGATAAAAATAATGATAATAATAATAAAACATTTTGATTGATTTATTATTTGATTGAGGACAACTGGTGCATTTTGTACATGTATTTGCGTTCTATTTAAAACACTCCCTCTGATTACTTACATACTTTACAATGTTTGCCTGAGTGTTTGACAGGGTTCAGTAAGTGTATCTTTTATATCTGTATTTTTAATTTCATTTTTTCTTTCAAAGAATTATGACTGATTTCATGTTTTTTTTCCCACACAAAACACATTATATATTTTATGGCAATTAATAAATATATTTTTAATAACGACAGTTAATTTAAACAAACCAGCAAATAAGCAAATGAATAAGCTACTCGGTTGTTATGTGTAGAAAATCAGGGCCATCCGAGAACAACATGGACCAATTCCGGAGCAAATGACAGCACAGGAGCAGGTGTAAAAATGTCACAGCATGTCTTAATTCTGACAGTCTTGTATGACATGAATAATGCATTAAACTCAAAGTGATATGCTATTCCAGACACAAGTGTCACGAGGGAATATTAACTCACAGAACAAAATGCTTTTGTCACACAGGGTTTATGGATACACAGGTTCTCACTGCAAATAGTGTATCAGGTAGCATGAAGGCTAAAAATCTGGACATAATGCTCAAGTTAAAATTCCTTTGGCTTTTTTAAGAAGCTTCTGTTTCCAATTTGTTTTATTGAAAAAAAGTATTCTAGAAATGATGCATATAAGTCTATATTTAAATGCTATGCAAGCTCATTTAGATAACTGTCAGAATAAAAAGTCCATAACTAGACAATTACTGCACTTAACCTTGTGGGACCTTTGTAAAATGATAAAAATACGCACAATGAAAGACTTACAATTTATAATAATAAAATTGTTCATTCTTTAATCGTCTTCTCTTGTCCAGTTCCATTATTTTTAATTTGCTTTTTTTCGGCAGAATGACTAATTAACCCGTCAGCATGCCCGTGTCAGTTCAGGCAGACTGTTGACTAGCTCACACCTCCTTTGATATGTGTGCTGTCATCCAGCAACTTACTTCATTTTATGTTGTGCGGGTTTCACGTGATGTAACACGCTTGAGAGAGAATACTATTTATATGATTCTGCCTGCAGCCTTTCTACTGGCAGCATAAATCGCTGTACACTGATGACAGGGGGAAGGACTCTGCTACTTAACCTAGCAGATATAGCACAGGTAAATTTTGTGGTCTGTGTGCTTCGTCTCTGCTGCAGGACACACATTTTTCCCTTTAGCCATAATGACAGTAACGTATATTCTAAAGTGGTCATCCTGAACTGAATGGCCAAGTATAGCTAAGGCAGATCATTATCATACTGGGATGGTAGAATACCCCTGTTCTGGCGATTCAGTGGCAGATCATCCGCTTAGCTGGAACAAAGGACCTTAGTAGAGTATTGACAAAAATCTTCTATTGGTTTTCCATTTATGAATTAAAATTGTATCATATTAATTAACTTGGGTAGTAGGATCACCCTTTTCTGTGATCCCTGCATCTAACCCAGTGAGATAAGCATTCCGGAGAGGTCATACAGTTGTACCCAAAGAAATGTGGAACGCTTTCATGGTTTCCCTGTATTTCCTTGGGCCAAATAATGTATGAAAGGTCTAACATTTGTTCAACATAGTAATAACCATAACCCTACTTCTTTCATAACACCCAGCTTCTACAATCTGTAGCCCCCCAACACTAGACCTGAGAGAGAGGTAAGGAGTATGCACTGATATAGTGCGTTGCCACACCCACCACATGACAAACCACCTCAGGGATGAGAACCTGAGTGCAGCCATGTGGCAGGTGATACCTCAGAACCACACTAGTCTGAATGGACCAGTGTGATGTTTTTTCCAGTGGCTGGAGGGCCAATCCTGCTACTGACCCCCAAGTTATTCCCTGTAAGTTGGAGGACTTCCTTATAGGGCTGGATGTAGATTATCATCATACCCAGGATGAAGCAATTGCAAGTTAAGGGCTTTGCTGAAGGGCCCAACGGAGTAGAATGACTCTGGGCATTTATGGCATTTGAACCAACAAACTTCCAGTTACTGGCACAAATCCCTAGCCTCAGACCCACCACTCCACACTAGACCAGGGTGGTATCTAATTTTATATCACCCATACATTACACTGTAGTGTACGATATTTTGATGATATTTTTAAAAGCAATGTTATTCCAGTATCTTGGTGGAGGGTCTGCAGTTTTCAGGTGTTTTGCCTCAAAATGAATTCATGTGTAGATTTTCATCCTTGTAACATTTATATGAAGTGATAATATGATCCGTCAAGATTTAGTGTTATCCAGATCCCTTCACCCATGCAATGTGTCTGCAAAGTTTGGAAAGTTTGGATCTGACAGATAATTTTTGACTTATCACGATGACAAGATCAAGTGTGTGAACCTGCCCTTCTCTTTGCTACAGTATAATTGTGCAGTACTGCTTCAATTTTGGTGCAATTTGTCTCAAAATGTGACCACTTGTAGATCTTCACCTTTACAATGTGTGTGAAGGTAGAAAAAGTTGTGTTACTTTTTAAATTACCACAGTAACAATTTCAAGTGTCTGAGCTTTTACTTTTCTTTGTTATCACTATGTGGAGCTGCTTTAATTTTGGTGCAGATTGTTTCAAAATGTAATAACTTCCAGATCTTCCCCATACAGTATGTCTGCAAAGGTTTCTGTAGCGCTGTATTCTCAAGACCAAATGTCTTCTACAGCTGCCATTTCCTTCTGTTGTTGCTATCAACACTGGCACTTCAATTTTAGGGTCATTTGTCTCAAAATAAAGTGAGGTGTAGATCTTCACTTCTATAATGTTTGTGTGAAGCAGAAATAAGATCCATGATCCTTTTTGACTTATCACATTCACAAAGTTAAATGTCATCTGCAGTTTCCCTCCCTTTTGCTGGCACTAAACAGCATTATTTTGATTTTTGGGCGATTTGTCTCAAAATTTGAACAATTCCAGTTTGTCACCCACACAAAGTTTGAAAAAGGTCTGTATAATACTTCTTGAGTTTTCACACCAAAAACCATTTGTATTCTCCGTCTGGGGGATAAAATTTCCCATAATCAGATTTACTAACAACAAGGCAAGTGTTGATTCATCTCTCCATCTGGGATACCATCCTGAGGAGAGTTATATGGGGGCTAAAGTCTATTTCAGGCAGGAATTTATCCTGGATAGAATGCATCATAGGACATTTGCATACACTCAAACACAGTCAGAACAGGTCGATGTAGGAATGCCAAATAGGTTAACTGGATGTCATCACACTGCTGGAGGAAACCTGCTTGACACAGGGTGTACATGAACTCCACACCCGTAGAGCGTGGGAAGGATTAGAAGGCCCAAAACTGGAGGCAACGGTGCTACACAGTGAGAACTGTACATGCACTGCTACTGTACTGCTACATTGAATATTGAATGTATTGTGCATGTTCTGTCAGTACTCGATAGAAGTGGCACTGAAACTGGCAAGAAGCCACCAACTGTTGCTACTCTAAGCTCTTCAATCCCAAGTCAATCTTTCATTCACATTTATTGAGCGGGTGCTTTTGTCCAATCTGAGATACAAGTGAGGACCAGAGAGTAGGGTCAGCCAGTGTCCCTCAGATAATTGGGGTTAGGAACCTTGTTCAGGAGTCCAATGGTGACATGACTCTGTCAGCCATGGGATTTGAACCAATGACATTCTGACCTCAGAGTCTTAATTTGCAGAGTCAAACATCACCAGAGTCAAACATCTTGCCATTTATTTTTCAGAAAGATATTACCAACATTTATGTGGGGTGTCATTGTCCACAGAATTCATGAGGGGCACACCCATACTCAGCTCCCTATGTCCTTGGGGATGCCAGCTTGCTGGCTTCTACACATCAGTGCACAAAAACGTGTACAAGTTAACCGCTTGTTGTAATTTGCTAGCACACTATAAGGAGCTGACACTCTATTTATGAACATAAGTAGTGTATCTGACATAGATTCTCATAATTCTAATTTTGGTGATATTCCACTTATCCATTCCTCTGATGGATGAGCTTTCTTCTTGGAAGATGCCTTCATGACACCTTCTTCCTGTTATTTCTCTTGATTAATGAGAATGTGTTGTGGGAAAAAAGCATTCAGGGTTCCACTGAGAGGGAAACACTGGCTGGGTTACTGTGTAATCAGTATGCGCTGCCTCAGAGATGTTTTGGAATGACATACTTTAGAAAGGTATTCCATTATACTGTTAAGCCTTAAGTTTCTTATCATTCAATACAATGCATTTTAATAAAATTTGATGTTTTAGAGGAATCTATATAGAAGCTCCTTTTTTGGAAAACTTGGCGTAGATATTCATTTAGGAACTTCATATCGTTATTAAAAATTCTGTAATAGTTCAAATACTGTGTGCATTTTTTAGCAAATACCTGCCACACCTGAATGTTTTCTACAGTCTTTGAGGATCTTCATAATCTGGTAGACCTAACATACACTGTAAATGTATATGTATATGAATGATATATGTTAAAATCTTCAACAGTAGAAGAAGCATTACAAATCTGAAACCTTAAGCAAAATATGAATGTAAATAGTTTCATGCTGCTTTAACAATAGCAATTTAGTTTCCTTGCATTTTCCATCTTAACCTTGGATGTGTGATTTCTCTTTAGAGATCTCTGAATGTAACCTTTTCTAGGTGTGCATAGCCATGAGGATAATTACCCGAGAAATGTACTTTGACAGTGTCCTTTCCAGCTCTCTTTTTTTGGGCAGTGAAACTAATTGCCTTTAAAGTTTATTTTTCAACCAGCACTCCCAGCAGAAATACTTTCAGATAGGAGTCTGTGCTAGTCTCTCAGTTTTCTCAGAATTATATGATTGTTCATTACGCAACAGGAAAAACTAAAGCCTGAACTTTAACTTCCAACCAAAACTGACTCAGGCCTGCTGATTAGATAACAGGCCACCACGTGCCAAACCATAAACAAAAATGGATGACATTAAAATAAAGGTTAATTGATGTAAATAGCTTGTCAGACCGAACACGCTATCTGAACATAATGAAAAGAGCTAATAAGGGCTTTTGTCCAGCACAGAATGGGGCCTCAGCTTTTACCCATAGTCTCATAAGCTTATAAGATCTTGATACACTCCCATTTCACTTAAAGGGTACACGGTTTATTCCAAACCTTTATGTCAAATTTGCATATAGATCATCTATCCAACTCATTTTGTGTTGAGTGCATCATGGGAATTATAGACAATGGGCAAGAAGAGGAACATCCGGAACTATACTATCCCAAACAAACACTGTGTCTTCTGGTCCCTGAAACGTCAAGAAAGAATGATGGCTCCGGAAGTAGATGGGCAGGTGATGCACTCAGGGCTCAGGAACAGGGAGATGCCGTACACCTCATCTGAGCTTGATAGGCTAATGCACTCAGAAAGAACAAACGTAACCAGCTCTTAAACAAAACACTACAACCAGGATAAGCGATAACAGTGAAATGGAATACAAAGTTGACACAAAGAATACACCTATGCAAAGAATAAAAAGGAAGCCTTATGCATAGGAAGCTGATTATATATCCCCTGCATCTGTTACTTTGAGATACTAGGCCATGGGAGTTATCCTCTTTCTCTCTGGAGGGCGGCAAGATAACAGTTGCCATGGTGAGTCTGTCATAAAAATAAAGGAATCTGGAGAAAAACTGCACCAGAATGAAAAAAAAGCATGTTTGATTTATATATACCCATGAATTAATTTAACCACAATAAAATGTCTATTTGAACTAAAACAAGGTATAAATAAAAGGTCCATGTATTTACAAACACTTTCTTACAATAGAATTCCCCATTTCACAAGTTCAATTCTTTACTTAAAGTAAGCCTTTCTATTATAGGTCGGGATATTTTGTGTAATATTTAGAATATTTGTGTTGTTTATTGACATAGAACTTTATCAATCTTACTTTTCTCAGTAACACTTTACATTAAGTGCACCTTCATAATGCATTCATTATGCATTCATAAAACTATCAGTGCACCTTCATAATGCATTCATAGAACATTCATAAGCAGCATGCAAGTACACCTTAACATCCTAACATCCCTTAACAGCTTTAATAAATATTAATAACAAACATTACATAATTATACAATTATAATGTTTGTTATTATTATGTAATGTTTGTTATTAATATGCATTACAGCTATTAAGGGATGTTAGGATGTTAAGGTATACATACATGATGCTTAGGTGTACTGAACGTTTTATGAATGCAATATAAAAGCATTATGAAGGTGCAGTTAATGTAAAGTGCTTTTCTCAAACCATAAGATTTCAGTAAGTTATAAACTAAAATAGACGGGAAAGTTATGCTGCACAGCCGGCGATGCGCTCATCCCCAGAGGGTTAATAAGTCAGGTGCTCTCCACGTTTCTGCTATGAGAGACAATGGTAGCCATCCCACTGCATCCCATGTCATTCTTTGGTGATGCATCTTGTTCAACTGCTCATTTCCATTGCTGCTTAGAGCACTAAAGGCCTGTTAGAGCATCGACACATAATCAGACACCTGGAGGAGCAGCTCAGCCACTCACATATCACAGATACAATTATCACAGGGCACCAAGTCAAAGTTCAGATGAAGCTTTTCCTTCTGTCATGACTTGTGGTGATTCAAACATTTTTCCTTTTATGGGAGAGCAGGACTCTCTATTCTGCACAAAATCAACGCTGACAATCTAAGAAAGAATGGGGGCACTACAAATGCCGTCACATATTCTTTGTTTAGCAGTCCTGTTCATTAGCTGGTGTGTTTCACACAGAGCAATAACACGGAGGGCTACTTCAAAGGTCAGAGGAAATTGTTTTGAATACAACTAAAAAAAACACACTCCCAGAAACACTAAAGAACTAACTTTAGACCATTTCAGAATTCTGTGAACTTGAGGACATCGTAATAATGTGGGAAAAGTAATAATTTAACAGAGTGAATCACCTGTGACCCCTATAGTTCATCTGAGGATGAAGAAATCATTGGAAATAACAGCACTGTACTCTCTGTCATTCACAATACTGAAACGTGACTTTTTAAAATATTTGCAGAATGAGCTCCAAAAAACAATTATTTCAGAATGTTTTTTTTTCCAGAAAATTTTATTTAACATATTGCACCAATAGGATTTCATATCCAAATAGATGAAAGAGAATTTATGTAAAAATGACAAGAAACAAAACTGGTGAGTCGGATAATAAATGGCAGGTTAAGGAACGTTTTAGAAGCTCCTTGTTGTCATTCTCATTAGTAGGAGGTATAGGACATTATGTTCATGTGTATATGGACCTGTGTTTTTCAGATCCCAAAAGGACACCAAGGGTAAAGTAAGACAAAGAAATAGGCAGTCACTCTTCACCTGTTGAAACTCAGATTAGCAGTCTTGCTCAGTGGTTCACAAAGCTTCCCAGATATTCATTTCAACTGCTCTTCCAGGACTCACTGTGGGTGAGAAAGGAATTGTTTCTCATAGGTGACTTAATGCAAGGGGTTTTAGCACTCTGCTAAATAGGGGCCTCAACTAATCCATCCATCCATCCATCCATCCATCCATTTTCTGTACCCGTATGTCTGTGGTGGGTTTGTGGTTCTTCCAGATCCTTTCCTGGAAGGTATGGGCTCAAGGCAGGGAATGACTCAGGATGGGACATCAGGCCATAACAGCTTGAACTAACCTCTATTTTTAAATAAAATTTGTACCACTCCGCCCCCTACTACATTGTATAGCATGTAGAAAATAGTAGGGTGGTCCCTGACAACTCAAATAGCCCAGGGCCCCCTGACCATGTTAATGTGTCTCTGCACATAAGGGCAGTTTTGTAAGCAGGGTTTAAATGAAAACACAACTAGGCTAATTCTACTTCCTGGTAGAGATCCTGGTGTAGATGACTTTCAAAGACATTTTTAGACAATGCTTTATTTGAAATTAGGTAGGCCTAGCTGGAGACCAGCGAATTCCAGCCTTAGGTCAGCTTCCCTTTATGAAGCTGCATCACACTAACAATGTGCATATGGTGTTGAGCTCAGGATGCTTTGAAGACTCAGTGTGGACCCCTAGCAACATAAATATTGTATAGAACCGGAATAAAACCTGCCTCAACCACACAATGGCAAAAGCCCAGAGAAAACGTTCAAAAGACTTCAGTGACTTTGAGATGAACCTCTTGATGCAAATTGTGTCAAACCTTCCAGTTACTCAAAGCAAGCAGCATAATTCAGCAAGAGCAAACCAGGAAAAAAACATGGGGACTGTCACTCGCATTGAAATTCATCTCAGATAAAAAAGTATCCAGCAGGCCAGTCCAGCAACTTTAGGTAAGAATACTTACTGTTGACCCAGTTTTACAACTCAGATTAAACTCTTTCTTTAGTAACAACCATATATTGGGCACAGAATTGTAAATAGGAATTCTACATAGCATTGTTTTTCAAAAGTTCTATGTCAAAATGTAAAAACAAACATGAAAGACAAAATGGTTAAAAATTGGATTAATTTTAATAGAATTAGCCTAGTCCTGGCTTAATTTAAACCCTGTTTGTGAAACTGCCCCATATCATAATAACAAGGAATGACAAGGAGAAGGAGGGTTTTTTCCTCACAAATGAGAAAGCGTTGTGTTTTGTGTACTACAACCACAAGTTTCTTTGAGAATGAAAAGGAAAATATGATGTGATTTCACAGAGATACCCTATATGACTGGAAACCTGGGATTCCATGTCAGATCAAATCATTTTATTTGTCACATCGCTTGACACTTGATAAATACGGGTAAGGGTGTGCAAGTTAACAACAGCAGCAATGAAATACTGCAAATAAAACAATGGCGCAATAGGAAATATATTTTAAAAGTAATATACAGTATTGTAGTAATAAATTGTGTGCAAATTAGAACATATAAATACAAAGCATGGTCATATCAATATAAGCACAACCCCATTTCCAAAAAAACTGGGATGTTGTGCAGAATGTAAATGAAAACGTTTCAAAAAAGTTGGGACAGGGGCAACAAAAGACTGGAAAAGTTGTGTAATGTTAAAACAAAACACCTGGTTGAATATCTTGCAACTAATTAGGTTAATTGGCAACAGGTCAGTAAGATTATTGGGGTTGTATAGATGTGGTGGATATGGGTCAATTCATTGACCAGAGTTCATTTGGGGTCAGAATGCAAGTCATAGGCATGAAAGTATAGGAACACTGAACCTGGACATCCCAGTACAGACTGGCTTTCCTGCTGACTAGGGTTTTCTAAAGAGCCTTGTCATTGTACTGTTTTCACTGTAATCTTCACAACTGGGATTTTTGGTTCTGTTCTGAATATTATAAATATTCATTTCAAGAAAAAAAAAACAAGGCAAGACAAAAAGCATGATAATTTCAGGATATGAAAGATGTAAAACAAATTTAGTGAAATTAACCATCTCAGTCTGCTAACAGACTAGTGACTGGACCTTATTAAATTTGAATGAACTGGCCTAACTACAAAAATAGTCACATCCACACTTGCCCCAATACAAAATGATGATGGTAATAATAATAATAATAATATTGATAATAATAACAATTTGGGGTAATTTTCTGTCAGTGATATCACAATATATCACAGTAACTCCTTTTTCTCATTTATATGATTATCATGAAAAGAAATTCTATTTTCAGAGAAAGTAAGCTATAATTAAATTTCCAATGATGCGCAGTCAGTAGTTAATATGCAAGAGGAATATACAATTTTAGTATTCAATTAAAGAAATGTTTCAAGGGACTCAGCTGTTTGTGGTGTAATGTGACATTGTGCTGCTTTACTGGCTATCATGACTGTAATAATTGCATTATAAACCCAAGATATGAGCATAAATTACTGTGGGTATATAATTCTTTGTTTTTGGCAAGTAGAGCTAAAACACATGAGAATGAGCTAGTGCCATTTCTATTGGCGCTGTAAATTTGGGTGCTGAGTGGCTCAGCAGGCTAAGTCTCTGTGCCTGTGATCAGCCATCAAGCCCATGTCTCAACCGAACAGTCACATGTCTGTGGGCCCTTGAGCAAGGCCCTTAGCCCCCAGCTCCAGGGGCCCTGCACGTTAGCTGACCCTGTACTGTGATCCCAACCCCCATAAGTTATGGAGAGCCAGTTGGGGTCAGTGAGGAGAAGCATTCCAATGTACTTGTGCAAATGGCAAATAAAGCATGTTTGCTCGTTTTTTGTTTATTGCACATCTCTCCTTGGCCACAAGCATGGACTTAAAGTGAATCTTGGCAATGAAGAGAGCAATTCTGGGTAAACAGAACAGGCAATGGAGAAGGTCATTTTCCATCTTGCCTTTAAGTGTGGTTGGTCTTCTATGCGGGAGAGTTTACAGGGAATGAGTGTGCTGGATTTGTTGCGTTTATGTAAAACTTCGTTCTTGTTGGGAAACTTTTGAACAATGCATACAAAGCTGTCACAGCGTCAGGAAGAGTTGAGGACTGGGTGCAACTTGTTGACTAAATTACACTAGTTCTTGTGATACAGTATATGAAATTCCTGAGTTATAGAGGATTTTGAGTTTTACTGCTGTTAACACTGAACACAGAATGCCCAGTTGTCTGGAGTCTGTCAGATATCCTCACAGATCCAGTCCCAAACCCACAGGGGGGAGCAAATTATCACCCCCAACCTATACATTTTCCCCAATACAATAAGAATCATCTGTGTTCACACAGGCCACATGATGTGCAGTCACACAGGAAATAGATCTTCCCAACTCAGCAGGGAAATTGCCCTAATCAGGCAGGCACCAAACAGGAGGCATATACTACCACTCCTTACTACGCCTTAAAAATGCACAATTTGAATGAACACCCCAGTTAAATTAAGCTCTGGACCCCTGCAACCCTGAATAGGACAAGCGGTTTCAGAAAATGGATGGATGGACCCCAGTTAAATAGCATTAAGTAATATCAATACAATGCACAGTTAACTAAATGATCTTTTACTGCCTACCCCAGTACAACTACACTTGCTTTGTCCCTGACCCCAGCTACACAGGAAGGAAAAAAAATACAATGATAAAAAGGAAAAATAGCAAGTATGCAATGTTGCTGAGTAGCTCTTGCTCCTTCACTATTTAGAGTTATAACTGGGCATTTACTGGAAGCTCAGCCTAGCAGCACTTATGGCTCGTTGACTCCTTGCCAGCAAGTATGTTTGTAATGTGCCATTTGCCTCACTATTAAGCTGCTTTGGACAAAACATTAGCTGAATAAAATAGATGTAAATAGTTCAGATTACACTTCCCATCCAAGCCACAACCATGCACTAGTACAGCATAAAACACATGGAAACAAATAGCAAAGAACAACAAATAAAAAATAAAATGATAAAAAAGGAAAAAGCAGAATTCTAAACTATTTCTGCCATGCAGAGTTCTTAATGTTATGGATACCATGTCCAACAACTAGCCCACTGTGAAATTAACTCTCCAGGATATTGAGATCACTAGCTATCGATTAATAAATAAACACACACATGCACACACACACACACACACACACACCGGTAAACATATCTTTATTGGGACCGCTCATTCATTTCTATGGGAAAAATGTTAACTCTAACTATGACAACCTTAACCCCTACCCAGCCCTAACCATAACCAAAAGTAACCAAGCAAAATACAACAGCTTTTGCATTTTTAGTTTTTCGTTGCAGTCACAGATTCTTATTAAATTGAGTTTTCCCTTATGGGGACCATCACATCGTGGGGACATTGTGTCCCTATAATGTAAGGTATACCCACTCACACACACACACACACACACACACCAAGCAATTCCAATAATAAAGTCACCTTTAATTACTGTCCAAGCTAAATGTTTAGTCCTTCTGCTGGCCTTCCCTAGCAGTTGTTACATTTTCCTAGTATAAATCCATTTATTTACTACTTATGCTACTCATCTTCCACTGGCCAAAGCACAAGTACGCTGCAAATCTGACACAGAACTGAACATAACACAAGTAATGTTAAAGTTCCTTTGATTTCCGAATAGAGTATTGTTAACCTCGCCACAGCCATACTCATGTACACTGCAGGCCTCTGTTCAATCACACAGCCGCCCAGCATCTTCTCTCCTAGTCCAGGCCAGCTCACCACTTCCTTTTATTTGCAGTGTGCACAGATAATTCAAATTACTGTGGGCAGATTAATGGTTCAGTTAGGGCAGAGGCTACAATGAGACGGCTCAAGAAACTTGGGCTGCGCCAACCTCTGCTGATACAGTTCTACACTGCCATAGCAGTCCATCATCACATCCTCCATCACCATCGAGTATGGCTCTACATCTTCATACACCAAACAAAAGCTGCAGAAAACAGTGCGATGTGTACAGAAAATCATCATTTGTCGGCTCTCCCCCGTCAAAGACCTCTACTCATCCAGGATGAAGAAGAGGGCAGGGAAAATCATGGCCGACCCCTCACTCTCTCTTCCAGTGTTTTTAATCTCTGGAGAGACCAAGAGTGAGAGCCCTCAATACTCACCTTCTTTCCTCAGACCATCGTCCTTCTAAACAAGGACCCTTTTAATATCTCAGAACGTGCATTTTATTACATGCATTGTAATGCACATCACTACTGTCTGTCCCGTACCATCTCATAATCCTTCCGAGTAAGAACCTTTATATTTTTATCTTTTTCTATGCTTTGTATTGTATTAGCATTATTTTGACACCTGCACCAAGAGATATTACTTGCAGACTTCGTACTTTGTAAATAATATTCTTTGTAAATAATTCTGAAAAACATGGACAAAATGCACCATGTGAACATATACACCAAAGAAAACCCTTTGCAATAGGCCTTTTTTGATAACCTTTGTTTTTATATTATTATTATGTTTGTTGTTATTCTTGCTATAAGCACATTTCTTCATTTTTTAAATTAATTATATTGAAGAAAAAGTTGCACCTTTATGAGGAGAAATTTAGATCCGCGCCTGTTTTTATTTGAAATACATTTTTATTTCACTTAACGCACAATGATGAATTTCATCCATCTTATTTCCTCAGTGTTTCCTTCTCTGCGCCCTCCCACTGTCTCAGTCCATTGCTGTACATGAGCAAAAAAGTTCATTGCTAATTAAAAGATTCATGTTGAGTCTTCTGGCATCTGGACTTTGCTACTACCGTGCGTATGCTGTGTACATGTATAAGGCTTGACTTTGGTGCCAGTATGCTAGGAAGGGAAGTGTCAATAGTGAGACAAATCACCAAGGACATATGCTTGAAGCAGACCAGGGATGCAAACGTTGCCATAAACAGCCACTGGTGAATGGCTTCATATGCAACACAGTATAAAGCTGCGAGTTGGGGTGAGGGGAGGAGTCATGTTTTGGCTCACGAGTAAACAATGCAGAACACGATAACCTGTGCCAGAAGTCCAAAGTACATTGTGGCTTCAGTGTTTTGAGGTTTTGAGTGGGAAAAGTGTCCATTACTCAAGGGACGTTATATTATTAGATATTCAGTACAGGTGATGTTTCATAGATCAGTGGATCAGTGGCACTAACGCTGTATAGCCCCCCCCGATCAACATTTAGTGGTTTATGTGGGTATGAGTCCTACCATCTAGCTGTGAGCTGTATTTGAAGTTTTATCAGAAATGCCAAAAATTGTTGTTATTATCGGTATTATTGATTGATATGTTTTTCACTCCAGTTAGTTCACTCAACTAATTATGTGTAGTGTGATGGTCTGTTAAGCGAAGCACTTGTCATTCACAAGATTTCGGTGCCATTCGTAAAGATAAAATTGAAACAGCTTTCTTAATTTTTCTTGGTTCATATTCAGAAGCGTGCTAACATTATTACTTAATTGGCTGTAACTAATGATTGCTTAAATGTTTCAATTAAGTACCTAAGATAGCAAAAAATATTAATTAGGTTATATACTAATTACTTTGTTTTGTTTTTATGTAGCAAATGAACCAAATAAAATACAAATGAGGTTCAGCATTCCACAGGTCTGTTGATGCTCGTCTTTGTGTATATGACATCTATGTCAATGTTTCTTAAATGCTCAGTTAAGTCTAATTAATATATAAATTTCTTTGAACAAAAGTCAACATTCCAGTGGGGTGTCCACAGAATGAGTTGATTATGCAACAAATTGAATCATCTAACTAGAAACTCTAGTTAGAGTCTGGGGGATAGGAAAGACAGCACGTGTGCAGAAGTTAAGTTTTGTGTTTTATGGTAATATGTAGAGTGTCTTTTATGAACAAATCCATGTGACACGGGGGTTGGATCTGGAATATGGATGAAATCCAAGCAAGTCACATGGGTCAGGGGTAACAGTGATGTTGTGAACCCTTTAGAATTTTCAGAATATGTGTATAAAATTGACCTGAAAAATGATCGGTTCTACATCTCGGACATAAAATAATGTGAACGAAATAAAGCAAATAACACACAAAAGGTCATCAGGCGTGTCACACTTCCTCTTGGGATTTGAAAGGAAAGAAGTTCATCTAACCAATGAACCATTTCAGTATGATTACTAAGGTTTCCTTCTGTAAGTGTGTCTGTATAAAAGTCACAATATTGCTGGAGTAGTCTTTGAAGAATATATTTTACATCTACTTGTACACTTTGTTCCAATCTTCAAAGAGGCCAAATTAAACAATGAGAGGAATAATCTTGAGGTATATTGCATATTTATATACTGATATATACATATGGTCTAGTAAAATTAACAATTATGATGGTCTCCAGTATAAATTTCCAAAGATGTGCCATTTCGACACATCAAAATAAAAATATATAATTTGCATCCTAGAATTGAAACACATAAGGTTTGACCTGTATAAACCTTTGGCGGTCCCCATAATCAGCACATTTGTCATGGGTGCCAGTAGAGTTATAGTTTATGAAAAACCGGTTATTGCCACTTCAAAAGGAGACAGAAATAATGTGCCCTTGAACCCTGGCTTGGCACACTGCCACTGCTGGCACCTGCAGCTGCGGAATCGGGTACTTTAATGAAACATATTAGGAAATACATCCATGCACAAAACCGCTTTGCTACAAAGTCTAATATAAATTCACATTTCTCCAAAATAAAATAATCAGACTGCTTGACCATGACTGGAGACTGTATGTATTCAGTTGCAGGCACATGATTTGTTGTTTGGAGGAGAAGGCTGTTTACATTAATGAGCAGGTGTACCTAAAATGGCCACCGAATGTATATTTGTATGATTTATATATTATCTAATGTTTTATTCTAGTTTTTTAGTATGGGGGGGTGTAGTAACTAGCATTGTTGCCTCACACTTCAAGGACTGCAGTTCGAGTCTCCATCCCGGCTCCATGTGTGTGGAGTTTGCATGTTCTCCCTTCATCGTGGCCTTTCTTCCCAGTACTATGGTTTCTCCCCACAGTACAAAAACATGCTGAAGTGAATTGGCGTGACCAAACTGTCTGCCCTACAACTGGATGGTGCCCCATCCTAGGTTATTCCCTGCCTTGCACCTGGAGCTTCCTGGAGAGGCTCTGAACCCCTATGACCATGAATACAGTATGCAAGCGGGTACAGAAAATTTTAATATATAGTTAATACATTATATGTATTAATCACAAACATTTGTCCCATGTCCCCTACAAACATTGGGTCATTTGTGCAAACATGGTTTAAATATAGACAAAGTATGCCTGAGCCCAGCTCCTCTTCCTTATGCCCAAATCACCCCATTCCAGAGCCCAGCTCCTCTACCTTATGCCCAAGTCACCCCAATCCAGAGCCCAGCTCCTCTTCCTTATGCCCAAATCATCCCACTCCAGAGCCCAGCTCCTCTTCCTTATGCCCAAGTCACCCCACTCCAGAGCCCAGCTCCTCTTTTGACTAATTTTACTTACAGCCAAAACTTCATTTACTGGCTAGACTCTGCTAGAGCTATGATGGTATGATGTTTAAGAAATAATCTGTGAATAACCTGATATATACGCATTTTCACTATGACATTATGAATGAATAAGTAAAGATTTTACTTGTAATAATATTTTGATGCGTAAGTTCATTGACATGCTTTGTTTTCATTTTTTAATTTTTAAATTGCTTTCTAAAAAAATTCAAATACAATTTAACCACATGATATGTACAATACCCATATCAAATTGATCGCATTTTTAGTTTTTGTGGATGGCTTTAAGGTGGTAACACAACATGCTGATAAATGAGCATGCTGCTTCTTTAAGACTGTGATGATACAGTAAATACCCTTCCTCTCTGATTGTGATTTAACTCCTCTGTAAAACCTCATAATTAGGGGCTAAGATTCTGGAATAGAATTAAGTTGTAGCCAAGTGAGAAATAAAGCAAACCAGCAGTAACAGTGTAAATTTCCAGCAATAAAACAGGAATTACTGACACAGTATAAGATTCTGCCTGAATTCAGTCATGATGTCATAAATCAAAATTACAATTAATAATAAAAAATATATAGATGGTACCTGTTGCCTGGTTTTCAGAACTTGCATGAAAATGAAGATAAATGAGCTACGCACCAAACAAAAAAAAAAAAACAAATGACATAACAACATGATTTAAGCTAATAAATTATATTTTAAATATTTTGGTCTTTAAAATGTGTTTAAATTAAAAGCAGAGTTATCAGCTCAGGGGTGCGTTTCCTGATAACGATGACTCTTAGCGTCTTAACGACTCTAAAGATATATCCTTACGAAAGTTATTTATTTTCTATGTTCATTTAACAAACAACCTCTGAAGAGATTGTTTCTTAAGAGCTTCTTAAGTGCGACCTTAATAGGCGCTGGAACACCTGACTGGTTGACATCGAACTGAACTAAATGAACTAAATTATTGATATACTGTGACTTTGGCAAATTTAGAGGGGTCAGGGATGTCGAAAATAGGGGAAACGAGTCCACCCCAGTATCGGCAGAACCTCTTTCTCAATGAATAAATACATAATCGACAGCATGTTCCTCATCTTTTATTATGAATCCGCACATTACTGAGGCCAATTCGCTGTGCATTCGGAGCGCAAGGACGAAACCTAATGAAGAGTGTAGTCATGTATCAGACAAAATTATTTTATCATATGGGTAAATTATTTTTTAGTTAAGTGATGTTTGGTTATGAAACTGTACCCTTAACGATGTTAGTCTTATTTTAAATGAACAGTATGAGCCGACAACAGCAAGAAGAGATAGCAGAGAGAGGCTCAGACCAACCTTACGAAAGAATATCTTACAGTAGATATATTTAACTAAGAATGTTTCAGGAAACATGTCGGAACGTTAAAAGACAACTTAAGGTAGAACTTACGCACAATGTAGCGTTAAGAAGGTTTCAGGAAACGCACCCGAGATCTTTGCACTGTAGCATATGAAACTTTATATTTGGAACAACTGTGGTATCTTTGACACCTTTCATTTCATATAAAATGAAAAACCATATGTAGAAAGATGACCTTGCGAACAAATATTGTTTTAAGTTTTAGATCAGTACACTGCAGGTTTAGGGACTGAGGCCTGTGTTGCGGAGAGTGGTGCAGCGCTATCACAGCTGTGAAACATTGCATTTCTGGACCTGCTCTTCCCTATGGTAGATCCAGCTTTGTCCAGTTTTTCCCAGTAATCATAATTGAAATCTTTTGATTCCGGGCAAGCTTAGTCTCCTGGGCAGCGATAGCTAAAGCATTGATCATAGTACTGTACCATCCTACTGCGTATGTTTACAGGGTAATATTAGGAGGTCTGGCTCACCTCGATAATCAGCCTCTGCATCCCCAAGGTCTGAAAGTATAGGCAAAATGTGGAGATGATCACATTTTCAGTCCAACACACACACATATATATTTATACAGTTGTCCTCTGTGCTGTCTATTTTTGAGGGTAGAGAGAGTAAAAGCAGCTTTCTTACTCTTCATTGCCTCCCTGTCCTTCTCCCCAGCATGGACATTAACCTTTGCTGTGGTGGACGATGCCACCCAATGTCAGGGATAATTAGCAGTCAGCAGGGGCATCCCGTTAGCATCCTTCACAGGTAGCATTGGGGCTAATTGTGAGGATGCCATGGTTACTGTCTGCCTGTAGGGTGCTGATTGGTGGCTGCTTGTACGTTGTGGATACCCAGTGGGCCATCGCATTACATATCTTCTGTATGTATATAGCTGTATGTACAGTGTGTGTGTGGGTTTACATAGATGGCTTTTGGAGACCAAAATGTCCTGAAAGTGTGGCAAAACTGGATACTTTTGGGGTCATTTTTCAGGTCCCCACTTGGATAACCTCAATTATATGAAAATCTGTGAATGCAATCAAAAAAGGAAAAATGCCAACTTATGGTGAATGTTAGGGGTGGGTAGGGGTTAAGAGTGTCATATTGTTGTGGTTTTTTTCCATAGAAATGAATGGTCCCTAGTTGGATTGGCATGCCAACATGTGTGTGTATTAGGTTTATATTACATTGTGGGGATCAAATGTCCCCCATAATATGATAACTACCAGTTTGATGTTGTGTGGACTATTTTTCAGGTCCCCAGAAATATCTATGAATGGAAGCAAAAAACTGAAAATTAAAAAAAAAATTGTATTTTGTTTGGTTACTTACTGAATCTGGAATCCACGATATTAAGAACCTGGCATGGCTGAAATACTTTGTATTACTTTGTAATAAATTGTGCAACAGCAGTGGCGCTGTAGGTTTATGACAGGCTTGGGTCTACAAAGGATTTTAGATAGAGTACATAATAATTTGCTCCTTATGATGTTTATATGGGACGATCCATGTCTGCTTACTGCATATGCTTCTGTTAAATCTGTCTTATAAACAACATGGTCTATACCACTTTGTAAGGAATTACCATATAATAGTTACACCAGTGATAAAGAAAATCCCTCAAATACAGGATTTTCAGGAGGTTTCTACAGAGACCCAGAGAGAATAACATACCGTAAATGGCGATAATGGTAGCCAGAGTAGCTTTTAAAGGCACAGCTAAATTTACAATGCTATTCATGTGCTTCATGTACACCCACAATCGTCTAAGCACAAGACACGGATGGAAAACGGTAACATCTGCCATTCATACGTTAAACTGAAACTCTGAAGTATGAACTGTTCTGGATGTCAGTCCTGGTGAAACTTCAATGAAAAATCATTATTTTAAATTTCAAAGCAGCTAGCCATTACCTAGAAACACTCACTGGAAATGATTAATTTCCACATTTTCAGTGTTATTTGTCATTTTTGGAGTCAGAGAGTTCATTATATAAATGTGAGTCAGATATAATTAAACTAACAATTGTGTATTTCTGAAAAAAATATAAGAATAACTATCCTTGATTATGCAGTGCCTTCAGCTGTCTTTCTTCTGTCATTGGATGAGGATGTCAGAAGCTCAACAAAACCAAACTTTTTAGCTACTTTTGCGTGCTACAGAAAATCATTAAACTTTGATCTTAATTCATTGACTCATTGGCTATTATTAAAGCGTTAAACATTTTCTGAAGGCATATTCATTTTTGTCATAGAGTCTGCCTACGTTGTAGGCTGCATGTCCCCTATGTGAATCCCAATTTTCAATTTTCCAATTCTGATGTAAAGCACTAATTATAAAAGCACGCTGTGAGGTAAAATGCGCATTTCCTTTTTCTCTAAAGTAATAGGCATAGAAATATATTTTGAAAAGCAGAAATGCCTCTGTTGTTCCTCAGAACACTTTTGGAGACAAAGCGAGTGGCGGAGAAAGATAAAGGCATAAGAAGTTAATTAGCTACCCTCGGAAAATGTCGCTCTAAAGATGTAACCACTGAATAAGTATAATGGATTCTTGACAGGAAATTAGTTTAGAACTCAGCAATATTCATGAAGATGAAGAAAAAAATGACAGTGTTTGATATGGTGTCACCAAGCAACCATGCAATTAGCTGTGCCACATTTTTACCCTCACAAAGGTAACTAATTTCTAACTAGAGTAATGTTAATGTACATCTTTCAAAAAAAAAATTGATGAATTTTTAAACTCATTTAAATAAAGTCTTCATTTATCATTCAAAGCTCTTGCTCTTCACTCTCTCAACCCCCATTTCACATTTTTAAAACTTTTTGTGGATAATTGTATAATGAAGTAAATTGGGTAAGGTGAAAATCCCATATTTTATAATGTATTTTGTCCTCTTCTATTCAAATTTTTAAACATGCAAGACCAAAATAAGTAATGTATTGCTGATCTTTCCCCCAATAATATGCTTTGCATAATGTAACAGGTATAAACCAATTCATCTTATCATTCTTTTTCTCTCTCCACTTATGCAGTACTGGTGTCTCCCCCAACCAGCACAACAGAGCAGCAAAAGATCCTGGGTGGGATGCTGGGATGCCAGCTGATCACTGCCAATTGTTCATATTCTGTTTTTTCCATATACTTTCTCTTCTGTGTATTGGTGTCTAAATACTCATATTGAAAGTGCTCAATGATTCCAATTCAGATTATTACTCTGATTTGTTATAGTAGATGAACTACGCACGCACGCACACACACACACACACACAACACACACACACACACACATCCTTGTGAGGTACTGTATGTTCATTGTACCTGTGATTTATTTTGATTGAGTACCTGTTTGCCATCCCTGTTTTTGTCTCCTGATTCTGATATTAGGTTCAGTTTAGAAACCCTGTCTTACCTGCCTGTTTTCTGACCAGTTACTGTTATGATCTCTGCGTTTGGATTTTGACTAAAATTCTGTTGCCCTGCCTGTTTCTGATTCTTGCTTCCTGGATATTGGACTACGATTGTGGATAGTATCTTCAAAGGCACGTTGCTCTGCACAAGGATCCATTCTCCTCACCACTACACAATCACACTGTATAGAAATATGAATGACAATGAAGACAAGAAATGTCTTAATTAGTTTATTTTTAACAGTTATTTTTTAAAATTATATTTATTTAACCAGATTTTTTGGTACTGTTTTAAAATGTAATTATCTCAGTTGTTGAAAAACATTATTCGGTACTATAGAAGATAATATCTACTTATCTTATTGCTATTAAAGCATTATGACCTTGATATAGGCCTCCTGTTATAATTTTTTTTATAATATAATGATCTTTCTTTATGTTTCTAAATGAAAGAGCAGAGGCTTAATATTCATAATTTTTCTATATTTTTATATTTCACTTTTATTATACAATTCCTTTTGCAGACAAACAAACCCTAAGCATATTAAAGCCCCCCCTGCAGTTAAGTAGAAGTCATTTTATTAGGAGAGCAGAGAAGGACACGTTTAATTGACATCTAATTGACATAAAAATAGACTCTGGATCCACACCAGTTCTCTAACCAACAGGTTAGTGTAGCCCACTACATTCAACATTCTCTACGAATATGAGATTGGTTGGCACGTGGAAGAGAACCATGTGACCTGAAAGTTTGTTACTTTGTAACAGGTTCAACTAGAACTGTGTTTGTTTGTGATTTTATTTAAGGAGTTGGACTGGATGTAATAGAACCCAAGACAAAATATCAAACCTGATTTTAATTCATGAATTAGGACAAGAAGAAAATAAATATGTGGGTATAAAACAAAATAAAACAAAACACATGGATTTATATTTTTTTGGCTGAGAAAGAGGGACTGATTGAAAAAATCTATAGAAATAACCTTGGTGGCATAACTCCCCCTGCGGAGACACCCAGAGGCCATGCGCCATCCCTACACAGCCTATCTATACATGATTGATATTTGAATTTCCGATAAGCGCATTGAAGTGCTATTGAAGTTTGTACAAATGCAAGTGATATAGATAAAAACATACAATTTGGAATGCAGTAGGAGATGGTTTTAGTTCCCTTAATTACATCAAATAACAGTTTTTAGCTGTGTCCAGTGCTTCAGGATTTGAACAGTTCATTATGGTTCATGTCAACCTCTGTTTCTTTCCCTAAAAATTAAACAGAACCATGTAAAAATGCTGTACTGAAACTTCCTGCAATTGAGGACGTCTTTCAGGATGTTTACTAATATCTAAAGGGCAAGTCTGGTCAACAAAACGTTTGCCATGCATCACTTATCCATCTTTCAGGCCTCCTCCCCCTCCCAATCTCCAGATTTGAGGTGACTTGTGGAATGGACAGTGATTGTAATTTCAATCGATCTTACTGACCTTACCCTGGAAGTCAGCTATCTGCATGTTTTATCCGTTTGGGTAGGACACATTACAATATTACACACAAACAATAGGATTTCTGGAAATCTGCGGCAGTTAGACATACTTTTGGGAGGAAATGGAAATCTGGTCTTCAGTAAATGCATTCTTTCATTCTGTTGTTGACATTTTAATGAACCTGTAAGGCACATCAATTGAAGTAGAAGAAATAAGAACTTTGGAAAGCTTGAGTTGATGAGGGGAGGACTCGAAATCCATTACTTTGATATTCCTTTCCTTCTTCTTTCCTGCTTTTATCATGTAACTCTATTTCAATAATTATACTGAATAACCAAATAAAAATTTTTAAATATTATATGGTCTGTATAAATATATATATAAAAGATTTAGTTGATATATATATATATATCCAGTAGAGGATCATGGGGGGCCTAGAGATTATCCCGGGAAGCATAGGTCGGCATGCCACCTAACTGCATGTCTTTGAACTGTGGGAAGAATCAGGAATACCCAGGATGATCCCATGCACCATGCGGAGAGCAGGAATCCCAGCCCTAGAGGTGGGGGCTCACACAGCCTCCCACTGAAGCACCTCGCCACCATAAAACATGCTCCTCAGATACACAGATGGCAAGCAACATGATTCTTTTTGGTACATTCAGTGTTCTGTGTTTACGATGGTTTGTGAATTAAAAAATAGAGTTTATTGATTAATCATCGAAAAATACAGTGTATTGATTAATCATTGTTAAGTGCCAAAGGTAAAACAAGAAATTTTAGAGTATAATTTAGAGATAAAAGAGATTCTTACATCTTTCAGATGTAGATTGGCACTTTAAGAGGAAATGTATGGAAATGGTTCTGAATTGGTTTTCGTCGCTCAGTAAAGATGTGACAGTTTTCTTTCTCCATGCAGGATTTTTTCTTCCTTGTCCCCTAAAGGCATGTATAGAAATCATATTAGCTACTTTTCTGTAGTGCTTTCTCCAAGAATTCAGCTCAATATAGAATTTTAGGGTACATTTTGATGTGTGTGTTTGTGTGGGGGGTGGGGGGCAAACTTTCCATTCCTGGAACATGGGCAGCTGAAAATGTATAGTAGAGAAAGAAACTACCTGGAAATTTTCTAGTAGAGAAAGTATCTACATCATCTCACAGCTCAGATTAAGCACTACAAGGTAATTTTCAAGGTAGGGTTAACATGGTTCATTTATTTAATCTAGTGAACAGTCACTCATTTCAGACCAAGAGCCAATTTAATTAAAACATATTGGTATGTTCTTATATAATGAAAATACTATACCAAGATGTTGAAAAAACTGTGATCTGTGTTTTCGTTCATAATTAATGATTAGTGTTCCTCATCTGATATCCCATATTGTGTGTGGAAGAGTACTCAGTTATCACCGATATTGTTCAATGACACTGCAGTTGTTTGGAGAAGAGGATTAGGAAATATGTTTCAGCTCAATGAAATGAAATTGGGTATGCATGTTCAAGAATCAGTGCTCCATATAATTTGTTGCTTCTGTTGGAGATCACAAACATGTATTTATTTTTCTTTGGTCCAGTCAATGAATATTGACATCACCCGATATCCATTGTTCTTTGATTTGTCCTAATGAACGGACAGCGATTGCCTAGGAAGGCACAAGATCCCGTTGTCTTAAATTAAAGTCAGTTGAAATATTGCTGTGTTTGATCTCAAGATCAGTGTTAATTTCTATATTCAGTGGCAACTTTTTTTTGTTGATAAAACAGTTATTGTGAAGTTTCAGTGTCATTGTCCACCAATTTATTGTTCACTTCTAACAATGGCCAGGTTAAACCATCTGACAGAAACTGCTGTCATGAATTTATCAGACAATATTTGATAGTTTGCTTTATTAATCATGATATTACAAGAAGGAAAATCAATGGAAGTAAACAACTCTCAGGAACTACTTTAGGCTATCACAAAGATTTGCATTAATGTCACACTACCAATTTCTGTAACAAACATTTACAGCCAAAGGGAGTAAAAAGGAAGTTTTTGAGCCCTTTGAAATACATTGATAACGGATTGTTTTTGCAGTAGTAATGAAAAATACCCCATTTAAGGTGACTTCATGCAGACAGTTGTAGTAATCCTAAGAAACACAGAGGGCAGCAAAATAACCTTTTTTCTGAGTGAGCATGACATAGTAGCTGAATGGGCACCGAATCTTGGGGGTTAGAATTGCATGTTCTCTCCATGTAACATGGGGTTCCAATGTCCTTCAGCAGTCCAAGACATGCAGATGGGCCATACCACTAGTTTTCTTGTTAATCCAACTTCGTTTCGATCCAAGGTACCGCTCTCTACACTATTCACTGCTAGCCCAACGCTAACAACTGCATAACAATAACCGTTTTTGCCGAGCTCGTTGGGTGCTGGTTTCCACTGGATCGAACGTTCCATCCCCTTCTGGGTGGCCCAGCCTCATAGTGGTACATGTCCTATTTCCTATAATAATATGAAAACCAGGTAAAAGTTCATACTTTTATGTTTTTATAGAATTTCAAAATGAAACCATTCAGATTGAAAGAACCGGTATTTCAGTATTGATCGGCACATGCCTAGTGTAAGAATGTGTAAATGCTCTACAACGGATTGGCATCCCTCATAAGGTGTACAGCTTCTTTTTTCCCTAAGCTGCTTGGGATAGGCTCAAGACTGCAATTCTCTCGGGAAATACTCGGGAAAAATGGCTTTCTTTGTAGCCCTGACTATTCTCAAGCAGCACTAAAATTGACTAGCTGAGTGGTAAGGCCCACGTCAACTTCCAGGGGTGACGGCAATAATGACGTTATTCACCGGCTGTTCGACAATCAGTCACCTGGGTGTGCAAATCAATGACTCAACAGCCAGTACATTTTTGTTGATGCTAATGTATTTCCTGGTGTTATTCAGTACAGGAAATGTTCATAGTAACAATGTACAAATTGTTCAGAGCATTTCTGTGGTTAGAGAGTTACAGTTACTTTGTGAGGTGAGAAACCAGAGAAGTGCACGGTGAAAAATAGGCCACGGCCTGGTTCCTGAAGGCACAAGTGCAGGCTTTCTTCTGAAGTACTACTCAGGTGTGATTTTTGATACATTCTAAGAGTACTTTAATATACAATTATCAGGTTTGTCATCAACTGATTTTCATTCCATCCTGCCTATCATGAAAATGAATTTATACACTTGATCCAGTTGAATAATGCAGCAGATATAGCAAACACCAGCTGGCATAAACAGTAAGGATGTATGAGGGATAAGCATTGTTAGTGTCCGTCAAATCTTAAATGATCATGTCTTTTATCATGCATACCTATTCATTAAAGGAGGCATAAGGACATCCAAGTTAGTAAGCACTCAGGGAGAGCTCTCAAGATCGCTCAAGGCCTGAGGAAGTGCCAAACAGGTCCAAAGCCACATCCATGCCCATACAGGGTATACACACTCTTTCTGATGCTGCTTTGAGGCTAAGTGATTCGTGTAAGTTGCCCCATAGGCTGCCATATAATGTGAACACTACTGTGCAAGAGCAAAGGCCCACCCTGTTACATCTCTTCTGCACATCACCTCTTATAGTTAAGGGACAATTTGACAAGGTTAGTGGTAGCAGTGAACTTTCCCGCTGGAATGGCAGAGTGGCAGCTTTTTCATTTTTTTTAATTTTTAGTACAGAGCACGTGTCGAGCATGTGGTCTAAGTTACCTTCATCAGGCTCCTATATTGATCAGGAAAACTAGCTGATTTGTGCTGGAGGGGGGTGGTGCCCACACACCACATTCTCCCTCTGGCTTCACTTAGTGGAAATTTGCTTTTCAGCTTTATTACTACAAAGTCCATCAGTTTGCCTTTGCTCCTGCCTTTTGCATGCTGACCAATCACATACAGGGTGAAGCATTAGAATGGGAAAGTACTGCACATGATGTAATCTGAAAGAGTTACTGCACATATAAACTATGCCAGGATATTACAGCATTCAGCTTATAATATAACCATTTGAAGGCACTTGCACATGTTTAAGAACCAGTATGGTTGATGACTAAAATTTTCTATTTATTTTTTCCATCTTTCAGTGAACATGAATCAATTGAATGGCTGGAATGTGTATTTCAGAGTACAAATGATCTCAAGCTGGTTGTAAATAAGTATTAGTTGTTTAAGTGCAGTTTAGTTTCCTTGGCGTCATTGTGTTATTGCCTAGTCTCTGATGGTGAAAGCATTTCTCCTCCGAGTTCCCCTGATGTCCACTGTTTGCAGTGTTAACTGAAAGTCAGGGCTGGCAAACATGCTAATATTAAAGTGGAGGATGGGCAGTATATTTCATTTGTGGCCAGTTGTGGCCACTGTTGTTCTCTCCTTAAGACAGGGGAAAAAATATCACTGAATCAAAATTATGTTTTTTTCTTTAATCTGTAATGTTCTTCCTGATGCACACTCTTACTGCACATATTAATTGTAAAATATTCGGGTAATATAAAAACAGCAAAAATACTAATATTAATAGTATTTGTTAGTCCACTTTGACATTTTCGGCTTGTTATAATAAACATGACATTTCTATTTTCTACCAGTTCAAAAGTGTGGGTTTTATGTAAGCAGACATACCTTAATATTACCATTTTAATATTACATTTTTAACTTGTATTTGGATAATGGTTTTTAAGATCAGTTTAACTGAAAATCACATTATACCTTTCAGAGGCTGCTTAGAACTGTAGAGTGTCCAAGGTTCTGTACCTCTGGTGTACACGGATCTGTGTAAAATAGCTGTGCAACATAGCTATTAAAATTTGTGTGTAGATTTCTATACATGGAGGGACCTGCATTATCAAGTTTACAGGTCTGAAATGATACATAGTGCAGTATTCTCTTTTTTAAAAGCAATATTGTGTCTTCCCTGAAGCCAAGTCCTTTTGAGCACATGCACATAAGAACATAAGAACATAAGAAATTTACAAACGAGAGGAGGCCATTCGGCCCATCAAGCTCGTTTGGGGAGAACCTAACATACACAGACAGACACACACACACTTGAATAATATGCTTCCCGTAACTTTATAAAAGAAGTAAACAGTAATCCAATCAATATATTATTCTGAAAAAATTGAATTAGGAACATTGTAGTCTATGGATCATTATTTGGATGAGTTAGATCACCAAAAACACTACATCCTGCAGTGCACATGTTCTAGAGTGATTGATTGATGCAAGAATGCAATTACTTCATTACTGAATTACCGCTGGTTAATCATCAGCAACTGGTATATGGTAAACATTTCTCTGGAAAATTCTACTGACAATACAATGCCTCAATCAGGATAAATGTTATCCATATTGGAAATGTTAATATATTTAATTCCAAATGTTTCAAATGAGGTGCTTCATTCATTATTCATTAACAAGTGTTGATAGATAGATAGATAGATAGATAGATAGATAGATAGATAGAAATTCCTTGTATAAAACACTAGTCTTTTATGCTAAACTGATCTTGCTTACAAGAGTTCTTGCTCTTATAAAGCAGGTCATAAACAGTCTGGTATTTTTTAAACATTGTGCTTATTTGTAGAAATTTATAGTTAAATTCACCTGTGACTGGCAATGCAGTGCTTAAGGTCCAGATTTTTGACCATAAGGTTTCAAGTCTCTGGAGGGGCACAGTGTGTTAATGAGTATGTACCCTGAAAGGCTTCAGTAGAACAATACTAAATATGTAAATGTAAAACAAAAATGTATAAAACATGTCCACTAAAGTAAATGTGTTAACCAATTTAGGTATATCAACTTAGGACATGATTTTATACATGTTTTTACGTGACTCTTTTGAGAAAAACCAAAGCTTGCTCAGATAACATATAGATATGCATTCCAAATTTCATACTGAAACTGACACCCAGACACATACACCCACACATACACACACACGCACACACACACACCTATATGTAAATATTTTAAAATAATTGTACTGAGAAAACTGGATATAATTACAAAAGGTTCATGCTACAAAAATGTGATACTGACTTGCTTGACATGGTAAATTATTGAAAATGTTTTCACTATTTGAGTGATCTGCTTTATAACAGATTGCCAAAGACCATTTGTATGGCTGTAATGAGGGTATCTTGGATTTTTCTCATTCAGCTCCCTTGGAATTTTAATATTTATGAAGAATGCCATGACACAGAATTCAGTCCCTATTCCTCAGAGGCGTTATTAAAATGCTTACATTATTAATCCTTCAGCCAATTAACATTTGGTTCACATGGTTTTGTGTGCCATCCGGATGTCATAAGGTTGTACATATGTTCACTTCTTAATTAATTGATTTACCCTTGTGGCTCGGTGACCCTGTGTCACCCCAGAGCATTGTGGATGACATCATTCAGTATTTCATCATCTCATGCCAAGAGGTCAAAAGCTGAGCCTACGACCTATGACTCTGCTAGTGTCCTGAGACGCAACATTCCAGATATATGCAATGCTTGGATCATTATGGCCATTCAGGTTGGGCTATTGGGCAGTAATGCAAACACAAGCTTTCTGTATAAGATGGATCTTCTTCTGCATTTCATCAATGCCATACGGTGACTTTGAGACCCTTCGATTCCTTGGAGTCCCTTGGGGGGCATTGTAGTAATACAGGCTTCCCTGTAAAAAAAAAGTTAATTTGCAACCAACCATACATTATGGTAACATTACCCAATAAATAATTTAATGTAGCCTCAAATATCTTGATATATATCTATTTTAAATGCAATATTATGAACTATTGAAGCTACAGTACACATTTGTTCAGGTTGCTATCGTTCCTTACAGTTATGGTTCAGTTCTAGGCAAAACTATTTTCTTACGTATCTGACCTTTCTGATGAAACAAAAATGTATAAAACATGTCCACTATGTCCAGAAATGCAAAGAAAGCACCATACTTACATTATTTAAACTGAGATGTCACCAGTCATTAAAATCTTACATTGCCATATAAACATTGCAAGAAAGGAATGATGTTGTGTCATAGTTGCAAAACACCTTGACAGTTACAAGCACCTCAGGGCACAGTTACAATCATTTATTAGCATTTTTTCTTTTTTAAAGAGAACGTTATCTTCAGAAATAAGTTGCTCTAGGCATTTACAAATTTACTACAGCTTACTTCCAAATTTCTGCTGAAGAACATTTACAGAGCCAATAGTTGAAATTCCCTTCTTCTCAAAGCTTCTGAGTAAAATTACTAATGCATAATCTATTATCTATGCATAATCTTTCATCTGTGCAAGCTAAAAAAAGGATCGCTAGGCGATGACACCAAATTTCACAGCTGAAATGGAAGCAACCTGACAAACTGTTTTGATCCAGTGGAACCTGCCTGTAGTTTTTGTTGCTTTTGGTGTAGAAGAATTCAGAGTCTGGGGTATCAGTGCAGGAATGTGGATGGATGAGGAATCTTCACTCAGAAATTGCATAAAAAACACATAAAAGTTCCATGTGTGTGACTAATGGCCCATGAGGTGTCATTGCGATGTGTTGTTACACCTGAAGCACCCTGTGTACCCCAGGGATGATGACGGTCCTTGTCATCTTGCTGTAACCCCCAGGTATGGGCTTTTGTGTCCGGCTCTGAGTCATCCTCAGGTTTATTGTTCTCCACTCAGCATCCCTAAGTCCCGCCGTTTGTCTGTTTCCTGTGGTGTTCTGCCCAACGCACTCAGAAACTGTTAAGAAGGGAACATGCCAATGTGAGTTGGCTGGGGAGGCGGGGGGGCTGGTCTGTCTCTAAATGTGTCAGATGTTGGAGTAAGTAAAAAGAATTGTATCAAGTTCTCCATGTCCAGCATTACTTACTTACTGCTGTTCAATCAATAAATATGATTTTTGCTAGCTTCACTCAAGAATACCAGTGATACTTTTTAAATAATTGTAATAACTCTAAACAAAAGTGTCAGAGTACGTAAACAAGTGATGTATTAAATAAAATCAATAAAAAGGTAAGACACATATATGATACACTGTGTGTCACGCCCAGCCCTGATCGCCCTCCTGTGGACCACACCTCCTCATTAACCCCGTGTGGAATCCTCCCGTTTACC
>JAODKC010000044.1:13787183-13807550 GCA_026777985.1 Mormyrops attenuatus | reverse complement strand
TGACGTTTGTCCCGTATGCTCCCCTGTTTGCCTGTCTCCCCGCAATAAACCCTGCTTTCCCCGCAACCTGGGCTCGCCGCCAGCCCGGTCGTGACACTGTGTGTGTGATTTTTACATTTCTGGTGATGAGAATCTCTGCATTTTTAAATACCAAATACCAACAATTGTGTCTCAAATACCAATGCAGATGTGCCTATATTCTGAAAAGGAGCCTTTTCACATTTTTCTTTATGCCAGATATTCAATTTGACTTATGAATCCTTTGAAATCATACTCAGCTTTTTACCTTTTTTCATCACCTTTGTGTCATTGTGTATTGTTTCAACAATAAAGTATGTATATGTATATAACATAAGCTCAACATGACGACCTTAACCTCTACCCAGCCCTAACCTTAACCATAAGTAACCAAACAAAATACAAGACTTTTGCCATTTTTAGTTTTTTGATTACATTCACAGATCTTTATGGACCTGAAAATGGTCCCCACAATGTCGAAATAACAGGTTTTTATTGCATTGTGGGAAACATTGCCCTGGCATAATTAAATTTTGCATACTCTTTGTTTAGCATAATGACCTCAAATCCATTGTCTATGAGAGTCCATCACATTCAGATTTTTTTCACACTGGCTCAGAAAAATTGCTTTTGAAACAAAAAAATATCATGCAGATTATTATATCCATATGCAATCTGAAATGCACTTGGAAGCAAACATTTCTGAGATGCACGATGCATTTTTGAGATGCATGATTCAATTTTAGAAACTATAATCACAAGAGTGCGAAAAGTCACTCAGCATAAATAAATTCACATGCAGTTGACATTCATGGGAAATTCAATGAGAATTGGAGAATCTCTAAATAATACCAGTTATAACTGCCTCTATGTCATTGCCAAAAGGGTTATCATAACCGAACATCCACCTTTAAATTAAGTAGGGCTACAACAATGATTCCTGGTCTTAGAGGAATGTCTTATGAGGAGAGGTTAGCTGAGCTGAATCTGTTCAGCCTCGAGCAAAGGAGACTAAGGAGGGACATGATCCAGGTATGTAAGCTTCTAACAGGTCTGGATGCTGTTCAACCAAATAGTTACTTCAATAGAATGATACAAGACCTCGTGACCATAGGTGGAAATTACAGTAGCGGGAGAACAGTTTAAACTGGATTTGAGAAAGCATTTCTTTACACAGCGTGTAGTCAGAGTATGGAATAGCCTTCCTGTTAGATAAGATTTTAACAGCTCTGAGATATTATTTGAACTCTCCCCAAATGAGCTTGATGGGCCGTATGGCCTTCTCTCATTTGTAAATTCTTATGTTAAATTAGTATCAGAGGCAGGAATTCGTGTCAAGGTGAGGCTCCCTGTTGTACGGCAGGACCTGGCCTTGTCTGGCTCTGAAACAAGAAAAAGTTAACCCAAAAGAACCATTCATTTAATAAAACAAGTCCATATATCACCTGATTCTGTTTTCCATCCATCCAAAGGATTCATCAGGATCAGTTTAAACTGTAGCTGGGTACTTGTAAGAAACTACACTCATAAAGAACTGAAAGGAAATATATTTATGTGACATAGGATAAGAACCCAAAAGCTACAGTGGCTTCTGCACCTTTATCGTAATTATTCTGATGTTATCTAGCTGTTATCTAGCTGATGTTATAGATGGTCCTTTTTGAGTTTACCCTTGTAAAAGAAGAATATTCAAAGACTCAAACAAGGCTGTTTCTATTGCTGAGTCCAGCCCTTCAACAGCAGGACATCCCCTAATACTGTACATGTCAGAATCGATACAGTGCCTCACAGTCTAAACTGAAATCTTTCTTGCCTCAGATAATGACTAGGAAGACCCAATTTTTTTTTCCTTTCTCTGTTACCAAGAAGGAGTGATACATTCCAATGAATATGGTCAAGCGTGAGGAACGACATTTTTCGTATAAGGACATTTTCAAGATAGTACTGTTGATATTAGGTTTGTCAAAACCGACACTGGAAACCTTTTTTATGTTTTATTTCCTAGGATTAGCCCTGAGCTGACTGTGACCCCACATTGCAAAAAGTTTTATTTTATTTTTAAATTGGGGAAATTATCAAATCAATGAGTGTGAAATCATCACCACAGAATAATACACATATATTTTTTAAGTGTCTTATAATATGAGACAGAATATGAGATAAAACTGGGGATGTAGTATCCTGTGATGGCTTGGTAGCCCATCCTGAGTTGTTCCCTGCCTTGCACCCTTAGCTTCTGTGGCCCTGAATAGGTCCAGCGTGTACAGAAAATGGATGGATGGATGGATTGACCGATGGGGATGCTGTATATTTTTGTTTGCGTAACAGTATTTTGCTGTATCAATATTTTACTTTTTTAGTGCATGAATTATCTTTTTGTCCCTCTATCTAATCTCTGTCCATTTTCAGTATTAACTATCCCTTTATCCCTGGGTCAAATTATTGTGTATATAGCACCAATGTATGTAAAGTTCAGACAAACATACTGTATAGTGCAAAAAACAAGACAAACTGCAAAGACAGCACACATAGTGCAAACAAGCAAATAATAGAAACGAATTTGAATAGGAAAAACTGAACACAAACAGAATCTCCAGAAAAAAAATATTAAGGAAATAAATGAATATCAATAAAAATCAAGCAATGAATGCTATATGTGCAATTAGAAAAGGAAGGATCGGCAGTAGTGCTTCTTAGCACGCCATGGTGGAGTGAGCTGGTGGAGTGACTTCTTTTCCTTTCTCCCTGCACCACAAGACAAATTGGCCATGTTTATTAGGAGAACATTGGGTTGAGCAAATCGCTGAATAAATTAACGCCCTTGTGATGCAGCGATATCTGCCTTTCAGTATGACCTTTGCTTAGGGGTCCATGATTTCCCAAAAGGCTTTCTGGCCCGGTTACATGAGAGTCAGCCAGAACACTAACCTCCAGCAAGCTTGGCTAGTTTTGAATCCATGTTTGTCCTGGATGTTTGCCAGAAAGTGACGGATGAGGTGATGCAGAACTGCCCAATGTTGGCTCAGCCAACCCATCAGGTCTTTGATGCACCAGCAGGAAACGGCTGCTCGGCCCTTGATCAGCATAGTAGATAGGCTGTCTTCATCACTTTATGTGATAGGAAAGGTTTTTTAATGAATTTATTCAATTGCTTAAGTAAGGTTTAATTTCATTGTATCACCAAAACAAAACCACAAAACTAATGCAACATGGACTGAATGAGATAAGCAAAATAGCAAAGGCATTTTTGTTTATATTCACGGAGGTTTAATGGATCTATGTGGGCAAGATAGTTATAATCTCAATGTAAAAACTAATCCATCCATCCATCACGCCCATACAATCTCTGATTTTGCCGACACAGAACTGCCAACTGAACAATTCCAGTTTCCTTGACTCTTACTTGTATTGCCTGATTAAGATTCTAGTTGTGCCTTTAAATTTGGTTAGTGACTGATAGACCTGCACTTGATTATTGTACTGATAGTATTGATTTTTGATTCAAACTCTGGAAATAAACTTGATTGGATTCCCAGAAATGCTGCATGACTTTTTCATAGAAAAAAATTTGAATTAGTGGCTTTGAATGCAGCCAGTTTGGTTCAAGGACCTTTGTTGGAACAACACAAAGCTACAGAGATTTCCGCAATCCCCACAGAAGATGATAGTATCCTGACCTACTTCTCTGATTACAAAATCCATGCAGGACATGTAGGGCTTGATTGGCAGTAGCTATTGACCAATAATTTTTTTGTGAAATTTAAAATGTGAATGTCATAAAACAGAAACTAAGTTCCTTGGATACATCATTAGTAATAAGTAGTGAAATAGTGGCCTAAATAGTTAACAGCAAAGGAAACAGAAATTTTTGGGATTTGCTAATTTCTGGCCATCATTTTATTTGGAATTTCAGCTCTGTTAACCCTGTTAAAAGGAGGTTCCCTCAAATTCAAGTGGACCAGAGAAGTCAACCTTACCTTCTTGTAAATTGGCATAGGAGCACTTCTTACCCAAAAACAAGGTAAAGGACTGGCGGGTGTTTTCATTTTAAGAAAGCTCTTACCTGAGAAAGGAATTAGGACATTTGTAATTGGAAACTTAGCTATTAAGCCTTAAAATATTGGAAACATTAGATTTGCTCATCCTTGTGGATCATCATAACCTAGAATAAGAAACTCTCATTATGAACACTATCATTTTTGATTTATTTAGCCATTTCGGAAAGGATCTAAGAACACAAAGACTGATGCATCACACCTTCATAAATTTCTGAAGCCTCAAGAAACTCCAGAAAATATATATATTTTTTATATGCATCATTAATCCCATCTGGACCATTCTGATAGTCGTCTTTACATTCTATAAGGGATGTCATTTAGTTTCCCTAAAGAGAATCTACACATGTCTCATTCTGTGGTGTCTTTAGGGCTTATGACTTATCCAAGGTGATTTCAAACAGAGGTCCCTTGTTTACCTCACTGGTCTGGTCTGCCTTTTTTGGGAAACCTCAAATGCAAGTTATTTTGTCAACCTGAATGCCTCACTCTGGTAAACTTGAATGCTTCAGTCAGGAAACATTGGAGTGTTTCTGCACTTATTGCGATTACCCAACGACAAAATTGATAAAATTGTTTTTTTTTCCATGGGCTGAATATACTCAGAATTACCTTGTCAGTATCTACTAACCTCCCCCCATTCCAGGGTACTTTAGGCTATTGACCTTTCCTCTTCCCTTGGCTGGGAAAGCTCTTGGACATCCCTGCGGAGCATGAGTGGTTACGATGCAGCAGAAATTGCTGGTGAATCACCCATGACTGAGGCAAGCCGTGGAACACCAGAAACACCATGTTGACTGATGGTGATGACCTGCGCAGCAGTTTCAGCCCAGCCAGGAGGTTTGGCTTTCCACCTAGGTGTGGGTGGCTTTTCATGCAGTTTGGTTTAGCCAGCTCAATTTTGGATCCCCCTCAAAACCTTTTTAGTGAATGATTGAACTACACCTAGCTCAGTTTCACGAAAACAAGATTGCAGAATTACAGTGCTTATTTATTTCAACACAATTACGTAATTTATTTCAAGTTATTTTACAGATCATCACTAAAAATCAACTAAAAATTGACTTACAGTATTTATTTGCCGAGACCGAAATAGCCAGAGAAAAATCTAAATCAAGGGACCCATAGTTTTTGAATGATTTTTTAAATTTCAAGGCAGTTCAGGATAGTATCAAATAACGATAAAGCCATGATACCATAAGTAGAGCTCTCTGTCAATCATAAATGTCTAATGTGGCAGGGTGAGAAATTGGTTTCAGGTTGGGGAGGGTGTAGTCTCAGTTACAAGCAGCTTTATGAAGCCAGGTGGAGATATTCTGCTTCAATTTCATTACTAAAACTGCTTTAGTGATATTTCTTATTTTTTTTGCGTAAGACAAGCCCTCTTTATAGTGCTAGTTTCACCATTCAATACATATGGGCGAAAAGGGGCTACTGTTCTCTCAAAATCATGTGCTCTATGCTTGAATGTGGGTTTTCAGATTGTGGTTCTGAGAGGTGCACATAATTAAAGGTGTTAAGTGATCTCTGGTGAAGGCTAGTGGTGGACAGGGTTCTGCTAATCCAGGGATGGGCAATCTTACCCAGAAAGGGCCGTTGTTTATGCAGGTTTTCACTGCAACTCCCTAATTAGGTCACTAATTGGCTGAAGAGTCCTCACACCTGGGTTTGAACAGCTGACCTAAAGGTTATCCCAAAAACCTGCATACACACCAGCCCTTTGCGGATAAGATTGCCCAACCCTGTGCTAATCCATTAACTGCTAATTAGTGAAGCTAACTTTTTCCATTAGCGGATTAGCATTACCGCTAACTTTGAGAACCATTAGCGGACCAATTAGTTTCCACTAAATTTAGTTTTTACACAGGTACAGTGAGTAAAGTTTAATGGTCAAAAACATTTGGAAACCCTAAAATCATATACTGTATGTTTGTTCCTGTCTGTTGTGAGCATGTCTGCAATGGTCTGTCCTTAAATTTAAGAATACCTTAGTTATCCGGCTAAATTTGACAAGTTATCTGGGTTCATAAAAAACTGAGACCCTTCTACCTAGTTCCGGGTAAATGGTGCCATTTTTGTAGTCCACAAGTGGCTTCACGAAGGGCAAAATGTCAGCATGGGCCAGTTGCAAAATAGGGCTTTCCCAACAAAAAAACTCATATCTTGCAAATGGAATATCATAGAAAGAAAGTTTCAACACAGATTTAGGTCTCTAGGTATTTGTTAAGGGTTTCAGAACCAAAAATGCTAAATTCATAGAATAAAAGCTAGCAGTTAGTGGTTATCATTAGCCTCTGTTATAGTTTTTAGTGGTTTATCGGTTTAGCGTTATCAAATTAAACTTTGGAGTTATTAGATTAGCGGCTATCGAAGCTAACTTTTTGGTTACCTGTGCCCACCACTAGTGAAGATGGACGTCGAACCACCGTCATATTTAGTTGCATTTAGACATATTTATTTCCCTTTTTTATACAAATTTGTATGCTTTTTTGTAACCATACTCTTGGTTCAACATGTTTTAAAAGAAAAACATTTCAGTTTAATTTTTATAAAATGTGCAAGTAAAAAAACCTCAAACACAGTCATTGTGTCCCGAGTGTTCTTGCGAGGGTTGTGTCCAATCAAGTGAACTACTAGCACTACCTTCTCCTTTTCCATCTCCTCATGGCCTCACTTTGGCATGTAGGCCGAAGGTACAAAAGAGGCTACAGCTGGGCAGCTTGATTAGTCACCAGCCGTGAGCCATCAGGGTAGCCATGAGGTAATGCCCAGCAATGTCGCCTGTCGCTGGCATGGTGCCCATACTCCTGAAGTCATGCCATCACATTAGTTAAGTAAAAGTCATACTGGTTAAGATACCATTAACAGTAAGTTTGATTTTGCTAGCTCAGCCCTGTGATGGCCCAGCCAGGATGTTCCTCTGCTTTATGTGCTATTCTGCTTGGGATAGACTCCAACACTATTGTGACCCTGTACTGAATAAGCAGAGAAGATTTATTGTTAGCTCATATTTAACTTTCACAAACCCTCCCTTTCAGTATTATTGTTTAAATAAAAATAGTCAGTATTTGTGTCAGATTTGTGAACTCTGTCTCTTCAACGGCCAGAAATCAAAAATCATAATATTTTTTGTTGTGCTTTTATAACATAACCCAGTGTGAGGACATAACCATTTTTGTTCAGTGTCGACCGCATGATAATAATGTGTGAAATGTATATTTTATGCACTCTGTCAAGAGAATTTGAGATCTGTATTGCTTCAGTGTTGTATTTTGCAAAGACAATATTTTGTGACTGACATAACTATCTTAGGTTTAGTGGGAAGACTGAAAGCAAGCAATATTTGATCACACCAAAGTAGATGCAATGTGTAGGATGCTACGGAAATGAGTTTATTTATTTTACTATAATTATATGACTGCAAGGAAAAGTTCAATGAATGTTAAACTTGCAATAGCCCTTTTTCTAAATTGAGTCAGACATTTGTTCAGTAATAGCACTGTTAGGTCTCACCAGGATTTTGATATTTAACTTGAGGAAATTGATTTCCACTGACATCACAACGACTGATTATTTATTGATTATATAGATATAAGGCAGTACTTTTTAGAGAGAGAGAGAGAGAGAGCAGGAGGTCTACTACTTCATCTGCAGATATGTCTTTTGTTAGGGCATATTTGTTCTGCTTGCCTACCCCTCGTCAAGGGACTCACAAACTCCCCATTCAAACCTCTAATCTCTGTGTCATGTGGATATGTCTCCATTTCCAAAGGACACAAATCTTACTATCACCTGGCAAAAGCATATAGCAAAATACTGTCTAGAAATAGATGTTTTTTAATTGTTCCTGTGTCTTCTACTATCCTTTACTCTGAGTAAGAGATATAAATGTTATAAATGCATTTACATTAGACTGGCAAAGAGTGTTCAAAACACACACATACATGTCACGCCATAAACTGGATAGCAGTTCCATACAGTCTTTCTCCGCTGATCTAAATGCACTGGATTATCTTCCTCGTGGTTCAGCCCTAGTGAAACCTTCTCAGCAAGGCAAATTTGTCACAGTTGTGGGAAGCAAGGATATGAGATTCAGATGGTGCCCACTGAATTTTCTGTTTAAATTTCAAACCAATTTTCTCCACTCAGAAACCCACCTGCTGAGGAGCCTTTATAGCGCCTGAATACTCACAAATGTGAGTTAGAACTACCAGTGACTACAGCTGATTGCATCTCAGAAATGGGAGACCAACAGAGTCAAATTTGAAGGCATTATGGGTAAATATGCATTTTATAAAATTTGTAACCGTGTTAGCGCTAATGACATCCAATTTAAATATAGATTACAGAAAGTAACATGCCAATATGTAAAAGAGCTAAAAAGATAATAATCTTTTGATGCATCAACATTATAGAAGGGACAATATTCTAATTTTAGCCATGCTCTGTGGTACTGTATGGAGCTTCGGTTTATCTAGACATTTGATCAACAGATCCATGAAGAATTGGGCAGAATTTACTGCAGTAACTAAACTTATTTATTGCAGTGGAACTGAAACTGACTCTCCCTGTGGAATGAGCATAAAATAGCACTGATCTGTTGACTTCCTTGATCAGTAAATCCCCTTCTTTAAATAATGCCCAATGAAGAACAACATCAACTTTCCTTGAAAAGGTAAATAATCAATATGCTGCCGAGTATGTTGCCAGGTTGTTACAGTATAAGCCACGGGTTTGTGATGCATCTGCTAGTAACAGTGATTGTACACATATGTGAGAATTTCTTTTGTTTACACAATTTGCTGGTTCTAAATTATCTGATCGATATTAGTTCCCTAACATGCAAAGCTAATGAGGGAGTTTCCATCTGGAACTAAAAATGTTTTACTATTAATCTATTATTATTTTCTGGATATTTTCCAGTCATCTTAAGAGAAGTGAAAATGAGGCACTTACGAGAAGCCTGATTATGATCTCCTTCTATTTTTATGTAAAATCATAGAGATATATGTTTTCCTACAGCTGTCTGTCATTCTGCAGTTGTGTATGTTTCAGTTTAGAAAACTCCATTGCACTAAAATAACATATGACAGATTAATCATTGCTGAGCCCATTACTATTCTTCATGAACATATTGCCCATTTAAAATATAATAGAATAAAAAACACAACAAATATGTAAATCTGTGTTATGGATTAATTAGAGCAAATTTGGTTCCAACCTTTCTGTGTTTGTAAGATGCATGTCTCTATCTGTGATTCATACTCTCAACCAGTGTTTCCCAGTCCTCCTGCAGATGGTCTTGTTTTTGCTCCCTCCTAGCTCCCTGCCAGACAGTCCACATTTTTGCTCCCTCTCAGCTCTAGATCCATGATATGGGGTCACTTTACTGGTGACACAGTTGATGATCTTCATCAAATCCATGGCACTTTCAACCAGAATGGCCATCATAGCACGCATCTCTGCCGTTTGCATGTTTCTCCCTGTGTTACATGGGTTTCCTGCTTCTTCCTACAGTTTAGCTGAAAGTTTCTGCAGTTAGGCTAATTTGAGTCCTTAGTGCATGTGTATGTGCCCTCCAACGGACTACCTCAGCCTCATGTCCTGTGCTGCCGGGGTTAGGATAGTATAGGTAGGGAACATTGAAAAAAATGATAACTGTTTTCGTATTTAGTTTATGTTAAGTTTAGTTATGTTTCTGCCAGCTTTGTCAAAGTTCTTCTTGCAAATCAATTTTCCTTTTATATTAATAATTTAAGGGAGAAAAGAGTGGAAAACAGAATGTACACAACATAAATTTTATGCAATTAAGACAAGAATTTTCTTCATGGTAGCTATGTATTATTTTCACTGGTAACTACATATTTAGTTCTGTTTCTAAGTAGCTGCAGAATGTGTTGGTCGTTATTGATAATTATATACCTGCATCAGAGAATGAATTAATAAATTAATGTTAATTACTTTGTGGGATCTATGCAAAGGAGTTCTTATTCAGTATTTGCATTTTTCATATATAGTACACAGAGGAAGGCAGCACAAAATTAAGGAAATTGACACATTTATTGCCAGTCAAGAAATAAAGCTCTAAAGCAATTATGCAAAAAGTCACCATCCAAATATAGTATCACAAGCATTTCCAGTCTGCTCGTCTCCAAGGTATTGACTCTTTTTTACACAAGTGAATTCTTTTCAGAGTCTTATAGCTTTTATAATTTAGTTTCATTGTGTTGAAAATAGGAAATCATTCAAGCTTAAGCCCATAGAACACTTTCTGATTTGGCTGACAGTCAGATAAATAAAAATGCAAGGTTACAAGTTAACAGTGAAATGTCATATCAACATTTATGGGGCATATCTGTGTGAAACATTGCATACTTTCCTCCCTCAAAAACATTTTTTTGTATGGGGGCGTTACATGTTGCACACACTCACAGTGTTACAATTTCATTCAAGTATTTGATATTGATATTGTTTAAAGAAACCAAATTACTGCAGGCAAATTACTGTTTTATGATGCTATATGACTTATATAAGGGAACATGTCCTATAACTTTAAGACTATGGATGCTGTACTTTTCTTTGGATTTATAAAAAAAGTGTGTAGTTCAAGCAGTTGGCTCAAGTTAAGCGAAGCTGACATCACAATTCTTGTATTGTTATACTACGCTATTTGCAAATGAAATTTCGGTTGGTCAGAAGGACTGGCGCTATTGTTCTTCTGACTCACTGTAGTCTAATCCACAATCCAAAGAACCAAAGTCTGTGTTATCAAGCAAGCCCCATCCCCATGCTTACAAACTATAGTCAGGAATGCATGCAGTAGATAGGAAAGGTAACAGTTATATAACTTTTTATTACCGTAAATGGTTGTATAAGTAATATGTGTCCTATGTTTCCTAAAGCAAACTTCGTTACAAATATAAAATGCTATTTTGTTCCAACTCAATAAAAGCTAATAAATATTAATGCTAATCAAAATTTTTCCCCAGATATTTAATTGTGTTTTTCATGTACTCTAAAAATTGCTTCACCACTATTCCACTTACCATCATTTTCATTTGCCTTGGTGGTATGGGCTGGATATTATGAACCTTCAGCCCACACCACATTTTTGATCTGCAATTGGCCAATCAAAACCTATATATATATATAAAAAGAGTGAGAGAGACACTTTGAGTTACAAGTGGACAGGTTTGTGACAGGGTCAAGTTTACAACGGAATTAGCGTTGTGATTCTAATTGCCTCTTTTTCTGACTTTTCCCCTTCAGTTGAACTGGATTAATGAAATTTTCTCTTTTGTGGATGCCAAGAACACTGAAAGACAAGCTGTCTACCCTCTGCCTATCGGCATGCATTACATTCCACTGAAGAAAAATCAGCAGAATACCTAGTTGAGGAAGGCTAACATAAAGGATTTTGCCATTGTTACACCCAATTGCTGAACCATTTGTATGTTCTGTAGGGATGCAAAAACATCTATCGTGCATCTTGAAGCTACATTAAAAATTAAAATAATGCATGCATAAATCATCAAAGCCTGGTCGCAGAAACTGGCTACTTTTTTGGGATGCACCAGACTTGCATGGTTTGAATGACACCATTACACAGAAGTGTCATTGTACTGAGCTGTTGACACGTTGGGCTAGCAGTGATTTTCAGGTGAAAAGAGAAAAGACATGAGTGGGCAGCCTTGGTTCTGTAAATTTAGTGAGTTCAACCATTGCCTTTTCCCTGTGATTTCTCTTAGTTTTTCAAATTAAAAAGAAAAAAGTAACCAGTTTGTCATAGTGAAAAAATGTGGTGCCAACCTCATCTTGTAGGAATAATTTTGCATTTGAATTTGCTCAGAACGAAAACAGTAATGCTTATATTTATCTTCTTATGTCATTTTCAAGGGTTCATCATTGCCTGTATGCACATATTTTTCTTTAGCTAAAAAAAAGAGTAACGATACTTCACTGTCAAATAATGCTTAAAGGTTTCTGGGGTGGTTGCCTCATTAAATAATCATCGGACCCACATGGCATAAGTTTGAGTTGCCTAGAATGACATACAGCAAACTCTTTGTTTAAGGGACACTTTGCAGGCAGGTTATACATATTCTGATTCTTTCAAAGAGCAGATTTTTTTAAATATGCAGTGACATATGAGCTATGACACTTGCAAGCTGTGCAAATGGAATGTCTGCCAGGAACCAAATCATTTAAAGACAACTGACATTAAGAGCCATTATGGAGACAATCTGCAATCCATTATCCAAACCGTTCGGCTTCCTTAAAAAGAAGCTGAATCAATAAAGAATCCTTTACAAAACAAATCTATATCATAAACAATGGCAACTGCATTTAGGCAGAGTTATTGCCAGGCCAGCAGTTAGGAAAATATCAGTTTTTTTTGCTAAAGTAAACCATCAATCTTAGGGATGCAGAAAAAGCTTGATTTTGCATACTCATGTATTCTATTGTTTAGAAGAACATGCAAAGAAAAAAACAGTTCCTGATAGATTTGACTTCAGTCACTGGGTATTAACATTGCAAAATGAAAAGTAAATTTCAGAGAGTGGAAGAAACGGTCCTTAAGGAGGTACATGTCTTAGAAATATCCTGCGGAATTGGTCCAGTGAAATGATGAGGGTGCCCTCCATGTTTATGAGAGAGCACACTACACCAACAGGCTCAATGGGTACCCCCCAAACCGACTATACCCGAAAGAGACTGTACTATTGAATCTTTTTTCTCTTATAATCACACATGATAATTAACTGGACATAACCACCGTACACTAACAAAAGGCCAGGTTAAAAGCCAATTTTGCAGGGTACCTCCTGGGTGCCATCATAGAGTGGGGGCAATTTAACCCATATCCACAGCTTCTCATGGTTGTACATTTGTGACTGTTTAATTAGGCCTTGCCTTTAAGAATAAGACTGATCATGTTCTTTTTTCATTCCAGGACAAAATGCTGGCCACAGCAATGTTGCCTGAATGAGCCACTGAGAGATCGACCCAACGCTACTTAAGCAGGGGAATGAGCATTTTCTTTTGTATAATGGTCTCTCTCTATATATAAGACCATAAGTTAAGCCATGTTGTATTTTATTACATTTTTTCCCTGTACTATTACTAAATTATCAAGGTGCCAGGTATCATAGAGCACGCGGCCAGGGTGTACTACAGACAGGATGCCAGCCTGTCATAGAAAGCCCACACGACTTGAAGAGAACACACAAGCTTTTCACACACGTAGAGCAGAGCTGGGATTTGAACCCTCAACACTAGAGGTACAAAGCAACATAGCTATCTACTATGTCACCCCTGGACTTACTGTATTATATCCTTTCTATATGTACGACATCGCCCTCTGTAATTCGTTAGAAGCGTTTCTATCTGCATTTAGAAGAGGGCTGAGGTGCATAACCCATAACTGAACTCTGCTATCACATGTCACTTCTTTGTTTTCATCATAGCTACAATGGTCAACATCCATAGATTTCAGTGCACTGCACTTTTATTATTTTGTTCTGCTAGTTGCACAAGGGGTAAAATCAATACCAAGCAATGGCACAGTTGATTGTAATTGAATGGAAAACAATATATAGTTTATCTAGAGCAGAGGATAAAGGAAAAGCTTTATATGACAAAGAAAAAAACTGGGCAGTCTAATGTTACCATGTGGTTGTATTCTTGGGCAACATTATTCACTAAAACATACTATCATATAAAGATACTCGTTATAGTTTTAAAGTTTTATTTGGGGAAATAAAGCTATGTAGAAACAATAAATGTAGGCATGAATGTATGAAAGGCAATGAAAGGGCAATCAATATTTTGGCATAGGTTGGTTATTTTATTTATCATGTGATATGAATCAGAGCAGCTCTAAAGCATATATTTGGGTGCCTAGCGTACAATTGTCTAAGACACCTGTCATTTTAGATATCCATCCATCCATCCATCCATCCATCCATCCATCCATCCATCTTCTTACCATTTATTTTGGCAATTTTAGTTGCATTGTTGATAATTCATTTTGTATTAATTTGAAATGCAGCATTTAATTGGCCAAAACTATATTCACAGCAAAGCCTTTAAACATATGTACCACATATTGTAAGGAGTAATGATACATGATTTTCTAGATAGAGGCTGATAGATGGCTGAGTGTTTGCAAGCAAAATAAGGCACGTAAATCCTGAAAAACAGTAGCACGCGGTAGAATTATACAAAAACCTGCTTGGTCTTTTCCTTCCACTGTGGGGTAATTATTTGTCATGTCAATATTTTCACATAATTTTGTTTTATATCTGCTTTGCTTGTACAAAGCTAATGGAGTTTCAACATGCATCCAACTCTATGCTGGCAAAATCTTTTAAATGTAAGAAGTTAAGGCTCTGACTGTATGCTTTAATACACTGTCACCATGCCTCCAGGCCTAATATCATGGATGACATGAACTCTAAATAAAACCAACTAGCAGATATGTTAATCTTTCCTCTGATTAATGTCTCATCTGAAACAATATAGTTCAGAGGCAACTCTGACAGCCCTGATTCTCAGACCCCCCTAACAACTAATGAAATGATTTAGTAAAGACAGGGCATCATTGTCTCAGATGTTCTGCCATAGTTTAATAGGACTATTGTCTTTTAAGTACTGAGTCATCTGGGAGACATTAGTGTCCTTTATTCACTGATCCTTTATTCACTAGCAGTAAATGCTTTGACAGGAATGACAATCCAGTGTTGTTTGTATATGTGGAGAAGGTGTGTGCCGTGTAATACATGAAACTGAGACTTGGTCCAGTTGCAAAGACATTTTACATTTACAGAACATAACTTAAGGTGAATGCGTATCACTGCCAGATCACTCGGAACACATTACAACTCTCCTTAACAGACATTTAATTACTGAAATGACACTATTTCTGAGAATATCTGTATAATTACAGCCTAGTAAGGTGAATGACTTGTAATAGAGCATGATCAAAGTACACATATTACCGATCTGTGCTTCAAACTGCGGTGCACTGCAGATTTCTGATCAAAGTGGTCCTCGTAGTCACCCCGGTTCTGACTGATAGCTACTCACAAACCCAGGTATTACGTCATGGAATGTTGCAACAACAGTATCAACAGATGAGATCATAGTTCACCTCCTTCAAGAAGCAGGAGACAGATTTATAGGGCTGAGGACAAATGACCAGAAAGCCAGAACAAAAATATGAACCTTTCACAGACCTAAGAAGCATTGTAGCCCTTTCAAATGTGTTCAATTGAGAACAATATAATTTTTTGACATTTAAATTGTGGATTCAGTAGATTGTAAGACACAATACAGTTTAATTAATCAGTTATTAATTGTATTAGGTGAATACTAATTTGCCTCTTCTGCTTATGGAGATGTAGTTTTGATAACAAAGGAAAACATCATGGCTGAAAAACCTTGTAGTAAAGATTGCTTTACTTACAGTACATGGGACCTATGTCTCTTTGAAACACACTGATACCCTACAGTTTTGTTACAGTAATTATTTCACACACATCTTTCACGACATCGTCTCGAAGATCTTATATAATATTTACTTATATAATATTTTGTTCAAAGTGCACTGTAGCTGGAAAAAAAACAAAATTGTTTATTGCAGAAAATGTAAGGTTTTAATTTGGTCTTATGGCAGGGGGCTTTTAAGGGGAAAATGCACTGGATTTAAGAATGTGCGCTGGTAAAAATAACAGTTGGTTTGTTTCTCTAACAGGAGAATATATATCTTCATTCAGGAGGACACACAACTAACAACAGTAAAAATGCAATATATCAAATTAATCTCAGAACTGAAATCAACCTTTATACATGCAGATACCCTTAACACTCATGAGATTAGGAAATAGCATAGCATACAACAACAAATGAAAAGATACTAATGTTAAGTCATATGAGAACAATATAACAATATTCATAAAGATGTTGGTGGGGGCATGTCCAGCTACAAGGGGATACGTACATTTTGGGAGGGGTGGGGAAAGTACTCAAAATCAGGCCAGGGGGTGCAAGTGGCAGTTGGTTCTGGGAGGGACCCTGGCTTCTTGGTGGTATTGTTGTCAGTCATCAGCACCCGTATCTGGTTGAGTCTGTGTCACCAGACAAGACAAGTGCGCGGTTTTCAGTTCGTCTCTCCCTCTCTGTGCCGTCCTGCCTTTTTGCCTCTCCAGACTGATGGCTGGAAATGGGCTGCAGCTGGGTAGCTTCACTAGCCTCCAGCTGTGGATAATCGGGGCTCCCACGCCACGGTGCCGAGCTGCCTGTTTGCTGCTGGCGCGGCACAGCGGCCAAGCTGCCACAAGAAGGAACAAATCAATACTCAGAACAAAAACAATACCCCATCCATCCATCTTCCAGCTACTAACCCAGCATTGGGTCTGGATGCAAATTAAATCAATACTGAATAATGATTCTCTCATTTGTGTATGTTGCCACACAGAGATGGAATGTGAAGAGACTGAACATCATCTTCTTAACGTACCCACGTTTCATGACCTGAGGCTAATTGTTGAACCACACTGAACAGACAAATGGGAAACAGACCACTCTGGGGACTCCACATAACACAGAGCCAAGTATTAGTGAATCCCTGAGGGAATATAAGAGAGAAGTATACTATATGTACTGGCAGGGAATGCAGGAAAACCAAAGGGACCCTATGTGACCGAATACAGTACGTATAACATGAACTACAAGGGGAGCAGTTACAAAGTCAGACAACATCTGAAGCTTTTCGCAGAAATCGTCATGTATCGTAAGATGGTCACAGCGTTTGTAAAAATGTGTAAAAAGAACCAAGGCTTTGTCTGTTGCTATGCATGAACTATTATGTTGACTGAAAAAAGGCAAATGACATGAGTGATTAAATGAATTGTACTGATTCATTTAAAAAAATGCCTGAGTAGCCCCGTAGTCAGTCAACATTAGGAGAAGACTGAGAAATGTCAAGTTTTCCAGATAGATTTTCAGATCTAACTGGCTTCACACTTCTTGTTTGACTCTCCATCATCATTCCGCTCGGTCCAGGGTCATCCTGAAGTGATTCAGCCTTAAAAGTGTCCGCACCCGCAGCTATCCTAACCAGGCACAGCTGAATTCCCCTATTATGATGGGGAACTGCAGCTTGTGAGGTGATGAGACAGAGTGATCAGACACTGAATCGTCTCTTTGTTTCCCCCAGCTAATGAAAACTCTAAAAACATTAAGAAGCCTTGGTAAGTGGGTTAGCCCCTATAGAGGTGCTCACCAATCAAGTGTTTATTTTAACGTTTTCCCCATGTAGCGGCACGTCTACTTTCTTCACTTTTTTTGTCTGTGTGCTTGTTTTGTAACTCCGTACAACTTGTGTCTGTGAATTCAATACCCCCACACTGGATACTATACATCTGCGCCAAACGTAAGTATACAAAAAAATTTGTGGTATGGGATCAGTCTTTCTTTTTTCATTTATTCTCTCTAAATGGACACACATTTCATGGTAAAGGCTCTCCTTTCTGACTGTGCTCAAAAAGAATTTTTAACCCTCACCCCCATTGATCTTACTCCGTTTCAGAGTGGATGCAGAACAATACCCACAGTGAAGGAATGCAATTATGTGAAAGTTGCTCATTTCATTGCACAGATTTATGTCAGTATGCACTTTTTTCTGTTTTCACATGGTTATTTTAACAACACAGGATTGACAGCTTTATTTTACTTGTAGAACAATAAAAGAAATAATCTATATTTTCTCCATCTATGTTCCAAACACTTTTGTATAACTTTTGTATAATTCAATGGTTCTCAACCTGGTCCTTGGGGACCCCCAGACGGTCCATGTTTTTATTCCCTCTCTGCTTCTTGCCAGACAGTGCACATTTTTGCTCCCTCTCAAAAACAGGGAGCAAAAATGTGGACTGGCTGGGGTCCCCGGGGACTGGATTGAGAAATTCACCTATCAGTGCAGCTGACCTCGGTCAGTAGGATCTTAGTATTAAATTTCTTCCTGTATCTGTTGGTCAGACAGAAAGCCACCCATATCGTTGTGTTAATCAAATACCTAAATTCCCCATAGGATTTATTTGCCTAAAAACCATTTGTACCACTGTACTTCTGGGCTAAGCATTTAATCCAGATTAACTCTCTCAAAGAACTACAACAAACTAATCAGTTTTAATTTTATATTGTCCCTGAGACATTTTGCTTTAGAGCTTAAGGTGTTACAGTATACACTGAAATAAGCTAACAAAAATGATACCTATTTTAAGCAAAAACTACTGTCATTTTGCTGATGTACAGTATAACATCTATGTCTTCAGGTCAGAAATATATGCTGAAATTCATTCAAATATTTCCTAGAACCTTCAATATTTCAGAATGATATGTAATGTGCACTAGCCTCCTAATTGACAGATTTCTCAAAAGGTTAAAGCACAACCTTGATTGTGCAATAGGGAAAAAAAAATCAATGTATTAGCACAGGTCTTCTTTTTTCTTTGTATCCCAGATCAATCATTTAGCTCCAAGGAAACAAAAAGAATAACTTATTATGCGCCCAAAAATGAACGGACCTTTTACTCTCACGACTAAAATTGGGCTGTACACGGGTACTTACACAATTGATTATCCTTACAAGGGCTCTGTCTGTGAAACATTCCTTGAAGAAAGAAATAAATCTTAGCTTAAATAAGCACAAATAAGTCTCACAGACATGAACCAAATGTGAAGCATGCTGCTTGAGAAACATAGCCAAAGCCCTCCCAGACCAGCCCCTACCTGATGAAAGGCAAAACGATTCTTTTGAGCAAGTAGCAAAAGTGAACATATAAATGCATTTTAAAGACTACATATAAAACATGAGCAACAAAACCAGATACTCCAGACGGCTCTGTGTGATCTGACTCTCAAAGGCAGTTTTCATAAGTGGCCCAAGCAAAACTATTTTCTGCTGCCATATTTTGCCCTTCAAGTACACATTTCTTTGGCACAGTATTGCACATAACCTTGGTGTTACTCCGGCGTCACACTTTGGACCAGTTCCGTTCTAGTCCATGTTAGGCAAAACCACAATAGTTCCTTTCATTTCTGTACTAAAGATGCTCAACTGTACATTGCAGTCACACCCAGTTAACTAAATAGGATAACTATTCAGAAGGTGAGTCTAAATGATAAGTGCTGGAAGGTTCTAAATTTCTTCAGCTAAATACAAAGTATTAAGATGGCTTCTAGTCTTGTAAGAGGTACGATGAGTTCTAGGCTTAGGTCTGTGCCAATAAAATGCAACTGGGGAACCCTTAAGAGCAAATGTGAAAACTGTCTTGTCTGGTGACACAGACTCAACCGCATACAGGTGCTGATGACTGACAACAATCCCACCAAGAAATACTTGCGGGAATTCTCTTTCATGGGGAATTCTCTTTCAAGAATGCTGAGACAGTAATTCATGTCTTTATCAGCTCTGTGCCAGATTACTGTAGCTCTTTATTTGCTTATAGACTCCCTTCCAGAAACAGAAAAATGGGTCGTATTACCCTAGTGCTAGGTGTCATGTGTTAGCTCCCAGTATCTTTAATAATGATTTTATTGATTACTTTTAAAGTCACACATAGGGTACCCTCAAAATAAATATTCAGTGCCATTGTCCTATATGATCCTGAACATCCCCTTAGATCTACCAACAAAGCTATTCTTAGAAACCTGAGTATTACATGTCTAATGAAAGGCAGCTGTGCCTTTATTGGTAATGCACCCAGGCTTCGGAGGAATCTTCCACTTAGAGCCTAACAGGCTAAAGGACTTTCCTCGTTTTAAATACTCTCAATACTGTACTCCTTATGACTCTCTTTTGATATACCTTTATGTTTTTTCTGTTTTCAAGTTTGATATTTAAATTCAATACTTATTGACATTGTGGACATCTCTGACGTTTCTATATTTTTTTATTCTCGTTTTTGTGTTCCGTATGAAAGTCCATTGAAATAAAGCCTATAGTTATCATTTTTCAGTTTGTATAGTTTACATAAAACCTATGCCGCTACAAATTGTAACTTTGATATTTATTTCAATATCACTACCAGTTTTGTAAATAATTAAAAGAACAGGTTCCATTCGAGTGTCTAATATGTTTCACTTCACCCAATTAGGTGAATGTAAAAAAAGATGTCTACAAGTAGGATGTTCATGAAGTACACTTATTACTACCGACTGCTCCACATACACACACACACACGCGCATGTCACACGCACACACACACAGGTTTGTAATTATATCTTTGTG
>JAODKC010000044.1:13769248-13780414 GCA_026777985.1 Mormyrops attenuatus | reverse complement strand
AATTATATCTTTGTGGGGACTCTCCATTCATTTCTATGGGGAAAACTCTAATCCCAACATGATGACCTTAACCCCTAACTCACAGATCACAGGTATTTGTGGAGACCTTAAAAATGGTCCCCACAATGTCAAAATAACAGGTTTTTAGTACATTGTGGGGGACAGTTGGTCCCCACAATGTAATATAAACCTAATCCACCAAATCCAAACACATGCTGCTTATCAGTTTAGCACAATCTAGCAAACGAGATATAAACTAAATTGTAAGATTTTGTAAGTATAACAAACTGAGAGATGCAGAACAGATGACTAGGGTTATTTAGTCTGAACCATTCCGTCTGGTCCATTCTTAACTAACCCCCATACATTGGTGTGTTTTGTTCTTTCCCACCCCTAGTAAACCCAGTCAGACTCAGATGAAGTCATTTTTTTCTCACATATTGCAGAGACTTGTTTATTTTCACATTCCAATAATATTCATACTAAACATCACTTTATTCATGCAATGCCTTGTTTTGGCAATTCTGATTATAGTGTGCAATTGTTTTCTACTCTCTTTTAAAGGAAATCTTTGACCTTTGGAAACCATCTCTTCGCTAACAATAATGTTCTAAATATCAGTACCAAATTCAAGTAGCAGATAAATACAGGTTTGCCAGCTGCCCTAAGTATGGTGTTAAGCAGACAGTCTGCAAATCTTTTTTGGTTCTTTACTCGATATATTTGTGTTGCAAATTATTTTTTCCATTAGTTCTGAGTAAACAATCAAGATTATTACCACAAATATACAGTATCTTTGTATTTCTTACTCCCCTCTGCCATTAAGGAAAAGTGAATGACATTATGTTACAGTAAAGTATGGTACATTACAGGTTTTTACGACCATTTGAAAACTCGTAGGTGTATATTCAGTTCATATTAACTAAATTACTTGCATTATGTTATTTCCAAATTACCTGCATTATATTATTTCCAGATTAGATTAAGTAACCCACATAATGAATTGTGTCTCTCCCAGGAATTATTTTTCCGCTGGTTAGAAGATTCATTATATGTACTGTTTTCATATCAGCTCATATAAAACAGGAGAAAAATGCCTCAGTACTTTTCCACCTCATAATAGAGCCTGATTATGAGTTCTAGGACTTCTAGTGGAGCCAAGATCTTGGTGACTCTTAATACAGTTGAATCAGAGTTTAATTACATTAAACATGCACCATTTGAGTTGTATACTTTTCTAAATACATATTCCCATTTTCAAATACTGTAGCTTAAAACATAAAGGCAATGCATGCAATAAAGAGCATGTTGATCTATTTTCTAACCGCTTATCCTAGTCAACATAGCATACAAGTTTGTAATACACCCTGGATAGGACACCTACTGTACAGTGGCTGATAAGGATCAAGGATGTGCTGCAAATTCAGGAAATACAAATTATGAAAACAAACGCAAAGCAAAAAAATGCTGCAAATCTGCTCGCAACAAAATGGAAGTAAGCCACAACACAACGGAAGCTTCCAGGGGACAATGAAATGAGACAGGCCTTTAGTGCTGGCTGGCATATTGAATATATTTTCAAAATGAAATACAGGATGACACAATACTGCTAATAGCAATATATATTTATTGGATGTTAAGATTAGGACTCTATTAAAAATTTTGAATAAACCCCAATAGTATTCTTTCCTGGTTGTAAGCAGCGCTAGAGCTTTGGTTGAGACGTTGCACAGAATTCCAGAATTCAAAGCTAAACTCAAACCATTCAGTTAGCGTTTCATGGGGAATTTGATGGAGGGGAGAGGTGGAAAATCATTATTTTGAGCAGAATGTAGTAACTAGTCCATCACATGGCACAAACATGCACACACTTTCTTATATCATCTATACAGCAGAGTCTCGCTTATCCAACATAAACAGGCCGGCAGAACGTCAGATAAGCGAAAATGTCAGGTAATGGGAGGTGTTAAGACAAAGTCTATTAAACGTCAAACTATGTTATAATTTTACACATTACAAACCTAATAATCATGTGTTACAACAAAACAACAGAAAATGTACAGTTGGGGTAACTAATTAGCTGCGGTAGAGTCGAGAGCAATAAAAAATAGACGACGCTCACACTCGCAACTTGCAGTTCTTGTTACCAATTGATGGGTTTTTTTTGTTTTTTTTTTGTGGTGGGACGTCGGATAATACGGAATGTCGGATAAGCGAATATCATATATTATTTCTTATATCAGTTAGCCTAACTGCATGTGCTGACCTCTGAGCCACCATAATGTTTTGATCCTTTAGAAATTCCAAAACCTGCTCGAAGGTACACTTGAATAAATAAACAAAGCAAATTTAACATAAATAAAAAAAAGGAAAAATAAAATTTAACAAGGATCACACAAAGCAGCATTTGTTGCCTTATCATTTTAAAGAAATGTACTTTCCCTGGAAGAAAATTATGGGAAAACAAAACCCAATGTGCAGCCAGCCCACCTAATCACAATTTTAACTGTATTACTATTTACTTGTGCATCTCCATTACCCAGCTTTCAGGGAAAAAATGCAGAACAACAAAGCTAATATATGCACAGCTTTTCTATTACCAAAACTGTCATTCCCAGTAGACAAATGCTGAAAAAAGAAAAAAAAAAGTTCAGACTCATGAAAAGAAACTACTTCAAGCCACAGAATGTAAAATTGGATTCCTGAAGTCTGTCAAGAGCAGTGGAGGGAGGGAATAGAGATTCTGGGCGTCGCTGTGAGCTGTTCAATCACAGCAGCGGTCAAGCAGCACCCCTGCGTAGGACTCGACAGGCACCATCTCAATCAGTCATCTCAGAACCACCCTCAGATCAGGTCTGCCAACTGTATTCTATGACCATTAGTGGTGTCAGGTTGTGCCTGCCTCAGACAACCTCACACATGTCAAGGATTCAGTTCCCATGTGAGAGACGATGTCATGCTGTAATGGTGCAATGCATATAAATATAAAGGGTTATTCTTTAAGAATCGAGATCAAAAGCAGCGATAGGTATACACTCCTGTGCTCCCGAACTTATACAACACATTGTGAAAGTAACTCCTTTGAAATCCTTGATGCTTCCAGCAGCACAGTTGATGTGTCTAATTTTGAAGTCACATTCAAATTAAGAAATTCATAACAAATGTGATAAAAATACAGTTAGTAAGTACCCACAAGTGACGGACAGCATGTAGTGCAAATGTTTACACTTTATGTTTCAAAGTACTAAGGCTCTGAATGTCTTTAAGATGAATATGAGAGATGCTTTATGACTTGTACACACACAAGCATGAAAATGGCATATTTCATGCTTAACAGTAAAATGCCTGACTGATTTTTTTTTCCTATTATGAGGGGGATGTTCCTGTGAGAAATGACTCTAAAATGTCAGTACTGCTGGGTGACAAAGGACTGCCACCCCTGATGGAAGGTACACAAAAGCCTGGATAAGCATTGGATCTGTTTTCACTACAAGGGCCATATAGTGCATTAGACTCCTTGTGCCGTTATTCCTTCATGCTGTATAATAAAACCTCTGAGCATACCAATTGTTTCTATTCACTGACTGTATCCTAGCAAATAAAAGGATGAATTATTTGTCTGTCACTAAAAGGAACAAAATTTGTTTTTCTATTTCTCATTATTTCCAGTAAACCCATTCATTTTTTGTTCCACAAAACAGAAAACAGCCATCCACATTTCACCCAAGTTCCATAACATTTCTGGATCCAATCCCAGGCACAGGGTACATGGCAGGAGATACCTTGGATGGGGTGCCAGTTCATTACAGGGTAAGCACATAGTCTCACTGCGAGGGCAACTTAGCCACACCAATTCATCTGCCTGCATCTTTTTGGACTGCAGGAGGACAGTGGAGTACCCGGAATGATGTCATGCACAAACACAGAGAAACTCCACATGGACAGTCGGGGGTGTAGAAATCGAACCTGCAACCTCGCAGATCTAATGTGTCAATGTTACTATATGCAGACCATATGTTTATTTTATTGTTTTTACATCATTTGCCCCAGCAAAAGAAATGTTTTTCACTTCCAAATGTCACCTCCTTTCTCCCTAACTCAGGATGCATTCCAGCATCTCAGGCCTGATGTGCCCCCATGCATATTCATAGATATGTGCTGGAGTGACAGCTGGTGCTTCTCAGCCACGAGCACGGCACATCAGCGGTGCAGGGCAGCCCGGCGGTGCTCTGGACACAAGCAAAACACAAGTCAGATACAAAACCTTTTGCATTCTAATTTTGCACTTCATAAACGATATAATCCCCCCCAGCTGATCTGTGCACCAGACACGTTAACGAGAAAAAAACTCATTACTCAACCATTATGAGTCAGTATGTACATTTTTGTCCTTGCCTGCATCTTGTATCAGATGTAAGGCTTTGGCAGGCCATTGAGACTATTATGCACAGCTATATAAATGGTAGATGAGGGAAGGATTCAGTAGGGTAGCTCAGTAGGTAGCGCTGATGTCTCATATCTCCAGGGCTGGGGGTTGTTGTCTGTGGAGTCGGTATGTTAAATATGTGGAAAAAAAACCTCTGCTAAATAAAGTAAATGCAAATATTCTCCTTGTGTGGCATGAGTTTCCTCTGGGGAGTTTCCTCCCACAGTACAAAGATGTATAGTTAGATTATCTGGCATTACTAAATGGTCCCCATGATGTATAATTACGTGAGTGTGTATGCTGGGCCCCACAAATGGCCAACCCTAATCCTGGAGTGCTGGAATCCAGCAGGTTTTCTATCTTATCTGATGAATCAGTATCTACCTGACATCAAGAGTGGTTCATCACAGACCAGAGTTGGTAGACGGAAGACATAGTTCTCTGTAATCCTACTGAATAGTTTCAGTCTATGCAATTTCAGTCTCTCTGGGATGACGGAAAAGAAGGAAAAGAAAGTGTCAGGTCAATGAATCACCTGCTAGAAATTTCAAACAAGCAATGTGTGTGTGTATTGTATTGTGCATGGTAAGAGTGAAAGGAATGACAGGGAAAATTGAGCATCATAAACCGAATTGAATTACAATAGTAGACAAGGGATCTGACTTTCATGGGGAATCTTTTATCCCCAAATCATAAGATGGGAACTGCGTGTGTGTATATCATAGTGAAAAAAATCATGCTTAAAGAAAGCAGTGATGTATATGAGAGAAGCACTGCATGCTCCTGCAACATTGGTGTAGAACATTTTTGAGGTTAAACTGCATATCGAATTGTTTGGTTTTGCTGTCCTTTATGCATCTTAAATGCACCTTTTCACCGTTTTTACTTTGAAAAATAATACAGAAATGGAAGAGCTTGTACTGCTCCCGTTGACGCCCCACCTTCTGTTAATCCCTGCATTGTGCTCGTAGCTTCCGGGATAGGCTCCGCATCCCCTAACCCTGCACAGGATATGTACAGAAAATGGATAGATAGATGTACTGCATTCCAAACCATAGTCTTATCTTGGGGAAGAAGTCTTGCTTAAGGGCATTATTATTATTATTATTATTATTATTATTATTATTATTATTATTATTATTAAATGGAATGCAGCTTAAACTAGTGTCATTTTGAACTCAGTCAAGACAACACAAATACATGAAAGTGAAACCTTAAATTGCTAAAAATAAATTATATACCTTGACCAGAATAATGAACAAAATCTATTTAGACTACTTATACTAATTCTACTCAGGCTAACTTGAAAGCTAGGGAAAGCCATTTAAAAGTCACTTGAAAAACAGAAAAAAGCTTTACTGTACATCTGTAAAAGTGTCTAGGGTTATTTCAGATAATAGAATCTCATGACAAGGGAAATTGACAGGGAGCAAAAAATGAAACACAAATGTGGGAATTACAGGTCGGAGGACTAGCACACGTTCCAGTTTTGGAGTTTTGGGTTATTGGAGACAGAAAAAATGAACCACAACAATATATTTAAATTTAAGGAAATGAGTGGCAGATAGACTGTCTCCTCTTAAGCTAAAGTGGGTGTGTGTTTAAAAAATCTATTGTATACGTTATGGATATTGACATTTGGTGCATAACTAGCACTTTGCTATAAAGTACTGTACATAATACCTTTATTGAAGCAGCACATATACTGTGCACAGATGCAGTATGTGCCAAGCCTCCATGAACACTGGAGGAATATTTATAAATGCCTGTGGCAACAAAACCAGATTGGGTTGTAAAGTTCAATTACCAGCTCTATTTCACTGTTTCTTTGGCAAAGAATCACTCAATAAGCACTAAATGAAAGTTCATAAGGTATATAGTTCACAGGAATAAAACAGAATAAATATAGTAGTAGTCATGATTCAGTGGGTAGCACTGTTACCTCACGCCTCCAAAGCTGGAGGTCCAAATCTCATCTCTGTTCTGCATCTGGTGCATAAACATAGTCAGAGGCCCCTGGGCTATTTGAGTATATTGAGGGCCCCTTCAATTGTAGAGTTATCAAATGGTGGGAGGGTGGGGGGTCAATAAGATTTCCTCCCACAGCTCAAAGATATTCAGTTGGATTTTCTGGCATTGCTAAGCGGTGCCTATATGACTGTGTGTATGTTAGGCCCTGCGAATTACTTTTGCCTTAAACTGCCAATGAATTTACATTTTCCTTCATAATAGAGTGCAGTAACACATTCTCATTTCCAGATACCTTAATTCACAGTAAGATTTCAATTTTCAAATTGTGTTTTGGTCTGGATGTGAAAATACAGGTGACTCGTGTCCTGTATTGATTCAAAATGGGATGATCCCCTAAAATTTTTTATTAAACAAGAAGCCCCTTTTTAGCAATGGCCCCTGAGCTTCATCCTGAGTAAACCTGTGAATTAAAGTGCCATTCAAACCATCTAAAGACATGTGGCTAGGCTAATTAGCATCTCTAAAGGGACCACACAGAGGTGAGTAATTCAAGTCCAGAGAGTAAAAGTCCAGACCAAGATTTTGTTTCAACCAACCAGTTGAGTATAAAGAGTCACAGTCACAGACAGGGGTGGCGAACCTGATCCTTGGAGAGCCACCGTGGGTGTGGGTTTTTGGGACGATATCTCATCAGCCAATAACATTGGGTCCCCAGGAATGGAGTCGAGAACCACTGCTTTATTATTGGCTGATTGTGATATAATCCCAAAAAACCCACACCCACAGCGGATCAGGTTCCCCACCCCATGTCAACTGGTTGGTTGAAACAAAACCTTGCCCTGGACTTTTACTCTCTGGACCTGAACTACCTGGTCCCACAGAGTATGCTTATGTATATGTGTTCTAGGGCTCTAACAGTTAGTATTACAGCTTCAAATTTTAAGTACTGTTAACACCATGCTTGATTATCATGCCTTGAAAACGTTACTACCATGTGCAGCAGACCACATCAGCACCACATTGGCTAGAACTGGTACTGCTGATCAGGATAAGTGTATTAAAGATTTAGTGATATAGCTGAAAATATTAAATCACAAAATAGTTACCACATTTGGTTTTAAGAAGTAATTATATGGTATTATGTAGTTTTTAGTACATTTTATAGCATGGAGACTTGACTTCAATTTGGGATAAAAAAACGACTGGCTCCTTCATTGAAAGGTGCCAATAATTAGCATATCTTTGTACTTCTGTCACATGGTGCAGTGGCTCAGTGAGTATCCTGATACCTCCGGATTTTCAGGATTGAACCCCACCTTCCTTGGGTGTGCCTGCTGTTTCGCATGTTCTCCCCACGTTGTGCACAATTCCTAGTACAGTAATGTACTCTGCTTTCCTCCCTCAGTCCAAATAGACATACCTGGATGAACTGGCATCCTGTAATTGCCCATATTGCTTGGGTGTAAACTGTGACAGACAGGAATCCTTTGGGGGGGGGGGGGGTTCCACTAGCTTGTGCCCTTTTTGCTGCCTGCAGCTCCAGGATTACAGTGACCTTGTTCTGGATAAGCTCTGAGAAGATGGATGGATGAATTTCCAGGTTGTTATTTGTTTGTGCATAGCCCATAACAGTGAATATCTGAAAATATTAATGCTGTGACAAAAGATGTATAATAAATGATATTATCTTTGTAGAAAAATACATTGATAATATCAATGATGCTTTAAATTCAAATTGTATTAAAGAAAATATACATCTTTCTACAAAGGGAATGCTTGTCTGCAGCCTTAAGCACAACAAAAATCTAATTCAAATGTACGAAAAATCCTTTTAATAATGACTTTGTGTCAGACTGACTTAATAAGTAAAATTCCAGGGTCCTGGCCTCTATCTCATCAATGATGCATTGCGTTATAGACAAAGCACATTTCTTTAAAGTTGTGAAACCAGGTCTCCATAAGTTTTATACAATATAATGGAGAAAATGCTATCTGTCACGTACACATAGGACAAAAAGTAATGAACTCTAGTTTTACCTATTAAGATCTAACCATTGGTAACACTTTACTTAAAGTTGTCATCTATTTTTAATTATAGATACCTTCATAATATATTATAATGGTTGGTATAAATATTAATAAAGCATCTTCTTAATATCCTCTATTGACAGTTACAAGGCATAGTGTTGATTATAATACTTCATAAACTCAAATGAAGCTATCATCTATAAGGCACTATAGATACCTTCATAAAGCATTATAATGGTCAGTATAAGCATTAAGGATGCTTTGTACTGCATTTTAAATGTATCAATAACATATTATTGATGACAGTGTTATAAAGCATTCATAACGCATAATAAACATAGCTGTTATGTGTTTTACCTTTTTAGAAATATTTACAGCAATGTTTATAATATATGAATGCATTATAACTTGTTGAATGTATTTGAATGTATTTTATAGATTTTTAAAGACATGGCATTCATAGAAAGTATTACCAAAGCATTTTATAACAAGAGGATATGCAATAAATGGGAAACTATGACTTTTCTTGACAATATTTCCACAAATTTTATTTATTTCCATTTATATTTAGGTTGCACTGTGAATAGAGAAATGTAAAGAGAACTGATGTGTCAGCTTCATTTTCCAAAGAGCGCTGTGATTGTGGAGACGTTTCATGGACTACTGCTTCACTGCAATGGTGCACTAAGTAATGGGGAGGGCTACTTCACAATGTGTGGATCCAGATCAAACAGCAGAGGTTGCATGTGATGGGTTCGCTCAATCACTCCTTTGTTTTGAAAATAGGAGCCTGAAAAAATATTTGGTTAAGGGAAAACCCTTATATAATGAAATAAAATACAGTGGTAATAATGTTACTTGAAATGGCCGGTCCTCAATAAAACATTAACATGCAAACAGTCCACTGTTAAACAGTGCAATGACAAAGGAAAAAACTGGTTAATTGGTGTCTCTAAATTGTCCACATGTATCCCATGTTCTGGATTGCTCTCCCATTATCTGTTGTATACACCATTTCTTTTAAAAAAGGAGCTGTTTTCAACCTATTGAAAAAAGGCAATAATGCATCAATCATGCCACCCTCCACTCATCCTTCATATTGCCAAGGGTGCCATTATTTTTTAGACAAGCGAATAGTCAGCTCTTAAAGTTCATGGGTTGGAAGCAGGAAAAATGGGCAAGTGTACGGATCTGAGTGAGTCTGACAAGGACCAAATTGTGATGGCTAGACGATGGTCAGAGCATCTCCAAAATAACAGATCCTGTGGGGTGTTCCTGGTATGCAGCGGTCAGTACCTACCGAAGTGGTCCATGGAAAGCCCACTGGTGAATCAGCGAGGCGGTCATGGGTGTCCAAAGCTCTTTGATACGTATGGGAAGTGAAGGCTAGCACAGCTGGTCCGGTCCCTCAGGGGAGCTACTGTAGCACAAATTGATGAAAAAGCTATAATAGAAAGGTGTCAGAACACAATGTGTCACAGCTTGCTGCGTATGAGGCTGTGTAGCTGCAGACCAGTCAGAGTGCCCATGTCACATGAGCATCAAAGCTAGACCATGGAACAATGGAAGAAGGTCGACTGATCCGATGAGTCACATTTTTTGTTACATCAGGTGGACGACCGGGTGCGTGTGCATCGATTACCTGGGGAAAAAAGGGCAAGCCGTGATGAGGTGTGAGGTGAAGGCAAGCCAGTGGAGGCAGTGTGATGCTCTGGGCAATGTTCTGCTGGGAAACCTTTGACACATACCACCTACCTACACATTACTTCATGGCAATGGTATTTCTAGATGGCAGTGGCTTTCTTCAGCAGGATAATGTACACTGCCACCTCTATAAAATTGTTCAGGAATGGTTTGAGTAACATGAAAAAGAGTTCAGGGTGTTGACTTGGCCTCCAAATACCCTAGATCTGAATCCAATAGAGTATCTGTGGGATGTGCTGGCCAAACAAGTCTGATCCACGGAGGCCCCACCTCACAACTTACAGGATTTAAAGGATCTACGGCTAATGTCTTGCTGCCAGATACCACAGGACACCTTCTGAGGTCTTTTGCAGTCCATGCCTCGATGGGTTAGAGCTGATTTGATGGCACAAGGGGGACCTACACAATATTATGCAGGTGGTTTTAATGTTATGGCTGAAATCTTAGGCAGTAAAATAAAATGTTTAAAACTATTTATCTTAGTAGTAAGTGTCTATTTTCTTAGGAAAAAAAATATAATTTAACAACAGTAGCACAATAAAATCCAGGAAGGATTTCTTCTGTTCTCCAAAAAGTTCATATCCTACTGAATGGCTAGCAGAACTCTCCAGGGACCCCCCAGCCATTCTGTGTATTCATTAAATTTCACCACCAGCTCACTTAATTAATTAGCTTAATTAGTTAAATAACTCATTGGTGTATTCATTAGCCAAAGATGGTATGCTAGTAGTTGACTCAAAAAATAAATGGGTGTGTGTGTGTGTCTGTATCTGTGTATGTGGTTTTGTATATATTGCATTTTGGGGAGCCAGTGTTCCCACAATATGATAAAACCTGACGCTTTTACCTTGCGGGGACATTTTTTTTGGCCCACACAAGAGAAAACTCAAATATAAAATAAATAAAAGTAGTCAAAAGTCTAGTATTTAATTGAATTGGTCTGGATTTTTAAGAACATAGGAACATAAGAAATTTACAAACGAGAGGAGGCCATTCGGCCTATCAAGCTCGTTTGGGGAGAACCTAACTAATAGCTC
>JAODKC010000044.1:13757364-13768179 GCA_026777985.1 Mormyrops attenuatus | reverse complement strand
TTTTTTTCTTCCTCCGTTTGTGGCGCCCCCTGGATGGATGGCACCCTTAGCATTTGTCTATATTGCCTATGCCACGGGCCGGCCCTGCTTGTATCTACAATGAAGACTGGCAGTGGTGGTGTAATGGTGTGGGGGATATTTTCTTGGTACATTTGGGCCAATGGAGCATCGTTTAAATACCACAGCCTACTTGAGTATTGCTGCTGACCATGTCCATCCGTTTATGACCACAGGGTGCCCAGCTTGCAATGGCTACTTCCAGCAGGATAAAGTGCCATGTCACAAAGCTCATTCACCTCTGACTGGTTTCTTGAACATGACAGTGAGAAAGCTGTTCTGAAATGGCCTCCACAGTCACCAAATCTCAATCTAATACAGCACCTATGGGATGTGGTGGAACAGGAGATTAGCATCATGAAGGTACAGCTAACAAATCTGCAGCGACTGCATGATGCTCTCATCTCAACATGGACCCTGAGGAATGTTTCAAGTATATGTTGAATCTATATGACTCAAAGAATTAAGGCAGTTCTGAAGGCGAAAGGGGGTCCGACCCAGTACTAGCATGGTGTACCTAATAACGTGCCCGGGGAGTTTATATCTGTATACTGTCTATTCTACGCAAAAAGTTTCTCATACTGTACATATGTGAGTTTGGAACAAACAGGAACACACACAAGTGGTCTGACTGTCCTTGAGAGCATCAGTATTAATAGTAGCTTTGAGCTTTCTTTTATATCCATTAGGGCCATTTTCTATGACCAGTCAATAAAAAGGTCGATGCTTGAAATGTTTTCTAAAGTTTGAGAAATTGAATTTATTTTCCACGTGCTCGTAAATATAATTCTAAGTGTAACATTTCATTATTTATCTGTACACACTATGTGAGCCACAGCTGGATGAGCAGATATATCTCATGTTTATGTAAAAGCACACGTGGAAAGTCTGTATCGGTCTAGGTCTTTTTTTCTTCCCTGCTTGGTCAATTGCGTGTGATGAGTGAAAAACATCTACTGATGAATGTATATTAATATAGGGAAATATTAGAGCATGTGAGGCAGAACCAAGACATGCTACCCGTCTGCATGTTTCAATTCAATTTGTATGGCACATTTCCAAAACATTACATTGTCTCAAAGTGCTTTACATTACCCCGCCCAATGCCCCTAGTCAGCAAGCCAGAGACAGCAGTGGCAAGGAAAAACTCCCTAGAAGGAAGAAACCTTGAGTGGAACTAGACTCAAAGGGGCAGAGGAAGTCAAATGAACAAGATGGCAAAATCCTAATTTACACAGTCCAAATTTTAAGATTTTGCAGGTGGCAGGCAGGTGATGGTGTTGCTTTTGATGGCAGGATGAACAGTGGTACAGCAGCACGGAAGGGAGGAGAGACGTCACAGGACAAGGGTGGGCAGGCCGGAAGGATGTCACAGGTAGTAGAGGCATCGCAGGCAACGGCACAGGCAAAATATCTTGATTTTTTTGGGTCTCCAGGCAGCACACCCCAGGAGGGGTAGGGGAAATGAAAAGTGCATTAGTTAAAGTAGGGGAGATTAGAGGCAGTGCAAACAGTTAGGTGAGTGTAATATGTAAGCTTAGGCAGATATGGCTATGGCAGCATAAGTAGGAAGGAGAGGCAAGTAGGAATGGGGAGTCCCTGAATGTCAGCACAACTCCACAAGGGGTATTTTAACTTTAAGACTTAACTGGAAGCCAGTGACGGGAGCAGAGAACAGGGCTAATATGGTAAAGTTTTTTAGTTTTTTTAGTTTAAGAACTTTGGCTGCTGCATTTTGTATTAGCTCAAGTTAATGTAACGATCCAGATGGGCAAGCAGAAATGAGGGCATTATAGTAGTCCAGCTTGGAAGTTATAAAGGCATATACAGTGATCCCCCTCTATATCGCGGTTCAGCCATCGTGCCCCCACTGTATCGTGGATTTTTCCCCAACGCATCACAGTTCTCTGATTATCGTGTACCTGGCTTGTGGTCCGATTGTTGTGAGCAAACTTTTTGTGAACTTTTCGTTTTGTTTTAAGCCCTTCGATGGCTCCTAATCATACCCATACTGAGCTTAAAATGTTTTTATTTTTACATATTCCATTACGTATACAGAGAGAGATGTGTATATATACATATACATTATATTATTATTATTATTATGTTACTAATATCCTTAGCCCAATATCTACATATCATATGTGTTTGCAAAGTGTGTTTTAATATGTTTACATGTGTTTAAAGCATGTGGGGGGGGATTTTAACGCTTATACTATAAAAAAATGTATATTTCTATATCGCGGATTTTCACCTATTACTGATGGGTCTGGAACGTAACTGTCACACCTGCAGGCAACACAGCTGCGAGCAATTTAACACATGCCCTCTCCACTACTTAAACCTCGCACTTCGATTGCTCAGTGCAAGGTATTGTTAGCATGCAATTTCCAAGCGCTTTAACTCTTTATCTCTGTTCCAGCTCCGTTCAGCTCTCCCTGCCTCCTCTTCTCGTGCCTCCTGAACCGTCCTGCTCCCGTCCTACCCATTCCTGATCCTCCCTCGCGGTCTCTCCCCATGTGTCCTATCTGCGTCCCCAGACTGACCTCCCGGTTTACCGACTCACCCGCACCCGGCTTAACGACCCCTCTGTTGGATCACCCAAGAGGCTTCAGACGCACAGCAGGGATGGATCTATGGTTTTGACCCTGCGTGTTGTTTGGACTTTGATTTGGCTATTCCCAATAAAAGACTTCTGACCTTCCCCGAGTGTCCTGGTGTTACAGTAACTTCCGCGATAGGCAGAGGATAACTGTATTAGTTTTTCTGCATGATGGATGGAAAGCATCTTCTGAAGCTTGGCTATGTTCCATAGATGGTAGAACACAGTTTTAGTACTAATTCTTAAGTGAGCATCATAACATAGATCTGAATGAAGTTCTCTGACCAGTGTTAAGTTGAGTTGTAAGACCAACAACGTTGTGGTTGTCAAACTTATTTTGAGCAGCCTTAGGACCAACTAGCAGTACTTCCCCCTTTTTTGTGTTTAACATAAGAATTTTTTTTTGCCATCCAACACTGGATGTCTAGTAGACAGTCTTCTAACTGAGAGAGCTGCAATGCATCATCTGATTTAGCATATATATATATAACAATGGAAACCAACACCATGATTTCTAATAATGTTACCAAAAGGTAGCATTTGTAATTTGAACAGTAGCGGGCCCTGCACTGATCCCTGTGGTATACCATATTTGACTTTAGTGGGCTTGGAAGATTCATTGTCACTAGTCACTTGTGCTTGTTTGTACTTAGAGAGACTTTCCAGGCAGATCTGAAAACTTCTAGTCTAGTTGAGCGCCATTTGCCCTCTACTGTAGCTTGCGTGAAGCCTGTTCATGAGTATGATCAGAGTACCGGGGGCAGATTTCTTATCTCTGTACTTTATTTTCTTAAGTGGAGCTACAAGATGCTGCGAAACGATTTCACCATGTTTACGGTTACCTGCTCAAGTTCATTTTCACTTGAGGCTGTGACATTTCCCAAAAAAAAAAAAACGTCTTAACAGTTTAACAATTGTTGTAGTCCTCAGTTACCCTTACTGTGTTGCCACAGTTAAATCTGCAAGAGGTGGGGCTGTTGTTTGGAGTATTTACTAGTGCCTGTCTTTAATCCAACCTAACAAACATGGCTTGCGAAAAAAAAACTCTTGCTTTTTTCTTAAAGTAATGAGAAACAAAAGTGCCTGACGTTAGCATTAACTAACAAAAATGCCTTATAGCAAGAATCATTTCCCTGTCCTTTTAAACCCTACTCAGACAACAAATTTCAAAGCTTTTCAACTTTCCTCTTTTCAAGCAAACAATACGAAATCCAGTTTAGGGACCATTATGTCTTCCACTAATGCAATATGATATTTTTTCTAATTTAGTTTAAAAGAAAAAAGCACTTAACCAGTCATATTATTAAGTTGCTGCCACTTTGTCTTGGGAAAAAAAATCTGGAACAAATGGTATCTGCTGGTGGAATGTTGCTTTTGATTCAGCACCATGAAGAATGTTTTGAGAGGGCAGTTGAAAAACCAAACAAAAATGAAAAATCATTTCATTCAGGATGCTTAAAATGGATGTGTAATCAAATAAAACAGGAAGGGCTTTTAGGGATAATGAATGCAACACTACATGTTTCTGCTGTGCTCTGCTGTGTAAGATTATAAAGGGTGATTGGACCCAAAGTCACTGGGGCTTCCAAATAATTCAGCAGGCATGCATGCTCAACCTAAGGAATGGCTGAATCCCATATCTCAGATTGCATTTAAGCCTAACCTGTGTCATCCATCATTCCATGTCATTGAACTGAACTTCAGTGCCGTTAGGTCATCTCAGCTGGTTTCTGGAAAAATGCCTCCCGTGGTCCCTGACAGTGGCTGCCTGTGCAGAAGGGAAGTACTGCTCTCCCATCCAGCCCCTACATAGACTGCCCTATGACAAATGGCTTTCAGTTGACAGGACTCTTTATGAGCTGGGGGTACAGATTCCTAAAAATACATGTCAGAATCACAACTGTGTTTCCTCAAGCTCTTCAACATGTTCTGACTTATTTTTGACACTGTATTTAAAAATAATAAAAAGCTTCTGTATGCTATATAAACAAATGGGCCAATAAGGATTCAAAGTTTGTCTCCTTGACTGCAGTCTAAACCAGCTCTTTAAACTGATTATATGGCCATTAGCCAACCCTTTATTCAAGACAGAATATAAATCTAAGAACATCAATGTCCATCAGACTTATATTGTCACTTTTTTCTCCTCACTTGCTCTCTCACTACCCACATCCCTGAAACCCTACATTATTCTGACATACTGCAAATGAGGAGAAGATGGCTACATTCACTTGAAATTTATGAATGAATTGTGACAGGCTCCCTGAAGACTCTAAACTAGCCCCTGTTCATCATCACCTACCATCATCATCACTGTCTACATACACACTTACCTCTACTCACTTCTTTAGCTAGAACCTATCAGATGATAGAACAGTGCTATATGTTATCCTTCAAAAAAATCTAAATCACATTTAACATTTATTAATTGTAAAACAAATCTATCGAAAAACCATGGTTCTGTAAAAACAATGACACACAATTTCATTTAATACCACTCACACTCTTATACTAAAACCGCCTATGAAACTGTGCGTATGCATGTCATAGAGTCTGATGTCTTTGCATTTAACTGAGAAGAACAATTGCAGGATCCAATTAGGGGATCAGTGTCGCCCTGCTGTCAGGAAATGGACAGATCTTTAAGAGGCTATTACGACTGCTGGAATTATTTATGGCACTCAGTGTGTTGGTTTGGTTAGCAGAACCATGTAATGTAAGGCTTGGACAGAGAGTGGAAAGATTACTTGTTGTGTCCCATCCTGGGTTGTTTCCTGCCTTGCACCCATAGCCTCTAGGATAGGCTTCAGATCCTCTGTAAGCCTGAATAGGACAACTGGGTCCACAAAATGGATGGATACATGTGAAACATCTTTTACAATAATTGTGCATGAGAGATAGGATATGCAATTTAGTTTTTTTTTAGATAGAGAAATCCTTGTATACACTATACCTTTTTAGTCCCTGTATAGTTTATAAATTGCTGCATCCTCTTTTGCTCTGTCCCTAGGTAACTCTTCACTGTGAGCTGGAGTCATGCATTTACATTTCATTCATCCATTAACCCTGCCCAAATTTGGTCTTTAGCATTTTTGCATCTATGACCACTTTATTTTCTTCATTGTACATCCCTGTTTTACATGACCCAATTGTTCCAGTAAAAGAAAGCCCACAATAAACCCAACCTTCAAATGCATACTTTGTGTATTTGAATTGTAGTTATTTGTACAGAATTACAATGAAAAATATAATGATCATCATGCATCTAATGACTTCTCATTATCTCTTTGCTGTTAATCAACTACAAATACAAGTCAATCTTCAGTGCATTATCTGGAGCTGATCTTTACAGAAACATGTCTTGATTATACTGTAGGAGATCATCTGGTGTCATAATAGTATAAGTAGGCCCCTATTTCTCCTGTCATGACACATTAGCTCTTTTTCCCCACCATGGGAGCATCCCAAGGTGAAGATTTTTGTCACAGCGATTGGCAGACACTGCCTCAAGACCGCTAATGCTGTGTCCATTAAAAGATACCTATTGCTACAATCACAAAGAGACTATCTACAAAAACCAATTGCTTGTGGCTGTGTGTAGATTTTGCAGTGGCAGTATGATCAAATTTTAATTAGCTTAGCCCCAAGAGGGCCCTTAACTTCTCCAGCATTGTCTTACTATTGCAAAAAAATAAATAAATAAATAAAAATATGTGATGTATTTTATCAACCGTATAATATCAGGGTACCTAGATGGTCCCTTCTAGAATCTTATTCTTTAGAGATTTTCCTAATACAAATCCTTCAGAAGCCCTTTGGTATTTATGAAAGTATTTTTTACACAATTTATCAACACCAAAATCACATGAACATCATTATTAAAGGCAGTTAACACAGTCAGTCATAGACTGGCATTTCTGTGACAGCCACTTTACACTAAGCCTTGTTTCAGCGCAGAACAGCAGCTGGTGAGTGAGACTGCCTTGCAGTAAACAGGTGACCACTCTCTGATTAGATTACATATGATGTCTGATGGATGTATTTGCCTTCTGCTTATTTACACCATCTTTCCAGACGAGACTTTTAAAGCTCTGCTATAGTAATGAAAAAGACATAATGCACCCAAAACTCAATTGTTAGTAGGTAATATGTTCAATCATGCATTTACGGAAATAAATCAGAAAATTACAGAATAACTGTTAAAGGGGATTATTCAAAATGTATATTTCTTGATCTCAAAATCAGGGTAATAACTAATGTGACTCTTCAGTTATCCATCCATTGTTATGGCGCAACATGGCGCAGGTGGGGAAAGGCACTGATCCATTTTGTGGCTCTGAGGCAAGGGGTTTATTAAAGAAATGGAACACACTGGGTCAAACTACAAAACAAAAGGATCACGAGGGGTCAGAACTAAATGGGCAAAACACCAACTAACAAGGAACCATAAATGATCAATACAGATAACAACCCAGGATGAGGTGCCAACCCATCGTAGGGCTCTTCAATTTTCCTAATCACTAAATCTTAGCATTTAGGTCATTCTAAACCTTAAGATTTAGGTCATTCTAAACCTTACCTTCATATGCCATGTGATGGACATAATCTATTGTACATGGTAATGATATTCTCACAACAACACTCAATGTAAAAATTTTCTAGAAAAAATGTTTTTCATTGTATTTGCTTTGTCCACAGAAGGACCCCCATATCTCGGTTTTAGTTACACATGGATTGCTATAGTCCGAAAAAAAAAGAAAATTCCCGAAATAAACAGTTCATAAGTTTCAAACCATTGTCGTCGGTGTAGTGTATGTTCAGTGGTTTCGGTTATTTCTTTTTAATAAATCCCTGTTAACCCGACCTCACGATGTCCGTGCTGCTTTCCTGGCCGTAACATGTATAGTATCTTGAGAATAAGGGTAAAACATCAGCATTCCTTTCACTCTAGAGAGTGTAGAATATAGTACTATACTGTTCAGTGCTGTATAATAATGTATAATTTACTTTATTATTACTGTGTTTAATGTTGGTAATGTCTTTTTGTGTGTAATCGATCAATTAAACTTTACCATATGTATGTACACAAAAATCACGTTATATAAGGGGTCTCTGGATGATGATTATATGGTTTTTATCCGCAGTTTTGGCTATCCGCGCTAGGTCCGACTACTGTACTGGATAAATGGAAAAAGATTCCGGAGGCATTCCGTTCAATTTCTGGATACCCATGTCTGTTTAGCTTTGTTAAAAACAAGGATATGGATATGGATATTTTTGAGCAGTTATGTTAGGCAAAAATGATTTCCTAATTCTGTCAAGATAAGGAAATTATAATTATCTAATAATGCAAGAGACAGATGTCTGTCACTGCGGTCACTCCCCTTCACAGGAAAGAACATTGTGCTCACTCCTTTTAAGTACACAGGAAGTTGCTACTGGGTTTTTCTGGGAATTTTTAAATGACGTTCACTTTTTAACTGAGTTGAGCAAGACAGAAGGGGCAGATTATGAATTTGTGAAGCAATAATTTCATATATTTCAAAAATACTTACAACTCAAAACATTCTAAGGAGTTAAGGGCTATCTTCTTTTGGAATTTAAATGAAATCATTGATTCTCCAAATATTTGTCTAGATTCATGTTCCCAACACAGTTATGATTCAAGACAAAAATCATTTACAGCATTATAAACATAGGTATAAAAACAAAAGATAATAATAAATCAAAGCAGATGGTATCAATCATAGTAGCAACTAGAAAACAGATGGGTTAGGGTATCTGTCGTCATACTATAAAAATCAGTAAGTTTCAAACTTTTGCTGTGGATAGCTGTAACACACTGAATATCATGGCCATATTACAAAAGGATAAATCGTAGTAACAGTATGTTTATCAATCATACAATGACCCTGTACTGGAAAATGAATTGATGGTTGAATAGATGAACATTCATCAAACAGCTAAATGCAATATGTTTAGTATAATGAACATTTCTGTAAATGTGCCAAAGAATCATATCTGTACTTTGATTTATGTTTAAGTTTCAAACCTCCTTTAAATCCTTCATTGTGCGCCGGTACTTTTACAGTACTCTCCTTGTATAGCTTAACTCATGCAGCAGCTTTGCACACAAATCTCATGTGACATACGCTCCGCCACAGCAAGCTACTGCAAAGAAAAGAAGTGGTGCCATGTATCAGATGACTAAAAAGAAAAAGACACATAGTTAAAATTGCTTTACATATCTAAGGCATGTATTACATTGTATCTCACCTTTATATTGCCCAGAAGGACAACAGATGCTGGCAAAATGAGGTAGGATCTGAGAGTACTCACTTAGCCGTTCCGTGAGTAATTCAATTTTGCAATTACACTCAAGAACTTGATCCACTGAAAAGCCCCCAAGTAAGTTTCAATCAATACACTTTGACATTTAAGTACCCATTCTAATTTATTCTTCCATGAGTGATTTGAATTAGGAGCCAAAGAATACAATTAAAATGTCTACAGCTCTAGGCACAAATGAAGCATATTGTATAATTTTAAAAGGAAGTTCCCTATGGTGCGACGCCATCATTTTTTTTCTCTCTACTGCTTAATATGCAAATTCCTTCAACTAAGCAGAGACCACATAGCCAACAAGTGCTTGATTCTTGACAGAAATGTTTTGATGGAAAACTCAGTGACTTAAAAGCTGTCCCATTCTACCTAGGCGTTACATATGGGAAAGCAATGTTCAGTTGCAATCATTGTGCTATTATACTCACAGAACTTATGGCTCTGACCATTATTGTGATCTTACAATGGTCAAGCATTTTGGCAAGTTCTCTTCAATGACCACCCAAATAATAGTTAAACATAGGAGGTTTCTCACCGCTGGAACTTTTTTCTGGAACCAGAACCTTTTTCCAGAACCAGGATTTTTTTGTTGTGTTTATACTGCAGGAGGCAGTTCTGGAACCCTTTTGAGTACCTACTCCAGACTAGGTACTTTCCAACTCAAACTACTGGGGAGGTGCTTACAGTGGTAGCTTGCTGGTTGGTTGACCACAAGCACTGCCACCAAGTCGGAAGTTACACAAAAATGCGGACAAAAAGATAGAAGTAGCTGAGAAAAAAATGAGCAGATGAAATTATTTTCGTACCTCAGTTACAATTAATCCATCAATTAATACATTTTTTGCTTGTGTCTCCATATGTCTGCATCGGAAAATTCAATGGATAACCAATATACTTTTGTCTGAACTTGCGGTGAACTTGCCAGCGCTTATTACCGGGAAAATGTTACATTGTGTGTTATTCTGTGGAAAATGAAAGATCCGCTGGCCAGATTTAATAAGAATCATAATCTAGACAAACAAAAATGTTGCGGGTCCTACAAGTATCTGTTCTACATAAATTCATCAACCGATCATCACAATCAATCCCCCCACCAACTAACAAAATACTAATAAAACGACTTATTCACCATTGATTCGGTGTAGTTTCTTATGAAATTGTGTGAGGTTTAACCTACATTTTATTTGTGTCTTATTTAGCATAAAGGTCCAAGTAAGTTCCTGTTGTATGGTGTGAAAGTGACACACAAAAGTGGCGAGGACCTACAAATGCTCCAGGTCAAGACAGCCTAGGGACTTGTAAACTAGGACCAGGTTCCGGAACTTTGGTGTGAAAGCGCCTCATGATACTTTTAATAAAAGTTTGAAATACTGCCAACAAAACCACAATTTCTAGTAACATTTGCAATAAATTGTTAGTAAGTTTGCAGTCTGTTAATTTAAAACCTTGCCTTTAATCAAGTGTGAGAAATATGCATTAAAAGTGAGCAGTACAGGAGTAGGATGGGGGTGCATCTTTCCTGAGGGGAGTCACATGACCATCCTTGTTTCATTAACTGGCACCACCACTTCCTGTTCTGGTTTTTTATGTGTATCTGTCCCTTTGTTTTGTCTCGGTAACACCAAGAGGTTACATGCACAGTGAATTTTATTGCCTTTTTTAAACCCAGAGGTCTTTAGTTGTCCCAGTCCTTGAGAATTAGCCATCAGACATGCTTATGCTCCCCACTTGTCCCAGCTGTCACACCCAGCCCCGATTGCCCTGCTGTGGACCACGCCTCCTCCCTAACCTCGTGTGGAATGCTCCCGTTTACC
>JAODKC010000044.1:13728128-13756385 GCA_026777985.1 Mormyrops attenuatus | reverse complement strand
AACTGCAGTCTGGTTCTTCCCTGTTTCTCATCAATGAAGGGCTTCTTTCTTGCTTTATGGGATTTCAGTCCTGTGTCTTGGGGCTTGTTACAAACTGTCCTAGCAGTGCACTTCACACCTGCACTTAATGTTTCCCATTCCTTTTGAAGGTCACTTGATGTTGTCCTACGAATCATGAGAAACTGTCGGATAAGTTAACAGTCAACTCGGGCATTAGGGTTGTTTCCACCCTTTATGAGGCTGCTTTCTGGTCGTTCCCAGTGTCTCCTGCTTCATCTTATTCTTGTGCACTGCTGTCTTAGAAATTTTAACCAAGAAGCAATATTAAAAATTATGAAGGTGGCATGGTGATGCATTGCAGTAGTTTGCACTGTGGCCTCACACTTCTGGGACTTGGGTTCAAGTCTCTGCCAGGGTTCCATTTGTGTGTGGAATTTGCATGCTGTCCTAGGGTTTCCTCTGCATACTCTGGTTTTCCGCCACAGTCCAAAAACATTCTGAGGCTAATTGGCATTACCAAATTGCCTGCATGTGTGTGTGAATGGTGTGTGAGTGTGCCCTGTGATGGGTTGGTGTCCCATCATGGATTGTTCCCTGCCTTGTGTCCATTGGCTCTGGACCCCCCTGTGACCCTGAATAGGATAAGTGGATTCAGAAAATGAATGGATGGAGGCTCAGTAAGTAGTCAATAATGTGCTCTAATTATAAACATCAGAATGTTATTTAATTCAATGCAACATTTTCAGGAAGCATTAACAAATATATAAAACAAATATATATGCAAACAACTAAGTTCTCTTTATGCGATTTGTTCTTCAGTAAAGGGGGTGAAATATGCTTATATCTTAATTTGTCTTTCAATTTTCATGTGCTTCTGTAAATTTTCATAACATATATGACTATAATTTCACTAAAAACTTAATTTAATGAGCATGGTGTTGTCACCCACTGGTGTAATATACTACTTGCCCCTGAGGACTAAAATGGCTCCCGATATCACAGTTTGAAGTTTAATTCCTCCAGTTGTTACTGCAAAAATAAATAGTGTTGTGCCTGATATCGTCTAATAAATAGCTTCAATGCTTTAATCTGAACTGCTACAGGTGATCTTTTAACAGAGAATTTTATTGAAAATTTCTATTAGACAACTGTGCAGATAGGAATGTTATCACTTTTATCAGTTTTGATTTTATTTTACTGTCTTAATGGAATCCCATCTGCAGGCTTTAATTCAAGTGCTCTTTTTGCAGTCTCAAGTAAATGTGTATACACAACACAGCAATAACAGAAAGGCTAACATCATAGCTCAAGACAAGAGAAACAGTAAAGAACACTTAATAGTATTGCAAATTTGAAAAATTAAAATGATTGGCCTTTTAAGTTTCATTTTAATTCAGCCCTTTATTTCTCGGGTCCATTTTGACCAAACTTGTCACAGGTAAATAGTAACAGTAATCTGTCTACCCTTCCCAGTTTTGCTAAAACATAATAAACCAGAGTGTTCTATTCAACCTGAACAGTGAACCAGTATAAGAGGCCCAAGTGCAGTTCCAGAATTATATTATTATTCAATTTACTGCTCTTCGCAACTTGTTAATCAGCAAAGCCCATTATGAAGAGTCAGCTAGCATGGGAAATATTCATCTAGTTATTTAATCAAGTATGAATTTTAATTTGATAAACACTCATTTTTTCATTTATTTCCATTTTGTTTCAGTCAAAACAAACACATAATTGAGGTTAAGTATGAGAAAAAAACCATCTATGAATGCATGTTATAGAAATTATTTACAATAATGGAGTTGTTTCTCCTTGGTAGAGGATGAATTAAGTCATAAATAAACATACCAAGAGACTACAGCTGTTGGGACACAAATAAGTGCATAGCACAGGGATATCTTTATGTTCATTTCCTGAGCATGTCATGCAAATTAGTAATGTGGCTTTTATTGTTTGTCTTTCTAACATTCATTTTTGTCATTTTACTCAAATGTTGAATTTTTAAACTGCAGGCTTGTCTGGTATATTCTGATGATAAACATACTATTTTCTAAAAACCATTGGTTCTTAGCATTTGGGGCCTAATTACTAACATCGTTATCCCTTTTGGACATTAAGTGTAACTTTTTTATTTTCACAGAACCATTTTCTAAGCACAAGAATGCTTTGAGGAGAATGTGTGAATTAAACAGCTCATGTGAATGCATATCTTCAATCCTGTGCACTTACCTTTCCAGAGACATTTAAAATATGTTTGCCTACCAAAAGTTCAAGTCTGCTCTACATCTGGCTGTCCCTGTACATAGTCAAACACCTTTTTGTGAAATTTACAGCAATTCTTATTCACTTTTATGCAAATTCCACGTAAAGGACAAAAGTCATACTGGAACAGGTTAGCCTTCTTTAATTCCAAAAGCAGTCTTTTCTTCTTATACTTGTGGATCAATTTCCTGGTGTTAAAGTTTTAACCACAAGAAGTGCAGAGATTATATACAGAGCTCAATGCTAATTAGGCTACATGGGTAAACATTTAGGACATTCCTCTTTTTGGAATAAAAGACAAGTTATTTAATATGTCCTAAAATAGTTAGTGCATTCTGTACTTTGTTGACCAAAGCCACGAAATTCCAGCTGGATCTGTCAGTTTGAATCAGCCTTTCTGACCCAACACATTTAGCTTTCTAAAACACTAAGGCATTTCTAATCCTACAGCATATTGTGAAGCCAAATTGTACCAGACAGGGCAGCACAGCAATCAATTACAAGCATAAAAGGCTAATTTTATCAATAGAGAAATCATCTATTGTAATTCTTGATCCTGATTTCAGTAATGCATTCATGATGTCCCCAATTTAAGGTAGGAGCATTTACAATACGATGGTGGTGGTATCTATAATTCTCAATTACTGACATGTCAAAGTCAATTTTCTTGTAAAGAGTCTCCAAATTTGCCACCACCTTTTGTGAAAGTGAGAGAACAAGAATCCACAGTCTTAGCATATTGCTGCTTACACTGTATCCTGTATTTTACAATAAATGGGATCTTGGGAAATGCAAAGTATTGCAATTGCTTCCAGTTTTATAATCTTGATGCATTTGTGTTGGTGATCGTAACCTTGGAATGTTTGTCTGCAAAAGCAAGACCACCTAAACGTAAAATGTAATTACCTGATAATGAAAATAAATTATTATTAGAACGAAAATGAGAAAAATGCATCTTCAGCTGAAATCCCAAGGGGAATACAAGGAAATTACCTTGTTCCCTACTGCTGTCAGCATTCATTGTGGTTTCAATAAAGAATGATTAACAGCACAATACAGGGGTCTCAAGAGGAAAGAGGTCTTCATATGCTCTTCATAAAGGAGTCCTGACCTTTAACTTCACAGGTGACTTTCCAGCATACTGATCTGTTACAGGGGTAGTGGTATCATGCTCTAGTCTGAAGCCCACCCTGCTTTGGAAAAGGAAGAACATAGTACAACAAAAGAAATGCACACTGATGTTAATAACTAAACATTTCAAATATTTTAATTTGAATATTTTTGCTACAAAGGTCATTGTTAACGCTTTGACCATTTCTCCAGCTTCTAAATAGAACAATTTTCTATAAATGTTTTGTACCTTGTGGTGTATTGGTTTTTGCAAAAACAACTTTGTTCAAAATTGGGCTGAAATTTTAAAAATTATTATTCTCTTGCGGTGTCATGGTGGTGTAGTCATTAGCATTGTTGCCTCACCCCACTAGGACCTGGGTTCAAGATTCCACCAAAGTTCCATGTGTGTGAAGTTTGCATGTTCTCTCTGTGTTGTCATGGGCATTATGTTATTTGCCTCTGAATTTTCAATCATCATTACATCGCATATATTACGCATACATTAATACATATGAGAAAACACAGGCTAGAAAAACATTAGTTTCCTTAGGGGGTAAATTTTATTGACTGTGGGGATCCGTATTGTGAACATGAAAGGGTCGGGGGGTCGATCACATGGTCTGGATTACATTGTGTTGCAGTCCGGAGTCCACATACTATAAAATTAACTGGCCAGTCATGAAGCCACAAAGAAAAATGCAGAATAATGGTGCTTTTCCACTGCCACCAAGGACCGAGCCGTACCGAGCCGTACCCGACCTGTACTGTGAACGGTGCTTTTCCATTGCAAAGTATGTGAGCCGTACCTAAGCCATACCCAAACTATAATCCCACTGACATGGCCCTGCTTACTAAAAGGCCCAAAAGCATTACTAAACTGGGCACAACCATCTGATTGGTCAACATCCATGGAGATGCCTGTGTTCTGCGCATGGATGAATTGAAGGAAATATTCTATATCTTATTAATTATTTGTAGGATTGCACATCGTGATGCATTCCCCAAAACTCAGAACTAGAAAATTTCAAACCTCCAGCTTAAAAATGTACTATAGAACAGCTGAACGAAATGGATCCATAATGCAAATTTATGCAAGTGAATGTTAATTCCACTAGCATTTGCTACTTGCATAACATAGCAATTCTCACAGACTTGCTAGTGGAAATTAGGATACAGTAAAATTTATAATAATTGCACATAGTAAATCACACCATGTGAACAGTAAATAAGTGTCTCTTTGGTTTTTATGTCACTGTCACTTTACAAATTTGGCAATGCCTTTCCCAAACCGACCCTTCTGCAGTGGAAAACCGAAGCGAGCTTGAACCGTGCTGTAACTAGTCTTTTTCCGCGGTATGGATTGGGCACAGCTTGGTTCCTGTATGCCAGTGGAAAAGCACCATAAGATTCAAAGACCTGCAGGTCTCTACTGCTTCGTCTTGTAAGTCTTCATGGCTGAACTATTAGGAAAAACATGACTGGTGTTTTGGGAAGGGAACAAGAAGTCCACTGCCACAGAAAAAAGCCCCTCTTCCTAAGTGCACATACAATGGCTTGCAAAAGTATTCAACCCCCTTGTCATCGTAATTTTATGCATGACAAAAGATTTGTACCCACATTTGTCCATTCAGTATCTTTATTGTTATGCTACAACAATGCATTTCCAAAGTCAAACCATTTTCTGTAGATATTTCACTGAAGGAGAAACTGCATTTTGAGTTTTCAGCCCCTACACAGTAATATACTGTTGAGAACCCTTTTGCCAAAATAACAGCCTTATTTCTTCTGGAGTAAGTATGTACCACTTCTACACAGTGTTCAGGAGTAATTCTTCCCCATTCTTCTTGGTAGAATTTATCGAGATCTAGGTCAAGTTTGTTGGTGGTTTGTAGCTGTGACAAGTACCACAGGAAAATCTACCATGAATGCTTATATTCAAAATTATGTTGTATCCATCCATTGTCTCTTCAACTCTAATAAGATTCCCAGTCCCAGCATATGAAAAGCATCCCCATAGCATGATGCTGCCACCACCACATTTCACCATAAGTATGGCATTTCTTGAGGTATGGGCAGTGTTAGTTTTACGCCACACATAACTCTTTGAAGTCTGACCGAAAGTTTCTGTTTTGGTTTCATCTGATCATAAAGCCTTCTCCCACATCTTAACTGGGTCTTTCTCATGCTTTGTAGCAAATGCCATATGTGATATTATATGGACCTTACAAAGCAATAGCTTCTTTCTTGCTACCCTCCTGCAGAGACCTGTTTTATGTACAGCACTTGAAACTGTGGACCATGCACCTTCACCCCAGTTTCAGCCAAATAGCATTGCAGACTTCTGAGAGTAACATGTAGATATTTAGTAACCTCTCTCACCAGTCGACTTCTCGCTCTAATGCTTAGTTTTAAGGGACAGCCTGTTCTAGTAAGGGTCTGGGTGCAGTTATGAACCTTCCACTTTCAGATGATGGATCCAACAGTGCTTAATGGGACATTCAAACTCTTCTTTGAATTTTTTTGTAGCCATTTCCTGCTTTGTGCATTTCAATGTCTTTGTTTCTCATATCAACAGAATGCTCCTTTGTCTTAATTTTTGCAGCGATCATCCAACAAAGACAATGGCCTTTCCAATGGGTGCTTTTTGTATCCATAGAGCAGTGGTCACCAACATGCTGCCCGCGGGCACCAGGGTGCCCCCAAGGACCACATGAGTCACCCTCGGACCTGTTCTAAAAATAGCGCAACTCACCAGTGAGCAGCGTCTAAAATTTTATTTTATCCTGCTGCTATTCTTCTTTAATCACATTTGCATTAATATAGATTTGAAAATGACAATGTCTTAAAAAAAACATTTAAAACATGTTTATTACACACAAAGTTTAGATAAGTTTAGGAGGGCATTTCAAACTGGTAGCCCTTCGTATGGCTCAGTACCCGTGAAGTAGCTCTCAGTTTCAAAAGGTTGGTGACCCTTGCCATAGAGTATATATATATATATACATACACACTCTAGACAATCGTCATGGGCCCTATTTTCCACCGGCACAAAGTGGTTTTTGGAGGTTCGTACGAGTCCATGCCTGCACGTCGTCAAAATAGCAAATGATTTTAGTTGTGTTTTTTTAAATGAGGCGTAGCGGGCATATTGTTGGCGCATTGCAATTCTATGACAGCGGAATGATATTGTGCTTTTAACCAAAAAAAAACACGTCTAAAGTCAGTGGCACATTGTTAAATGGTATTTAAGCGGTGTGTTTTACAAACGTACAGGTGCACGATGCTCATTACGCTCATTATTTGTTATTTTATTTTATTTATATACATTTTATTATAGAGTTATTAATTGCACTTTTATTTATATTTCACGAACTGCAGACCGAAGATTAAATTAAAAAACACACAAGCATAATTAAGTCCCTGTTCACAGCCGCTACTGTCATTCAGTAGCCAGCTTCTGTTTTTCCCGTCTTCTGACATCATTACATCACTTTCGGCACTGCGCGGGTGATCTGGTGATGCCAGAAAACGAGGACACACTCGCTGCTACCTCATCCCACGCCTACTTCACCTTGAAAGGCTAAGGTAGAACACTGGTGCTCCCATAGATGATGTGCTCACACATTTTCACCTCGCACACAAGCACGTCAGTTTCCTTGGCCGAAAATTTGTTTGCCAGCCAAATGTGCCATTGTAATAGCAATCCAAGATCCGTAGATCATGTACCACTGCCTTTTAAAGGTGAGTTGATGTGCCGTTCTGATTGGTTTATTGAATGTTACGCCCAAAACATGCCACTGAATAATTAAGAGAGTCAGGACAACCTTTTTGCACCTTGCACTGGTGCAAAGTCTGGTTTTTCCACCGTCAAAATAGGTAAATGGATCTGGACACGCCCATAAATGTTAATTGTGCTTTGGTCTTTACGGCTTGCATTAGATCGTCAAAATAGTGCCCCATAATTTTCAAGGGGGTGGAATACTTTTGCTAGCCACTGTAAGTGACCTATAAAATCCTCTGAAGAATTATCTCCCCGCTAGTAAAGGCCACAGGACTCACTAGGTAAAACACTTCTATAAGGGGAAACACTCTAAAATTCATCAAACATATCAGACAGAGTCATTTCAGGGATAAGTAAGCAGGTTATATTTATCAGTTATTTATCACCTTCTAACCGTATATCCTGGTTGTCATGCCTAGAGGGGTGGGGCAATCCAATTAGGGATCCTCACCTCACCTTTAATTGGTCAATTGCGAAGTATTGTTGCGTATCAGATGAAACATACCAAGCCTACTACTGTATTTGCCCTGTCTTTTGTCTTGCTCCGCTTGCTCCTGACCTGCCCATTTCTCCTTTATCTGTTTTTGTCTTCCTCTCTCACATGCCTCGAAATCGCCTGCTCCTATCCTGCCTGTTCCTGCCCTGCCTGCTCTCATCCTGCCTGCTCCTGATCCGCCCACCACTGTTGTGCCCCCTGTGTCTGCTCCTATCCTGTCTGCTCCTGATCCGCCCACCACTGTTGTGCCCCCTGTGTCTGCTCCTATCCTGCCTGCTCTTGATCCGCCCACCACTGTTGTGCCCCCTGTGTCTGCTCCTCATTGCTTCTGTATTTGTAGGATTGACTTCTTTGGCTACAAACCCTTCTGGAACGCCAATGCTGATATCATCTCCTTCCTGTTGATTTCATTTCAGTATGGCATTCTCCCCGAATAACTCCCGAAGTCTCCAGCCATTGGTTCTCCTGCTTTCTCTCAGTACAGTGTCTGACACTGGTCAGGGTCACTGAAGTCCTGGACCCTATCCCAGCAGCACAGCATGCAAGGCTGGGGTGCTCTCTGGATGAAATGCAACTCCATTGCTGAGCACATGCATGTACACATTCACAGACAATCATGCTCATTTGGAAATTTAGAGATTGATATTCACAAATAATTTTGCATTTAAATATAATTAATAATTTCATTTAAGACAAACAATGCACTATACACAACACAATGTGTTTATTGTTTGCATTGTATCTTATCTTTATAGCTTGAGTGCCTTTCACTTCATTTTGTCCTCTGCACACACCTAGACTACTGAGTTGGCCAAGCCAAGTACGAAGATGGGTAATTAGTAGCCTTGCATGTCACCATCACCATCCCATTAGTGATTTCAGATGGTGGCAGCTGGACTTTGCTATGCCCAGAGGGTCAAGAAGTAGCCCCTGTCAAGTCATCTGTAGAGTTTATGCGCATATCGAAGGGAAAGAAATCTGGATTGTGGTACTTTTGTTCTGGGTGAGTTTTCATGTATTCCCCAAGTTGGCTAGTTGGAACTGGGGTTTCGATATTTCCCATAGAGTGCAGTTGTACATGATTATGGGCATGCAGGATGTTTCCTCGCCTTGCGCCCTACAGTATGTTGCCTGGGATAAGCTCCAGCCTGCACTTCCTGTGACCCTCTACTGGAAGAGTGGTTGAAAGATGGATGGTTGGCATCTCTAAATGAAGCATATGCTGAGGGAATCTGGGGCATCACATCTCAAGAGTGGAGAGCTTGAATCCCACCCATGGCTCTGTCTGTGTGAAGTTTGCATGCTCTCTTGTGCAAATTTCCACCAGGTGCTCTAGTTTCCAGTCCAAACACATGCAGAGTAGATATACTGGTGCCTTTAAACGTCTCATAGTTTGGGATTGTGCCTGTGATTGTGTGCTTGTGATGAACTGATGATCTCATCCGGGGTGCTCTGTGCTTCCTGGGATAGACTGCAGGCTCTCTGCCACCCTGTACTGGATAAGCAGTTATAGAAGATGGATGCTGTCTTTAAATTCTGCTCGTAAATGTCCTGTATCAGACTGGCATATTCCTTCCATGGTGGAAAAAGGTTTGGTTACAATTTTTTTATACCATCATAAAAGATTAAAATTCTGGCAACATCGATATTGTTCTAAGTTGTACTTTTTCCTCTTACTCATTTATGTGAAAAGTTGTGATTTTAGTTCAGTATACGCCACCTATCTTTTAATAATAATCACACTTTCTTCATGGGGGCTGGGTGCAACTATAAGAATTTCCCTTTAGATTAGCTGTGGGAAGATTTTTACAGCTTTTAAGATACTTTGAGCATATGCTCTCTTAGTTATTCTCCTTACAGACCAAGGCCTAGTTTTGATGCATATATAACTGTGTCATCAGTATGCATCTGCAAGCTAGCTCCTGGGCAGCTTTAAGGAAGGCCATTAATACGCAGCCTGAATGTTAAATGACCCAACACAGTTTAGGATATAACCATTCTCGGTAGATTTTCCTGTGGTATTTCTCACAGCTACAAACCCCCAAACAAACATGATCTAAACCATCTACAACCAAGAATAGTTTAACGAGAAATTCAGATATATGTAAAACATGGTTATATGCATCAAAGGCCATCTTTAGATATAAAAGTATAGCAGCTACAACATTTCTTTTATCTAACAAGCATTTTATATTTTCAATGAGGTAGCAATTTGCTATTTCTGTGGTTTCAAACTAAATCGTTTATGGTGCAGAAGTCAATTGCTTTCTAAGTGGTACATAAGTGTTTCAGCTACAATTTTCTTTAAAAGCTGTGATATTACTGGAAACATACAGATAGGCTTATAGTGAGTGGCCAGCTTTTGGATGCAAAAAAAGTCTTTTTCCAGGTCTCTTGAAATTTCCCATATTTGTCACACCTGTATTGGAACAGACCCGACCATGCCCAAACATTCCTGAAACACCAGGCCTCCCCTGAATACTGAACAACTGCAAAGCATCCCCAGTAATTAGATTAACCCCAGCACTTAGCTAGTCCTGTGCAAAGTATTGAGTGACTGCACAGCACTGAGCATTTTCCATGGTTCACCAATCTCTGTGTGTCACTTGTGTTTTTGGCTTCCTGGTCTCCCGATTCTTGCCTTTGTGTTTTCTTGGATTTGGTTGCCTTTCTATTTGCCTTCTCGTTATTGACACTCTGCCTGTACCTGTGTTTTGCTTTTGGTTTTTCCATTCAGCTTGTTTCTCTTTTCTGCATCTCTGGTTTTGCCCCTGCTTGTTTGCGACTACGAGTTGACCCTCCAAATTAAACATCAATTCACCCTGCGATTGGATCCCTTTGGTCTGTTTGTTACAATTTACTTGTGAATGTATAATTGGTTAAAGAGCTGCACTTCTTTGTAAGAAGATCCCAGACAAGATCTGATGACATTTAATTACTTTAGTAATAAAGGTGATCGGCCTTTAATCATAACAGGGGTGATGTGAGTTTTATTGTGTAGATGTGCGCACATTTATTTGAGCACAATTGGTTGAATGCTGTTGGCAGAAGCTCTAGAAACCAGAGATTGGGCAAATTGGGCTTTATTGAGGGATTGCAGATTCAAAATGCAGCAGCACGTTTGGTATTCAATCAGCCAGCATGAGCTCGTGCTACACTACTCCTTGTCTCCCTCCATTGGTTCACTATAGGTCCTCACGTCAAGTTCAAGTCCTTGGTGTTTACTCAGAACTGTCAATGGAATACCACGCACTGCATTAAGTCGCTCAGCAGGATACAGCTCACTTTCTGTGGTCAGCAAGTGAACGTTGCCCGGTGATTCCTCCACCACATCAAAACATTTCTCATGTATGGCTCCTTGATGGTCTAAAGTATCGAAGAATGTTAGCCCATCCTGTGGTCTGTGTGGATCCCAATGCCCCAGTGCAGTGCCAGGTGACACTGTGCTGTAAAAATGGTGCCGTGCTTCGTATGAGATGTAAAAACTGAGGTCTTGACTCTCTGAGGACATAAAAGATCCCTGGGCATCTTTCAAAAGAGTAGGGATGGTACCCCGATGTCCTGGCTAAAATTGGCCACTGTGGCCATATCAGATTTGACCTCCTAATATCTAATTGGTGAATTCCCTCCTGCCCCTTCACCACCTTAGCTACTGTGTGGTGAGCGTACTGGTTCAGAATGGCAGCTGTCGTATCATCCAGGTGGGGGCTACACAGTGGTGGTGGTTAAAGTGTTCTACTGGATGCTCTTGTCACGCTTAGTTACTATTAACCTGTTCGGTTATGACAGCTCTTGTTCCAATAACTTAACCTTGATACTTACTGGTCACTCATTGGTAGCTTAACCCACCAGCACTTATACCTAAGCTGACTCCTTGACAGCTTGTGATGTACTACCTTCCTGTATGTTTCTTTGAAAGAAAGTGTTTGTTAAATAAATAAATGTAAGCAACAGAAAATTAGATGTTATTTTTGCTGTAATTATAGGCTATTTTAAAGCAAACAATTTCTTTTAATTTTATGAATAATGCCTATCATTTTACAGTCATTTTTGGTACTAGTACTTATGTTGAATCCTATGTGACTGACTTCGTCTGAAAGCTCATTAACAGTTTCCTTAACCTGGCTTCAGACAAAAATCGCTGATTTACATCTTTCATGTTGCTCTTCGGGTGGCCGCAAAAACATGTGTTTATCGTCTTCCCCCTCTCACAGTAATTCAGTTCATTCCACGCACACCACATGCATCTTCCAGACTGAAAAGATCCCATCTCTGATCTCCCCTTCAGCATCATTTCCTCTTTTCCCTGCTAATCACACAATGTTTCACCAAGTGGTCTAATGCATCCCCCCCGTACCCGCGTCTCTCTTCCACTGAGTCCTCCTCATTAAACCCTGTCAAATGGTGGTCATAACAGCAGCCTCTCTCCGTAAGTTGTTAAGGAGTTGCGTTCCTCGCATGCAAGAAATGAGGTGGTGAAACAGTGATGCAAACAAATGCGGCAAAAAAAGGGTGGCCAATGCTAAACGTCCATGACCAACAAGCCACCTAAACAGGCCGCAGAATTCTACGAGAGCCGTAGTCCTTGGAAACCTAAATCCCGTCTATCTCATATTTCATTTCCTCCTATATGTGGTTCTGTGAGATGGCTTTTTTATGAAAGGAGCAAGACTCAGCATCTTTGTTTCATCTTGTCCTGTTGTCCCAGAAGACAAATAAAAAATTAAAAGCCTGTGTGTTCAGACATAGATACGAGGGCACAAGAGACTACTGATTAAGGAAGAGAGAGAGAAAGAAGTTGTTCCTATCCCTTATAACAGCCCACAAGTATAAAACAGGAACGATTTATATAAAAAGTTACTGTAAAATTTTAATGATGGTGAGGAAGCTAATTTGGAGGTGGGAAGGAGTGCTTTTTGGAGATCCTCCATGCTTTCCGGGCAGAAATAGGGACTCCTGAGAGTTAAGACCAGTTCTCGTCTCACACAAATGCATGCTCAGAGCAGTCTTAATTGTATAACATTATGTCCAAAAGCTCTCCAGTTGAGGCAGGTATGAAACGACCAATATCAGTACCATTAAATGAAATGTATCCTGGTTAAAAAAATGCGAGCGCATATTACCAAGGTGTGAAAAATGTGTGCGTTCACATGACTTTTACAGTCAGTTTAACGGGAAATTGTGCAGCTGGGCTCCAAGGACTTTTTGCTAACCATTTTAGTTGCAGCCCCTTGGAAAACAGATTGCTCCACAAATAATTTTTTCATGTATGCCTTTTTCTTTTTTGTCCTCTATAAACTCAAGCAAGAATAAAATCATATACGCGACCGATTCTTGCATTATTTTAACGTCCACGGTCTGCTGAGACATGTGGACGCAAGCACATAAAAAGGGGATCTGTGTGACTGCCATAGGCGAAAGCCACTATGAGGTACAGTATAATTCACCTTAGATAATCCTATTTACCAGCGACTTGTGTGGTGGATTAATGATTCCCTGGGGAGCAGGCAAGGTCTCAGAGAGGACATTTACAAGTGCAGCATAAACCTGAGCCAAATGGGGCCCACCAATTAGCACATAAACTCTTAGGGGTCAGCGACGGTGGAGAATAAATAGGAGGGGCAGGAACCGGACCGTGAAAGACAGGCATGGATAAAGTGCTGTTAGGTTTACAGTATGCTCCAGGTGCTGATATTATAAACTATTGTTTTTGCTCATTTTGTCAGATTTGGTTTTAATATCCTATTCTTGTACAAAATTTTAACCCCAATTGGACCAAACTAAAGCCAAGCCCTGAAGCAATTGGAGGTTAAGGGCTTTGCTCAAGGGCCCAGTAGTGACACTACTCTGCCAACCTTGCCATTTGAACCATGACCTTCCAATTACGGGTGCAGCATCCTAACTCACTGAGCCACACTCCACTCACAGCTGAATTGGACAAGGACATGTTCTAAAAGCAAACATGCACTTGTGTATCCATCCATCTTCCAAAAGCACTTTTCCAGTACAAGATTATGGTAAGCCAGTACAACACAGGAAGCAGAGGGCGTGAAGCAGGGGATACTCAAGATTGGTTGCCAATCCTCCACAGCACACAGAATCACATAGTGTTAATTCACAGGTTGATTCTAGGTACTTGTAGTCTTTCCCTTTACCATTCTAGTTTGCAGCTCGTATTAACTTTCCACAAATTGCATGATATCTCCACCAAGCACGGTGCACTCCTGTTAGTATAACACGTCTCCAGTGAGGCCACAAAAACCATGCTCATGAACAAGTCAAACTGTCAAATTCCTGGTCACAAGTTCTTTTCCTGTTCATCCTGTCCTATTCTTGTCATCCGAGGACAGAAAGGCAGGCTCCTTTCCAGGTAGGGTCCCACCCATCACAGGGCAGAGTAGCTGTCACTCTTTGTCAGAGCAGGCCATTGGCACAACCTGAAATTCACAGCCCAGGATGGACCCTTCCTCCACTGAAAAGAGCTGCTCTTGTCACAATGCAGGTGTTCCATTCTGATCTTCTGTCACTGGAGGTAATAAATCAGGAAGAGTGATAGGAAGTCACTGTGGCTGACACTGCACAGCTTGGCATGTCATGTGTAATGGAAATCATAATGCGCTAGGGAAGTTCCACTAGATCGGGTCTTTTTAGGGAAAAACTGAAATAGGTCAAACTAAAGTAGAAAGAAAGAAGAGTGATAATGCTTGTTTCTTTCTGCCTGGTATACAGTATGTTCCAAAAAGTTATGAACCTGAATTTCTTGTACAAATAAATCCTACGTAGTGGTGTGGTGATTCAGTGGGTGTCACTGTTAATATGTTATTGTTCATATCCCATCTAGGGTGTATCCCTGCCTTGTACACTATTTTGACTGGGCTAGGCCTATAAGTTGTATTAGATATGCAGCTGGAAGATGGATGGATATAAACCTTAAATATATTTTATGTACTCCATATTTCTGAACCCATTTTTTATTTTTATTTCCCCCATTGGGCTATCCAGATTGTATGGGTTTTCTCTGCATACTCTTGTGTACTCTACTTTCCTCCTCCATAACATGTGATTTTGCTAATCATTGTCTTTAAATTGGCCAAAATTGTTGAGGTTGTGGCCTGTGATGGGTTAGCATTCCAACCATGCTATCTTATGTCTCTTGTCCTGTTTTTTATAAAATGGATTATCATGATACTCTTCTGGATAAGCAGTCAGAGAAAAGGGATATGTCCCAGGTAATCTTAACATGAGCACCAACACGGCTGCTAGCTAATGAAATAATCCACATTCTTACTATTAATTATGAGACAGCCCAAACACAACATGCCTGTATTCTCTAGGATTAATTGAAACAACAGTAACACTTTTTAAAAACTTGAATTACTTCACCCAGTGTGATAAAATCCATAACATCTCATCAAGTCAATTTATACATTTCCTACTTTTTGGATTGCTTCCTGTACTTATATTTTTATATCAGTATTCCATTCGTTCTGGGGTAATTGGTCAGATGACACTATTTATGTATCATCATGTTTTGGTTTTACAGAGAACTAATCACCTGACTGTCAGTGCACATGCAACACCAGGCAGCAATGTTACAATCAAATTTTTTGACACACAAATCGTTATCAGGCATTGAAGTCTAACTTTTGATTCATTAATGCAAACTGAGGTGTGATTTATTAGGCTAATGCAAAATATAGGGCAGGCAGTTCACAGTAGCATTTGGTAGGCTTGTGGGTATGTAAAATGACCACTTTTGGTTCAGGTCCCAGGAGAGGCCACACTGTAATGCTTGTTAAACTGAAGTCATGTCTATATATTTTACAGGTGTAGAAATACAATGGTGTTTCCGCTTAAAGGATCAGTGGTGTATAACAAATTACCTTTTAAGAGAGTTTACCTGCTCTTTTGTTCCACAGTTTACTTCTCTGCTGGTGGTACATTTTCTCTGATAAGCAATCCTAAATTACATTCTGTCAGTTTAACACAAATTAAACATTTACAGTAAGGAATCATTCTTCGGCACAGTGGCGTAATGGTTAGCACTGTTGCCTCACACCCTTGGAACCAGGATTTGAGTCTCCACCATGATTTAGTGTGTGTGGAGTTTGAATGTTCTCCCCATGTCATTGTGGGGTTTCCTCTGTGTACTCCAGCCCCCCCCTCCACCAAGTCCAAAACATGCTGAGGTTAATTAGAGTTACCAAATTGTCCATAAGTGTGTGTGTGTGTGAATAGTGTGTGAGTGTGCCCTGTGATGGGTTGTTGCCCCATCCTGGGTTGTTCCCTGCCTTGTGCCTGCAGCCTCCAGGATAGGCTTTGGTCCCTGCTGCAATCCTGCATAGGATAAGTGGTTACAGAAAATGGATGGATGAATCATTCTTCAGTGTTTTGTGCCAGACTTCCTACTGGCCTGAACAATCATGACTATCATTAATAATTTCCAAAATATCTCAAGATTTAATTGAGGAATTTGTTACAGTCATGGTGTCAAGACCAAAGTGGATTTAAGTTTTCTGGTCCCATATATCAGGCTTGACCCTAGTCACTTGTTAAATGTGTTTTGGTCTGACTGCAGATAAGTACACTGCATTATTTCATTTTAGACCTCTGATCTCTGATCGACATTTACTAATGTAAGCCGCAGAGGTTTAATAAAGGTTAGAACAGGCACATCAAAGACTTCCATTTGTGCATCTTCTAACCTGATCCTGTTCAGGAACTAATGCCAATTCCAGGCAGCATAGGGCAAAATGTTGATGTATAGGCTGGATGGGCACCAGTCCACAAAAGAACACATACGCACCGTCATATTCAAAGGGAGATTTAAAGATTCCAGTTAGAATGAACGTGTGTCTTTGAACTGTGAGCGGAAACACAAATATCCAGAGGAAATCCACATAACTCCACAAATGAATAGCAGAATTCGAACCCTCAACCCCGGAGGTGTGAGGCAACAGAGCACCCCACTGAGACATCATGCAACCCTACATCAAAGACTCTCTATTCAATAATCTGATTTAACTCATCAAAGTATAAGATTAAAGACTTTGTGTCTGTTCATTTCCTAATTCAACTCCTAGTGGTTCTGCTCCCTTTTCCAATTTCCTGCTACGTTCCAAGGCTTTTTTTATTGCTTCTTCAATAAATATATGGGAGAATGTATGTAGTTTCTTCCTAAAAAGTCAAGGGAATCTATCTGTGACTCTAGCGACAGAATGTGAGAAGAACATTATGGGCCACTAAAACCTAAACTTTGCAGGGAAACAGTTTTGAAATCAATCAATCAATCAATCAATCAAGCTATCTATCTATCTATCTATCTGCCTGCTTGCCTGCCTGTCTGTCTGTATGTATGCTAGTTATAGCGGTGGATTGAAGATGTTTCTGCAATTGTATCAGATTCTCCGATTAATCTTATTATCACGTCCAGCTAAGGTGGATGACCTTGTGGATCTCATCTGCATTGCTTTATGAGTCTTTCTACTGCAAATATTTTTAAGGGTAGATAAAAACTGACTTACTTTGTCGTTTTACTTTCTTTTGTTAAAAGAAAGGCTTTACCTGCACACCGACACAAAGCTATGCCAGGCATGGCATGACACAAGTGTCTTTGCTATGAGTCCAACGTAGTTCTCATTTTCCCATCCAGAGCCAAAATTGTTTATTATTATGATAATTATTATTATTATTATTATTGTTGTTGTTGTTGGTGTAAAGCTCAGGGAATTCTGCTGTTGCCGTAGATGGTCTTCTTATGAGCTCTCACTTTGTCTACAAGCAGATCCCTCTCTACTGCAAAGAAGTGTTCTTTTCTACTACCTGGCAAATCCACCATTATAATAGCAATCCACCAAGGTGCAAGTGCACCTGACTTTTAAAGGGAAGGGGAGATGACACTCTGATTGGTTTATAGCATTTCATACCCCAAACATTCCCATGACTGATTACAAGACTTTGTACAACCCTTTTGGGGAGCCACACCTGTTACACGTTTGACTTGCCTCTTGTTCCTGCCCTTTTATGATTCACTTCTGATGCCTTTCATTTGCTCCCTTGTTAGTCCTGGTATGAATTGCTTCCCAGGCCTGTGTTCCCCAGTCCTGTCGTTAATTTTGCTGTTCTGGCTGACCTGCATTCATTCCGGTTTTGAGATCGTCTGTGATCCCGTTGTTCTCCAGCCTCCGTCTTTTGTAATAAAACCTGTTTGTTTTGCCCTCACTTCACTCCTGCTCCTGTTGTCTTTATCCTGCAACTCGCAACAGTTTGTCTTCCAGTGGGGTTCCTCTAGAATTTCTTCTTTCGTCACACTGCCTAAGTGGAGGGCTATCATAGTTCTACAACAGAATGGTGCATCTTTTAGTTGTGCGCCCCCCCCCCCCATAGTTTTGGGCATGTATTTCCAATCGTCCTATCCCTAGTTATTGAAATGTAGTTATTAAGAATGGATGCATGTCGTACATGCAGTTCCCAGCAGCGGTGGGTGAGGAAATAATTCAGTCTCTCACTTTCGCCCATTTCATTTTTTTCAGTTCTTTTATTCCCTGAAGCAAAAAAAATCTTTGTGTCAACTTTCCTGTAAAACTCTGAACTATACCAGAAAAGAAACGGAAGACTGACACATTGACATGAGTCTTTTAAATTCAAGACCCAGTTCTCTAGCCTGTCTTTTTCAGGGGATTTAAATTACATCAGCTTGCTTCATTAGACAATGTACATTCACAGACTTAAGTTTTAAAAGTCACAATTAAATTCCCCTAGCACTCCCAATACTACCTCATTATATTTATCAAAAGATACATTTGGCTCAGCTGAGCAATACCTGACCTGATTTTAAGCTGAATAAAAAGGGCAATCATAATAAGCCAGAGAACAAGAACGATATGTATGTGCCATTTGGCTAATGTCTAAAGACCACATGGAAAGACATGAATTTTTTTAAATAAAAGAAGGCAACTCACCCTGCAAATATTGCTTTCGTTTTTCCTTTTGACTTTTTTTCTTTCTTTCCTGAGTTGTATGAAGGCATTTGCAAACCAGTTTGTGAGTAGTAAATGAACTGCTGTCTGACTGACACCCTTCATTCTCGACAGGCCTCTGTGGACATCTGAAGATCTTCCAACCAAGCCGTCCACCATCAGCTAATCTTAGAGATCTTCAAAGATGAATCTTCACTTGACATAGGGAAACTAGGACCTCTGCGCTCGCCCCTAAACACTGATGCCTTCATTTATACATACTGTATTGCTGGCGAGATTGCTCTGAGTAACCGAGTCACCTGCATGTCCCAGCATGCCTTGTGAACGGTTTTATATAGCCCTATGTATGTCCTGTAAATAGCCCTTGTATTTATTTGGTAGTGTAGATACTTGTGGTGCTGGGTATCTGGTTGTTGTGTGCGCCCTTACCTGTGTCTATACTCAGTCCTTGCCTGATCCTCGTGTGTTTCTAGCCATTGTGTAATGATCTACTGTGTGTGAGCCTTCCCATCCATTATGGGACCTCCTTGTCTTGCCATGATATGTGTTGCTGTTGCTTGCATGTGGTCCTTTTAAGGGCTGTTCGTACAGAGCAACATCATGAAAAATCGTCTCCCCTTGTCTTTTTGCCGGGACTGCGATACCTCAGTCTGCCCAGCACCACAATAGTGTACTAATGAATAAAAATTTCTTCACCCTGCCCCTTCCTTAATTCTGTTGAATGTTAACTGGCACCTCCATTTCTGGTGTCTACAGTAGTAGACATACGAGTATGCGAGCATAGGAATTGGACCTTGGAACAATGGAAGAAGGTTGCTCAATCCGATAAATCCCATTTTCTGCTGCACCAATAACATTGGTGTATAATGTAATTGTAACAGCATTTTTTTCTTGAAACATCTAAGTGCAGAATTTGAGTGACACCAAGGGCCTATAGAACTGGATGCTGTCAGACTGCTCCATTGCCAGGGGATGATGTATCGTATGGGGGCAATGTGACGTTATGCCTTTCTTCCATAATCTTTCCCACCATGACCTCACTGCAATGTCAGCTGCATGAGAAAACAGTAATGACTAATGAAAGTGACAAATAATGACTGAAATGCCATGGGGTGCAAATTCAGTACTACTTCTCTGTTGTATATATAATTTTCCATGACTGAAATGCTGGGACAGCTTGATATGCACTAATTTTCAGAAAGATGAGTTGTGGATTTAAGTATTTTAAGGGAATTAACAATGGGTTACACTCAGAAATGAACAGATAATGTGAAAACCCAAATTTTATTATGACCCAAGGGTTCCAATTTAGAGACCATACTCATTTTGGTGTAAAATCACCAAATAGCTTGAAATAAAGAAAGGTTTATCAAGTAGCACCACTTATCTCCCCTTTTATTATTAAAGCAGTGATGAAGAAGTAGGTTCTTTTTAATCTGCCCTTGGAATTAACCTACAGGTGAGGTTTAAATCAATTTATAAATGAGAACGAGTTCTTTGCTATCTAGTGCACAAGTCTCTAAAATTACCAAGACTCCCAAGAACCAAAGAAAGAAATATCTCCTGGGAGGCATTTCTGAGTAAATGAAGGACTTGGGAGTTTAGATATGAAAAATTCCGGATGTTCTTCCCTCCAGTCCTACTTCAGAGTTGGATGCAATCATCGATTTCTAGTGTTTAATAGATGTTTATTATGCATGCTGACTTTGCTTTCCCCAGCCTCTGGGGGAGATTATCACACACCAAACCCCTAGTTTCACAGAGTTCTGAGATTCTGCACAGCCGGAACATACTACCCTAATATTTCCTTCCAAGATAGATCTTTCTTTTTTATATATAGAATTCTTTAATAATCTGGCAAAATGTAGCCAGTACTAAAGGGATGAAATCTCTTGAATGACTGTTAAAATATTCTGGATTTACAATAAGATAGCAGGGCCTCAAACTATGCCCATATAGGAATTGAATGCCCCCCCCCCCCCTTCACATAATCCACTTAATTATTGAATTTATTGCAATATGTAAATTTAAGCAATTCAGAATTGCTTTTTGAATGATGATGTTTACGGGATATAAATGGAACTTAGTGCTTTATAATTCTCTTTTGCTAAAGTGATTGTGTGAATGCAGTGGTATATCGGCACATGGTTCATTACCAATGAGGCCAGTTTGGCCAGGGGAACATGTTGCAATGAGAACAAAACAAGCACATGCACAGTCCTCTGAGTCAGTCTTTATTTTATAACGGCTGTGTCCCTTCTGCCAATCATTACTATATTGCTCCAGTGCCATGAACATATATCTTTGACGCTGGCATACTTCAGAGACTTTTACTACATTGCTTGTAAGTGCTGACATTGTTGATATCCTGTACAGTTTTCATTCTTCGATTCTTTTTCCCAGCTTGAATTCACGACCTGGTGAAAAGTAGAGAAATTTACACATGTATGATATGATATGTGGGTAAGACAAACAGAAAAACATTCTTTTGCCTCTAAAAAAGTCACGGGTAATGTTCAGTTTGTTAGAGATTACAGTTGCTCATACGGATTTACACAACCCGTTCTTCATTCCTGATATGTACATGTATATCACTGTAGTCTAACTTCTTTTTTTCCCAGCATCTCTGCACCAAAGGCAATTTTTATGCACCTTTTGCAATTTTTTGTCCTGCTCCTTCTCAACTTTGTCTTCCAGCTTCTAATGCCTAATTAAACTCTTTTCTTAGTGTCCCATGGTTCTGTTCAATGACCCACTAAGTTCTTCCCACAAAGTTGTTCAAAGACACCAAACGTATTTTTGATAGAAAGACTCTTAATCAGAGACATTTATCAGAGAAGTCAACAAGGCCATAGAAATTTACACCTCAATAAGGAGTCCCTTTTCCAAATTACATATAGTATATGATTGGAAAGATACTTTAGTGAAAGTGCATCCATGCAGAAAGAAAATAACTAGAAATCTTTTGAATTTTAAATATCTGAATAAGTCATTGAGATGAGTCATTTAGACTTGATACACGTAATTATGCTTTAGTGTTTTTTAGATCAATTGTATTGAAATGACACTATTTCAATTACTAGAGAATTTCTCTCTATATAAACATGTCTTACAAAAGACAAATAAATATAGAAAACCACTGAGAATTTATTCACCCATGTAAGAGCTCCTTTGTGTATCACAATATGTGTGCTGCTTGGAACCTACATTTATTAAACAAAATCAGTTTAATTTCTGGAATATGCATGCCCCCTGACAAAATACAGTTAACCCCTTTTATGACAGTAGATCAAGTTCATAATTCTGCCTCCAAGACCCCAGAATTGAGCCGAAGCTTTTGGCCCACTTCAGTCACCAGTAAAACCCCAAACAGGATTTGAAAATTCCTCAATGTGTTTACTTATATAGATTTCCACTGTTGAACCATATAAAATGAGAGTGATAAATTTTATAGCACTCATTCACCTTAGTAGGGCAACAGACTGTGAAGTAGCACGTTTGTTTCCTTATGATGCAAAAGCATGTGAACAGCTAGCTTCTCATATGCAGGATGAGAAGGTGGGCTGGACTGATATAACATTAAGTGCTAGACACCCATTACGTCCCTGCTTTAGATTAAATAGCTTATAATCAATTGCTGATTCAACTTTAAGAGGGGTACATGATGACAAAAATTAATTTACAGATGCATTCATTCAACCGAACATTTGAGAGAGGACTTAAACCTAGAAACTAAAGCCAACTTCAAAATTAAACTGTCTATTAGAAGTGACATACAGATGTGTTGTTCCTCTGTTGTTTGAATTGTATGTTTACAAAACAGTGCTGTTCATTTTATAATTCATTTGTCAGAGTATTTGAGACTAGACCTGAGTCTCTCAGTCCTGTGCTCCCTGTTCAGCCATTGTCAAACTGTACGTGTTTGTGAATCCCATCCTGTGTTCCCAAATAAATTCCCCTACAAAGGGGTTATGCAAAACAGCCTCGAATCGATGGACTTCATGCCCCGGCTGATCCCTGGGAATGCTCATTTGTCTGACAAACGGTGGGACTGTACTGGCCTAACACCAGTGAAGAACCTGTGGCTGTTCCCTTGCCAACCACCACCCCTGTTCCAGACTAGAACAGAGCAGAGTAAACTGTTCAATCTCTCAGAGATCCCCGGCTTCAGGAGTCACCACAGGTAGTTGCCCTGTTACACCAGATAGAGATGGGACTGGGGACAATCTCCTCAGCCTGCAGTTCCCCAGCACTGCCCACTTGGCTTCCGCCTGCTTGCCCGTGGTTGTTGCTGCCTAGCTGGCTACTGCCTTCTTGCCCACAGCTGTCTTGCCAGCCTTCCTGTGCTCAGCTGTGGCCACCTCGCTGGCTTCCGGCTGCTTGGCCCTGGTCTGGGACCCTCACTCTGAGGTGTTGGCGTCCCCTCCCAGTAGCCTTCGTTGGTGTTTCTGAGATGCCCAGAAGGGGCTTGTTGGGAGAGGGGTGCAGTGGCTTCACGTTTGACCCTTTGCCAGTGTACACCTCACCTCGGGCAGACACCACACCTGTGCCCACCGTGAGGCTGCAGGTGGTTGTCCGGACCTCCACCTTGCCGTCACTGCCTGGAGGCTGTTGCCAACCTAACACCTGACATGCCAGCTGCCACCAGCCATACGCTTGGCTCTCTAGCAGCCACTAACCCCATTCCCGATTCTCTAGCCATTACCAGTCCAAAACAAGACATTCCCCTGGAGGAATTTGAGTGGGACCCTCTGGGAATTACCCCAAGTTCCACTCTGTGGGCCTCCGTCCAGCTCCCACGATGCACCAGATCCGGGCTCCGGAAGGACCACCTGTGTTGAGGAAGGTCCATAAAGGTGACAGGCCAATTCTCCGTCTCCTGAAAAGGGAGGCAGGAACACACTATCTGTACCAGCTGTGCCATGGCCAGTTCCTGCCCTACAGACCCCTTGAGGCCCTCCTATCCCAGTTCCTGTCCTGGTCTCTGCTCTGGTACAGTAGGTTCCACGTCGCCCTTGAATCCTGAGCAGGCTGTCCTAGCGGCACCCCCCGTCCTGCAGTCCCAGCGGCACCCTCTTGTCCCAATCCTACAGGCCTTCCCAGATCTGCAGGCCAGGAGGCACCTTCCTGCCCTGCAGTTCCCATGGTACCCACCTGTTCCTGTCCTGATTCCTGTGCGGTTCCTTGTCCTGGGGGCCCCTGAGCACCATACAACCCTAGCCCTGTGATTCTCTCGGTGCCACCAGGATAAAATAAAGCATAGAGATGAGAAACCTGCCTCCAGGTTCTCTGCTCATACTCATGCACTTAAACAGGCTTCACGCAAGCTAGAGCACAAATGGCGGTCAACTAAAGTAAAAACAAGTACTAGTGACTGCTAGATCTGTGTCTCTCTACAGATTAATAGAAGAGAACATAAACAATCTTAAATTCCTGTTTGAATCTGTGTCTAGGTTAACACAGAATTCTTCAATGTTAAACTTGCAAATCACACCATCTCTTAGGAGTGATGACTCTATTACATTTTTAATGGTAAAATAACTAAGATTAGACAGACCATCCAATCTGTAACTACATACAGCCATCAGCCTTTTGCTAGTCCTATTCGTACTGATAATGACGTCTTTGAATCTTTCTTTCCTATAAAACAATTAGAACTTTTGAGCTTGGTTTCCTCCTGCAAATCTGTTACTAGCCTTGTAGATCCAATTCCTACAAAACTCCTCAAGGAGATTGCACCATTGATTAGCACTACCCTGTTAAACTTTATGTTTGGATATGTTCCAGAACCTTTCAAAATGGCCGTTATTAGACCTGTCCTAAAGAAACCAAATCTTAAACCTAGTAATTTAGGAAACTGTAGCGTTATCTCAAATCTTCCTTTCATTTCAAAGATCCTGGAAAAAGTTGTTGTTCATCAACTGTTTTCTTTTCTACAGAAAAATAATGCCAGTGAATTATTTCACTCTGGCTTTAAACCAAACCATACCACAGAAACAGCTTTAATTAAGGTAATGAATGATTTGCTTATGGGTTCTGACCGTTGCTGTATATCTTTGTTGGTATTACTAAATGTAACTGCAGCTTTCGCTACTGTGGACCATAAAATTCTCTTGGATGGGCTAGAGTCTATGCGGTTACCATTAAGGGGAAAGCTCTCTCTTGGTTTCTCTCTTATTTAACTGATTGTTATCAGTTTGTCTACGTGAACAATGAATCTTCCAAGCCCACTAAATTTAAATATGGCGTCCCACAGGGATCAGTGCTGGGCCTGTTCACTTTATATATGCTACTGTAGCCAATGTAATAAATTGATAAATTGTTTGAATTATATTTCACCAAAATAAGGGTTTAGAGGAATTTAATAATGTATTTTTATGAACTTTTATGATGATTTTTGTTCTGAGTAGTTCATTTGGGACTGCTATTTTGAACAATGCGTTGTTTCCTACAACATTCGCAGTCATCTTCTCAGTCGGCGTATGTTGGTGCTCCTACCAAAAGTGTATTGTAAAGTATAAAAACTGTAATATAAGAATGAGATGTTAAGACATAATATATTCTGCTGTGTTTGTAACAGTATACATGTCCTGCCCTGCTCGACCCGCCCCCTTGTCGACCACGCCTACTCGTTACCCTCGTGTGGATTCCCCGTGTTCACCGACTGTTTCCCGCTGCTGTCATTGGTTCCCTGTATTTAACCCTCTGAGCCCTGAGGGTAGAAAACATACTTTCACTGACTGGGGCATGATCACACATTTCTTCAAATATCATAAACTTAATTTATGGCAAATAAATTATTTCTTATATATTTGTTTTGCCATTACACTCAGCTTTATTTTAATGTATATTGTAAATATGATTTTGGTTAAGTTTGTAATTTGGCATCAAAGTATAGACATTGCAAAATGCAGTTTGGGACAATTGCAGAAACATTATAAAAGTGCATAGTAAGTAATGGTGGTAGTTTGTTTTGATCCCAGATATCTGATCACCAAAGTCTTGGCTAATGAAGATGACTAAATTGTGTAGTTGCAACATTCAGTTGGATAAATAAATAAGAAAAAGCGAACTCATGTCACTATTTCTGGTCTCCTTCAATTGAATATTTAGGAGCTCTCATGTGTAAGCATGAGCCATTTACACCTGGCCACATCCCCCCCCCCTTTTATGGCGCTGATGGGGATTTACCTGGATCACGTTTCACCGCTGCGTCGTTTATCAAATTATCATGCGAATGCAATTTCAATACGCGGCAGTGCGGCTGTTTAGAATGTGAATAGCGATCTTCAGGTGCACGCCCCCATGCAGGTAAAATAAAGAAAGGTGACATGGTTTACTCTTTGCCGACTTAACCTAATTTTAAAAACTTTAAATACTTCCAACAATGGACGTTTTGAAAAGAAGACAGATTTAGCCAGCGTTTTTTTCATGATTCTACATGGCGATTTCAGCGAGATAGAAACGGAAATAGACGAGAAAGATACGCGGCATCGCCAACGATGCCGTCGTCCCCAAAGGGTTGAGTCCGCGTTCCGTTCGTTTCCCCAGTCCGGTCATTGTATTGTTACATTGTCGTCTGCTGCTTTTTTTCATGTTGTCCCTGCAAATAAACCCTGCATTTCCCTGATCCCCGGCTCTCTGCTCCTGCTTCCCCATTTGGACGTCACAGAATGACCGGATGCTCCGAACACGGAGCAGCTGCGGAGGGAGTTCGCTGCAGTAACCCCTGAATCCCCACTTCAGCAGCTGTGGATGGTGGAGGAGACCTTAAGGGAACTGCTCCGCATAAGGTCGGAGCTGGCTTCTCCAGCAGGGGAGGTCGTCCCTGCTGAGGCCCCTGCAGCACCCCCAGTGGTCCCCGAGCCCACAGCAGTGGTTCCCGAGCCCGCAGCTTCGCCGCCAGCGACGCCCGCTTCTTCGCCGCCAGTGCTCCCTGTGACAGCGACGCCGCCCGAGACACCTCCTGAGGCCCCTGTCCCCGAGGAGGTTCCGGACTGCTGGACCGACGCTCCTCCCTCCATAGTGGAGTTGGAGGAGGAGCTGGAGTGGGACCCCTCGGGGATCTCCGTGGCTTCCCCCGTGGCTCTCCCTGTGTTTTCCCCTGTGGCTCTCCCCATGACTGCCCCCGTGGCTCTCCCCGTGACTGCCCCCGTGACTACCCTCGTGGCTCCCCCTGTGACTGCCCCTGTGACTCCCCCACCGTCACCCCAGCGTGGCAGGCCTCGGCCGGGTCCCCGCCTCTCAATCTCCCGAAAAGGGAGGGGACACCTGCGCCGGGGCTGGGTCCCCCCCGCCCTGCTCCCCTGCTCACCTTCGGTCCCCCTGGCTGCGGCTCGGCGGTCGCCTGCGGGTCCTCCGGCTCCGGCTCGGCGGTCGCCTGCGGGTCCTCCGGCTCCGGCTCGGCGGTCGCCTGCGGTCCCCCTGGCTTCAGCTCGGGGGTCGCCTGCAGTCCCGCCGGCGGTGCTTCGTCGGCTGGCTCCGGTCCCGCCTCCGACGCCTCATCGGTCGCCTGCGGGTCCCCCGGCTCCAACTCGTCGATCGCCTGCGCCTTGGCCGGCGGTGCCTTCGCCTGCCGCGGCTGCTGCTCCCTCCTCCCCTCTGCCTGTGTCCCCTTCGCCTTCCTCCTCGGCCCCTCCGTCAGTCCCTCCGCCTTCCTCCTCGCCCCCCTCATCGTTCCTTCCTGCTCCCTCCTCGCGCTTGCCAAGGGTCCCTCCGGCTCCAGCCTCGTGGTCGCCTGCAGCTTCCGCTCCTCGCCGGCCGGGGTTCCCTCTGGCTCCCGTTTCCCCCCACCCTTTGCCTCCTTGCGCCCTGTGTTTGTTCCCCGTCCCCCTGTGCCTTATGGTCCCTTTGTGTCCCCTGTCTCTGCTCCTCCTCCCTCTGTGCCTTTGTTCCTGCCTGGTCCCTTTGTGCCTCCTGTGGGTGGGTTCCCTGGTGTTGCCCTGTTGTTGTCCCCTTCCTTGGGTTCTGGGTTCCCTTTTTTGGTGCCCCTGTGTTTGTCTGCGTTCCCTGTGGTTTGTCGTTTCTTGTCTGAGTTAGTCTCACTGTGCTTGTTTTGTGTGTCTGTGCTGTTCCCCTTGGCCTGCTGATGTTGTTGCTTTTGTCTATAAATAATCAGACCTTTTCTTGGGAAAAACTACCTGAATGATATGAAGCAAAGGGACAATAAGCACAAATGTAGCTGTAACAGTTTTTTTTTTAGAAAAACGTGCTCATTTTGCATTTGGAAGAAATAGAATACATATAATACTGTTAAGACCGTCAAGTTGTTTCATCCATCATTGTCAAAATCGATTATGTTAAGAACATAAATAAATGCCGCTTTCAGAAAAGCTGTGAATGATTTGAATTGAGAATCCTGGACATGTCTGAACTGGAATGGGTCAGTTATAGTAAACTAATTTAAACCATCCATCCATCCATCCATCATCCTCCGCTTCAGGTCGCGGGGGCAGCAGTCTCAGCGGCGAAACCCAGACTTCCCTCTCCTCGGCCACTTCAGCCAGCTCCTCCAGGGGAATCCCGAGGCGTTCCCAGGCCAGCCGAGAAACCAGGGAGGCGTCCAGGAGGCATCCTTAACAGATGCCCGAGCCACCTCATCTGGCTCCTCTCAATGTGGAGGAGCA
>JAODKC010000044.1:13694382-13728028 GCA_026777985.1 Mormyrops attenuatus | reverse complement strand
CCTGTGTCTGCTCCTCCTCCCTCTGTGCCTTTGTTCCTGTCTGGTCCCTTTGTGCCTCCTGTGGGTGTGTTCCCTGGAGTCCCGTCATTGTCCCCCTCCTTGGGTTCTATGTTCCCAGTTTTGGTGCCCTTGTGTTTGTCTGCGTTCCCTGTGGTTTGTCGTTTCTTGTCTGAGTTGGTCTCCCTGTGCTTGTTTTGCGTGTCTGTGCTGTTCCCTGTGGCCCACTTGTTGCTTTTGTTTCCCCAGGTGCTGTCCTGTTCTGCTCCGTGTCCCTTGTGCTGCCCCTTGGCTCCCCTTGGGCGTGCCTGGTGTGCGCGCCTTTGGGGGGGGGTTCTGTCCTGCCCTGCTCATCCTGCCCCCTCGTCGACCACGCCTACTCGTTACCCTCATGTGGATTCCCCGTGTTCACCGGCTGTTTCCCGTTGCTGTTATTGGTTCCCTGTATTTAAGTCCGCGTTCCGTTCGTTTCCCCAGTCCAGTCATTGTATTGTTACGTTGTCGTCTGCTGCTTTTTTTTGTGTTGTCCCTGCAAATAAACCCTGCATTTCCCCGATCCCCGGCTCTCTGCTCCTGCTTCCCCGTTTAGACATGACAATACGAGTGAATATACAGACTTTTCAGCACATTCTCGTAGAATCACACTGATTAGCAGTTTGCATTAAGCTAACGGAGTTTTGTAATTGTTTTTTTGTTTTTGTCCGTTAAGGATGTGTGGTGAACGTACTCCTGATGTGCTGTACTGAAGTTTTCTTTTGTATATTCAGGTACGCGAGTGCTAGGTTATTGTGTTATGTAATTCTTTTGTAATAATTGCTAGTTTTGTGATTTATGTATGTACTGTAACATTGTCATTAATTCATGTTTTATAAATCATTTCTGCCAGTTAAAGAGTGAATAAGTTAAATAAGAGAATATTGTAATGGTAATATAATATATACTGCATATATGATAATAAGGAAGAAATATTATTCCGATTATATTTTATTTTATCTGCTGTGTGAGTGTGTTTTAGTACGCCCTGTCTCAGTCAGCGGGAAGCCTTGCTGAGAAGAGGATGTGTGGTGAACGTACTCCTGATGTGCTGTATTGAAGTTTTCTTTTGTGTATTCAGGAATAAACTGTACATTGGTCAGCCATTCAGCAGCTCAGGTCGTCTTTCGGTTCACACAATGCAGAGAGCACGCAGAGAAGCTAACCAGCAGTAAACACCAGTTACACTACCACTTGGTAACATCATTAGAAATCATGGTGTTCGGTTTCATTGTTATGCTGATGATAGTTATATATATATCTGTTAAGCCGGATGATGAATCTGCTCTCTCTGTTAGAAGACTGTCTACTAGATATCCAGTGCTGGATGGCAAATAATTTCCTTATGTTAAACACAGAAAAAACAGAAGTACTGTTAATTAGTCCCAAGGCTGCTCAAGAAGTTTGACAACCTCAACCTCGTTGGTCTCCCTACCCAACCTAACACAGTGCTCAGAGATCTTAGTGTGCTGGTTGATTCAGATTTATGTTTCGATGCTCACATTAAAAGTATTACAAGTATTAAAAGTATTTAGTATTAAAAGTATTACTCTATCATTTTTTGGAACATAGCCAAGCTTCGGAGGATGCTCTCCTTTCATGATGTGGAGACACTAATACATGCTTTTATATCTTCCAGATCCTTACATAAACTTCAGCTAGTACACAATGCAGCAGCCAGAGTTCTTACAAAAACTAAAAAAATTTATCATATTAGTCCTTTGTGTGACTCTCTGTGTACCGACAATTTCGCCTGAAGTACCAGCTACAATTAAGACTAACCCCTGGCTTTGACTCATCGAGCATGTTTGTCATAGCGTGTGTTGAGTAGGGAGTGACTGCCATTTTCTTTGTTCGGTTCTTTTGTCTGTTTGGTTAGGAAGGTGGCGCAAGTGACTATGTTTTGTTTCTTTTGTTTTCTTTTTGTTTTGTTTTGTTGTTAGCTTGCAGTGTTTCCCCTACCATTATATTAGGGGGGCGCCCTGCCCCCCCCCTTGAAGGTCAAGTTAATTTTATTAAATTTTATTTTCTATATAGCGCCAGATCACAAAAGAAGTCATTACCTTTCCTTTAGAACAGGTCTATACATTGTCCTTTTATTAAACAAACTAAATAGCCTTATGTTATTTGTCTTATTTACACAACGGCTTGTAATTTTTGTCTCTACACGGTCGCGCGTCTACAATTCTCCTCTGGTCTCTGTATCCCGCATGGTGGAGTTCCGCCCTGATGCACAGACACGTGCGCGCACACACAGGTCAGCACACTCCCACTAGCGGACAGAGAGCGCGCTGGAAAATATGTCGCGTCAACCACCTGAAAAGCAGACAGTGTCGGGGTCCAGCTGCCCCCCCCCCCCAAAGCTGTAAACCTAGGGGAAACACTGGCTTGGGTTCATTCCATCGACTTTTTTGCTTATTTTGTTGGCCTGGGTTACTCCTGAAGTCAGTACATACACTGTGGTGATCAATCTTGTAAATACACACTCTTTGTTTGATCCTAGCACATTTTTTTGTCCTGTGCCCTTTCTTTCCCCACACCACATGCGTCCATTCTGTCACTCCCCAAACCCCCAGACTGGGGTAGATAACACATACATGTCAAGCTTAAGGTAGATATAGAGTGGAGGGGCCATATTTAGCATCCAGTGCAAAGCAGCGCCAAGTCCGATGCATGTGTCTTTGCTAGCATGTGACCCAACCCAGTTGTCATTTTTCTCATCCTAAGAATTTTCGCATTTTTCCCATCCACTCCATTCAAAATGCAAACATACTTGCACCCATCTGAATGGCTGTAGATATTGGTGTTAAAATGAGCTGGAGTCAGGTGCCTTCTTGGCACAATGCTATTCTGAGGCAGCAAAAAGCAATTGTACTTTTGACCAACAAAACCTGGTCTAGGGTCTTTTGAGGGTCTTTAATGATCTAAAACATGCAGTCTGAAGCGCACAGTGCAGGTTCTTGTAGGGCATGGACATCCCACTTTTGCTAGCTTAACAGTGGAAACCAGTCAATGTGCCAGGTCCAGAAGGGTTTTACTAGGTCTAGTAATTAGTCATGGGTGTGTTTGGGGCATAACATGGTATACCAATCAGAGTGTCATCTCCCATTCTCTTTAAGAGCCAGATGCGCTTGCAACTTGGTGTGTTGCTATTATAATGGAGGACTTGGCAGGTAGTAGAAAAGAATGCATCTCTATAAAGTCTCTCGTCACTCTCATGAGCACAAGGCTAATAATGGCAGAGCCAGCATAAAAATTTTTAATTCCGTGGAATGTAAGTCACGGCTTAAGGAAGGGTGAATAAACTATATAACTACTTAATGTCATACTAATTAGGGGGAAATCAGTTGTTTGGCAGTCCTTGTCATTGTAAGTGACCACAATGGGAGCCACTTACCTTTTGCCTGCTGTGACAAATGTGACAAAGTGCTATCGTACATTGGGCACAGATCTGGCATTTCAGGGCCATGTTTCATCAGTTTTGAAGGGCCAGACTTCACTGACATTCACTGCAAGTACAAGCAAATTAAAACTGGCAACTGTACTAAAAACCGAAACAACACAAAAATGTGTTGGTTTTGTTTGTTCAGTTCCACAACCTGTTGTTGCAAATGCTGCAGGCAAAATATGCCTACAGTATATGTATGACTAGCCTGCTATTATGTGAAAAACATTTTAACTGTACGCAGCTTACTGTACATTAACTGAATGTAGCCTATTTGTTGGGGCTACTGGTTTATTTTTATCCTACATCTGAAAATCAGCATAGTCAAACGAAACTTTTTTTTTCTTGCAAGGGAGGGAACAGGATGAATCATGTAAGATGCGGGTGGAAGCGGGACAAAATATTTTACAAAATATTGAATTATTTTACATTACGCACCTGCAACAAAGCCATACAATAAATGAACAGGAAATCTCATGCAACTCCCCTGGCTGAAGATTCTGAGACTAACCGTTATGACATAGATTTCTTAAAATTTTTTGATTTAAATATTGATGATCTTTCACATTGTAATCTTTTCATTTTAACATAACCTCATATAGACCATGGGTTGACTGCTGTACATCCCATGGAAAGATCAAACTTAGGGTAATTTGTGTCACCAAACAGGCAAATACATTTTTTTTTTTCCATCTACATTCACCATTGATAATATTGACAATTAGGTTATACAACACTTGTATGGTACAGCTACATTTATGCATGTACAGTGCTACTGACTGTTGAGCTTCTAAGTCATGTCTATTGCTTTGCAGCCTTTGCTAAGAAAGTTCATTTTTAATATTAAACACAGGTTTATTGCAAAAAAGCATCAAAAACGATACAACCACAAAATGAACAAGCTGTCTTTGACACAAAAGGCTAGATTGCTAAAAGAAATTAAATAAAAACTACAGTGAGGGAAATAATTATTTGACCCCATGCTGAATTCTTAAGTTGGCCCAATCTATAATTTCACCAGTAGTTTTATTTTAACATCAAAAGATAGTATCAACAAAACAAGCAAGAAAAAAATCATAATGTAACAGTTACAAAACAATTTGTCATTTATCTAGGTAAATAAGTATTTGATCCCTTGGAACACATGCTTTAGTACTTGTTGGAGTCACCATTGTTTGCAAACACAGCTGTCAGACGTTTCTTGTAGTTGGCCACCAGGTTTGCATGCAGCTCAGCAGGAATTGTCATCCACCCCTCTTTGCAGACCTCCTCCAAATCTTTAAGGGTTTTAGGCTGTCACTTGGATAGATGAAGCTTGAGTTCCCTCCATAGGTTTTCTATGGGATTAAGGTCCGGAGACTGGCTAGGGCACTCCATGACCTAATGTGTTTCTTCTTGAACCACTCCTTTGTTGCCTTGGCCATATGCCTAGGGTCGTTGTCTTGCTGGAAGACCCACCCACAATGCATTTTCAGTGCCCTGGCTGAAGGAAGGAGGCTCTCATCCAAGAATTTACGGAACATGGCCCTTTGCATCTTTCCTTCGATGCGGTGCAGCCATCCTGTACCCTTGGCAGAAAAACACCCCTAAAGCATAATGCTTCCACCTCCGTGTCTGACAGTAGGGATGGTGTTCCTGGGGTTATACAGTAGTCAGCATTCTTTTCCCTCCAAATACAGTGAGTAGACTTGATGCCAAGCAGCTCTATTTTGGTCTCATCTGACCACTTCACATTCTTCCATACCTCATTGGAATTATTCAGGTGTTCACTGGCATGCTTCATAAGGGCCTGAACATGGACCCTCTTGAGTGGGGGTATTTAACAAGCACTGCAGGATTTCAAACCGTAGCGGCATAATGAGTTAGCGATGGTTTTCTTGGTTACTGTGGTCCCTGCTGCTTTGACATCATTAAAGAGCTACTCCCGTGTAGTTCTGGGGTTACCCCTCACTGTTCTTAAGATCATTGGTGCTGCATGAGATGAGATCTTCCTTGGGGCCCCAGACCGCAGGTGATTGACAGTCTTTTTCGACTTTCTTCAATTTGCGAATAATTGCACCAGCACTTATCACTTTTTCACCAAGCTGCTCACTGATGGTCATGTAGCCCATTCCACCTTTGTGAAGGTCAACAATCTTGTCTCTGATGTCCTTAGACAGCTCTTTGGTATTTCCCATGGTGATATGGTTGATGATGTACACAGGGTAGTGACCCAAGAATACTATTTAACAAAGTAATGCCATTAAATGAGAATACTGCCTTGGTATCCGTTAATACTTAATTAAGTTCTACTTGTGTTGTGTTAGTGCACATGTACTTGACCTAATTTCTTGCTGGCTCGTAGGGGATCAAATAATTATCTCCCTAGATAAATGACAAATTGATTTGTACTTGTTACATAATGATTTTCTCTTGTTTGTTTTGTTGAAAATCTGTCCTCTGATGTTAAAATAAACCTACAGTTGAAAGAATAGACTTCACAGTACACTACATGGGCAAACTTAGGAATTCAACAGGGGGTCAAATAATTATTTCCCTCACTGTAAGGCTGCAGACAAGATAATTCTCATTCTGACTGTGACAGATCTTAAACAGGACAGACAAATATAGAAACTGGTGAGCAGCACCATTCACAATAAGGGGGAGACACACAAAAACACACACACTCAATTAACACACACATAAGAAGTCAGACCCTCAAACAAAAATACAATATTCCTTGATATATAAACAGTTGATCAAAGAAATAATTATAAGCTAGTATTATAAGCTAATTATACACTAATTATAAGCTGTTCTCTCTGTAAGGCATACAAAAGGGTAACAAAAGCAGAAAGGGTTTGGCCAGGACCATTTCCATTATCCCCGCAGTCATCACAGGTATTAACCTGGCCAATTATGCTACGAACCAAATAAATGTTCCCCGTTCCCAGCTGCACCTCATTGCGATCAGACTGTTCCACCCAGACAAGGAGAGCATAACCAGACATAACAGGCTGGTAACAGTTTATGCTAACAACACTCTTCAAGACTAAGCTTGCGTGCCAACTCAGTCAAAAATAAATATTTGCAAGCATAACTAAAATATCAGAGTGTCCTTTATCATTTCCAATCAGTAATAATGTGTTTGTTTGCTTGTGTACATATATGCCAGTCCATGTGTCAGTGTTATTCAGTCCAGTGTAGCTGCACCCTGGCTGTCACACCGATGCTCTTCTAATTGGGTGCTATGTTGTCTGAAAGACACCATTAACATGAATGTGTAAACTTGGAAAAGTGCTTGCATTTCTATGAAACAATACAATTATCAAAATAAGATGAACTGATTGCCTTGTGAATGTTGTCGATTCAACAATAAAAACATTTAAATTTCACTGAATAGCATTCAGACTGCTCTGCAGTCATGACCTGGAAGCTTGTCTAATTTGCAATTAATCTCCTGGTTATCTCTATTTTACTAGAGAAAGCTTAGTGGAAGAGGATGTAACTGTCATCTTTAAATATGTAAGCAAAGAGGGCAAACATAGTATGAATATGTTGAAAAGAACAAGTTTTTGCAACATAAGCACAGTCTTTCCTTGAAATTTCAGTTCTGTGAAAGGGATTTCAGCTCTCTATTACACTAAAATGGTTTGGTCATCTGTGAGAATAAATTGCAAAAATCATCCGATAATCCCATAAAAATATTAATGGCAATATCTTGGTAACTAATGTAGATGTAAGATCTTAAAAGAACATGATGGGTAGGACTACAGGCAAAGGTTCATACCTGAGCTACAGTATCTGCTGACAGTAACCGTATTTTTATGTAGTAGAACACATTTATACCAAAGGGTGATATGGGGCAGCTCGCTGCTGCGTAAGCACCTTTTAGACTAGTCAGATATCTGCAGGTTGCCAGCAGTGAGAGAGCTTTGAAGAGACTGGATCAAGGAACCGTACAACCTGCCTCTGAGGCATCCAAGTAGGCCCGGAGCTCTCAGTGACAGCCATGTCGATATACAACTACATTAACTAAATTTCAAGTACATTTTCTTGGAAGAAAATCAAAGCAGAAAATAATATAAATAAGAGAATTAAAATTTGCTAGGCAAATAATTTTAAGCATTCTATTGTCTGCTTCTGTTATGGGACTTCATATCACATTAATAAAATTGCATTGTCAGTTTACTTTAAGCATACAGTGCATGGAACACAGTGATGAGAGTACATAAAGATATTCAGGCTGCATGAAGGTCTTGTACATTAAAAACATGCTTCTTAGTCTGAAATGAATTTTCTTTTGGACTTTTTCAAGAATGTTGAAGAATGAAATGACTTCTTAGACTACTCCTGACAGCTACCCTGAAAGACTTTTCCTCGAGAAAAATCACATTTGAGAAGTATAGGGTGTAAGACCTTTTATGTTCTCTGCTCTTGACTTTGTATAAAAAAAATCTCACTGCCAACATCAGGTGGTAATGTAACATTTCAGAGATAAAAGAGGAATATGGGATTTCAGCAGGTACACAGCTGAAAAATGTGCATTAGTTTGCTAATGGAAAAAGGTCTGTGGAAATGGCTTATCAATCCATAACATTTGTAATGTAGCTTACTATACTTAATGTTTTTAAACAGAAAAGCAAGTAACTGCTCATAATTATAATTGAACAAAACATTGTTATACTGTATTAATTGTGCCTAATGGCAATCAGGGAGAGACAATATGACTAAGAATACAAGCTAAGCGTATTTCTGTCTAAATTGAATTTGGAACCAGCCAGTTCCATTTCTCACAGACCACATTCAGACACAACACAGGTGTAATAGGTTGCCAAGTCCTCAAACAATATTTATAGTTATACTGTAACATACAATATAGCAGAATAGCATACAGGAAACAGAAAAAGCATTATAACTTTGAAGTAACTAAATTACAGACATTACTACAAAGTTGCATTGTATTTGATTGAATGCTAAATAGTTGTAATTGCAAGATACTGTTAAAAATAGATCTGACAATCTGCATTCTGAAAAACCATGACAGCGTACACCAAGCACAGAAACTAGTTTTAAGGCAGTGTTTGCCAACTAGGATAGACAGAGGCTTAATAAGAAACATTACCACCAAAAAAAAAACAAAAAAAAAAACCTAACTTAACCCTAACCCTAACCCTAACCTAACTAAAAAAGATCACAGACCTGAATCAGCAATATGTGACAAAAACATATTGTGTGGTTATTGAATTCTCGCCAATGATGAAATTCATAGTAGAGGTAAAACCTTGGCTTAAATATGGACCGGGTCAGTGGGGCTAGTGCTTCAGGGCCTTGGGCTAGAGGACGCCTTGAAGTACTAATGACCATGAGTGACAACAATTATGGTGCAAGCTATACACTATGACTCTCATATGAAATGTGAATTCACCATCAAAGTCCTCTGCAGATAGCGTAAGAATTGACCACCAGGGCCACAGGGCCCTTTGAGATATACAGCACATATTAACCATCAGCATATACAGTGCAACTTAACCACTACCAGGCCACCCAGGACCCTTGGAATATATAAGTGCTTGTCGACCACCAGGGCCTTCGGCATCTATAGCAAGAGTTGACCACAAGGGCCCCTGAACTTGAAGTGCTTTCACACCAAAGTTCTGGAACCTGGTCTTGGTTTATAAGTTTCAGGGCTATCTCAACCTGAACTTTTGTACCTCCTGGTCACTTTCATGTGCTGCTTTCATACCACACGACAAGAACTGGAACCTTTCCGCTAGATAACCATGGCAGACACAAAAATCTCGTAGGTTAAACTCCACACATAATTTCACACGAAATGACACCGCCACACCAAAACTATGGGAGGATAAATAAGTCATTTTGTTTGGGGGTTGATCGTAATCAAAATGGGACGCAGCCTTTTACTTACATTTTACTTATATGACTTGCAACATGTTTATGATTATTACTAATCTGACCAGCAGATCAATCCTTCATTTTCCACAGAATAAAAAATGTAACGTTATCTCACTAACACACGCTGGCAAGTTTCACTGTTGGCACTGGTGATATTAGACAAAAGTATATTGGTTATCGATTGAATTTTCCGGTGCAGAAATATGGAGAAGCAAGCAAAGAATGTAATAATTGAAGCATTCAATGTAATTGAGGTACAAAAATAATTCCATATGCTCAATTTTTGCTTCGCTACTTCTATCTCTTTTCAGTGGATTTCTGCATAAATTCCAAGCTAGTGGGGGTGCTTGTGGTCAACTAATCGGTAAGCTATGGCTGTAAGCGCTTCCCCAGTAGTTTGCATTGAAATGAAACGTACCTAGTCTGGAGTAGATACTAAAAAAGCGTTCCGGAACTGCCTCCAAGGAACTACAATCGAACTACAGGCCGAGTTTCTGTGGTGTGAACACAACAAAAAGGTTCTGGAAAACGTTCTGGTTCCAGAAAAAGTTCAGTAACACTCTATTTAAGGTCCTGTCTTTAATAATTTTTATTTATAAAAATAATTATAAAATGGCATAACACATTATAGGCATGTTTATTACACATTATGACTGCCTTATGAAGCTCCCATATATAATGCATTATATAGCCATGTTTATAATGCTTTATGAATGCAGTATTATTTGCTATGAATGTGTTTAAAAATTACAAAAAATGTGGCATTAAGTAAAGTGTCACAAAAATTGCAAGTTAGCCTCAAGGGCCCCTGGCATATAAAGTGCAAAATGACCACTAGGGCCCACTACAGTAACAGCTAGCTACCAGAGCCCCCAGGCACCCCCCCCCCGCCCCCACGCACATATGTTGTGAACTGATCACCTGGAGGATTGTGCTCCTTGTTAAGTACACTGCCAGCACAAAAAAGGACACTTCAGAAATGTAGTTGTGAGCTGAGCATCAAGGCCTCCTGACCCCTCTGCAGGCACAGCGGTGCAAGCTTAACATCGGGGTCATGGACCCCCATCTTCGATATGCTGGCTAGCAGTACACTTTAACAAGACAGTTAATTTAGAATAGCAGTGAACGTTGAAGGATGTTATGCTGCGTATAATCTACTACATGTGGTTATTGAAAAGTTAACATTAGTTTAATTTATGCATCCAAGACGTTAATTTTTAGTAAAGTCACCTTCTTCTGTTACCTAGACACAGGCTAATAACACTAGCCTAGTAACTTGTCCGGTAATGTTAGCTAGTCTAAGACATGCCAAGCTAGCAAAAATGTACCTAGGTATGATTTAAATCCCTTAGCTCCAGTGTGACCGTGAAATGTAATGTTAGGCCCAACTTCACTCACACAGTATATTAGTTAAAATATAAAATAATGTACATGTTGATGTACCATTAGGTTCATAGCTACGTGGAGGTGTACATCATAGCAGGTAGCCAGTGATTAATGCTAAGTGTAAGAGTCAGCGTTTTCATGCTGTGTTGCCATAGTTTCATTGCTAATCCAAAACATGTCTTGGGTAAAATTACCTCGTTCTGTCACTGACAAATAATGGCCAATGATGCTAGCTCGGTAACTTGTCATATAAAGATAGCTAGCTGTAGACCTGACAAGCCACATCATGGAAAGCTAGCTATAATAAAACTGAGGTCTTGGTAGCAGAGCAGACTCCAGGCCCATTTTTGATATGAAAGTAGTCTGTGGGGGGAAAAAACAGTAAAAATTTAGCAGCATTTCTGCAAGTGAATATCCAATTTCATAGGTTAAATCTTACAAATTATTAATATTGTAAGATGAAAAGTCAATTAAAAAGACAATAAAAGAGAATATGAAAATAAGCAGGATGCTAAAGGATAAAAAGACCTGAAGGTTGATAGTCTGTTTATAATTCTCTCTGTAAATCTTTTTCCAATAATAACTTGTGGAAGATCAAAAGGAAGGAGGTTAGTTGTGGATTAACACAGAATTGCATGCTATGGCAACATGCTGGGGGACAGCGAGGTGACCAATGCAGGGGACTTTATATGGTATAAGCCAGCCACCCACACAAACACACACAGACACAGAAAAAAACAAGGAAAGGACATGACTGAGGAGCCCCCATAGGTTATACTTTTCAACCACCTGAGGTGTATAATTATTAGCAATCATCTATGGCCCATTTTTCTTTTCAAAGAAAATAATGCAGCCGATTTAAAGAATATGGCTGGAGTGCTCTGTGCGAAAGAGGGTTATGCAATGTCAAAGGGGTTTTTTCTTAGCAAGCAGAACAGATATGGGTACAGCAATGAAAGAACGACATGTCATTCTGTAATGAAAATAAGGATTTCTTTGTTAATGGTCTCAAGCGGGGTTTGATATATAGTAAAAGAACTAAACTTCCAAACTGCTGACGGTTATGATGAAGAGTCTTTCTCTAGTTTCACTTATATGTACATTTCAGGAAACAGAAATTAAATTCGAAACATAATTGAGGAAGCAGAGAAATGGTGTCAGCTTCCCAAAAGCAGAACAACACAGGTAAAGTCATCACTATGAGGGTTTGTGTCAACATTTGGACAAAAGCATTATAATTAAAACTGAATGGTAATAGGCTGCACAATCACGTCTAATGTTTTAATGAATCTGGCGGATACAGGGAACAGCCAGGGAAATCTGTCATGACCATGTTCGAGTATGTTTCCCCAGTCCTGTCATTAACGTTGCATGTTTTGGAGTGTGTTACCGGGCAATAAACCCCGTTTGTTCACATTCACGGCTCCCTTCACCTGCTACCTTGCACCCGATATAACAGAATGACAGGACTCCGTAAGAAGACGCCTCCGCTGACCGAGGCTGAATACCACGGTCTGGTGGACGAGGCGATTTACTGGCTGCAACAGCTCGAGGTCCAAGAGGACCCTGCGGCTCGCACCCTGGCTGCACATACAGGGGAGATCCTGGGGAGGATCTCCCTGACTAAGGACGCATTCCTTGCAGAGGAGGTCTGTCTGAATCTGCAGCAGCTGAAGAATGGAGTAGCGGAGGCGATGATGTGGCGAGTGGCCCTGGACAGCGAAATACCCACTGGTCCGTTGCTGGATCCCCCAGAGCTGCCCTGGACTCCGCCACAAGAGGCAAGAAAGAAGCGGAAACACAAGAGGCATAAGGAGAGACCAGAAGAAGAACCGACGATCTTTCTAGAGGCTGTTTCTAACTCTGCCGCTTCTTTCTCCACCGGATATCGGGAGGAACCCCTCTTGATCCTGAACCTGGCGGTGTTCACCCCTGACATCACTGCCGCCGCTACCCAGCAGCCATCTGCCGCATCGCTGCCAGCAGCACACCCCTTTCCCAGGACTCGCCTGGCTCTTAAAGGGGCCAGGTCAGTGTGGGATGCCATCCTGCGGAGCCCCAAGGTCCTTAAAGGGGCATTGCCTGCTATCAAGCAACAACCCCCGGTTCCGTCCCTCGCAGTTCCTGGGCCGGCGGTTGATGCTCCGCCCCCAGTGGTTGCAGTCCTGGCGGCCGACGCCCCAGCGGTTCCAGTCTTGGCAGTCAATGCTCCGCCCCCCGCGGTTCCAGTCCTGGCGATCCCTGCAGCGCCCCCCGCGGTTCCCGCATCGGCAGTCCACGCTTTGCCCCCTGCGGTGCCTGACCTGCCCGCACCCGATGTTCCTGGCCTGCCCACACCCGATGTGCCTGACCTGCCCGTACCCGATGTTCCTGACCTGCCTATGCCTGAAGATCCTGACCCGCCTGTGCCTGATGTTCTTGACCCGCCAGTACCAGAGGTTCCTGGCCCCATGGTGCCCGTTCCTGCGGTTCCTGCGCTGCCCTGCAATGCTCCAGTCACGGCGGTCGAGGTCCCTGCTCCGCCCACAAAGGCTCCTGCTCCACCCGTCCCTGCTCTGCCCACAGAGGCTCCTGCTCCGCCCATCCTGGCTCCGCCCACAGAGGTCCCTGCTCCGCCCGTCCCTGAGGTTCCTGCTCTGTTGTCCTGCTTCTTGTCCCTGTGCCTGTTCTGTGTGTCTGTCCTGTTTCCGGTGTCCCGTTTATGGTCTAGTTTTTTGTTTTCCAGGTCTCCTGTTCCCGGTCCCGTCTCGTCCGTCGCTCCCCTTGAGGCGTGCCCAGAGTGCGCGCCTTTGGGGGGGGGTTCTGTCATGACCTGCTCGTATGACCCTCTCGTGTGCCACGCCCCCTCATTAACCTCGCATGCAATCCCGATTGTTACCAGCTGTTTCTTGTTATTCCCATTGAGTTCTGTGTATTTCAATACATGTTCAAGTACATCTCCCCAGTCCTGTCATTAACGTTGCATGTTTTGGAGTGTGTTACCCGGCAATAAACCCTGTTTGTTCACATTCACTGCTCCCTTCGCTTGCTTCCCTGTACCTGACGTAACAAAATCCTAACTTTGATGCTTGAAATGATGCTTCTCTTTACCTGGGAAAGGTGAACAAAAATAAACACTTACATTCTGTGAATAAACAATTCTGTTAATTGGCACAGTTTTCCTGATTAACAACACCCCTGTTATTGTTGAAGGCACTGTGACATTTTATTACTTGAAAGGAGAATTTAACTCACTATGCCATTTGTCCACTTTTGATTAGCTCAAATCTTGTGGAAATCTATACTACAGTACAAATTATCCTGATTTTACTACCACTGACATAATCAAAGAGTATCTGAAGCTGGGTGTTTATAAAAATAAAAACAGAGGGAAAAGCAATGAAAAACTTGCAGCTGGAGATATGGTCTTATCTCTAGTGGGAGAATCTGCAGAAGCCTTAAAAACCACAAAAGTTGCCATCAAACATTGGTTTAAAACTGCATATCCACATACATGGTGTTTCAGTACCACCAGGACTTGACTGTGAGGTTTGTAGCTGAGGTAGCTAAGAAGGACTCAACTGCTCAGTTGCAATGGGTATCATTAATGACAGAGCTGAGGGACTGAGCAAGGTTGAGCAATTAGCAACCAGGATGCGATACACAGAGCTGGGGCAGGAACCAGAGAGCCAAAAGCCCAAGACAATCAATCAAACCAGAAAACCAACACAGAGGACGAAGAACCAAAGCAAAAAATGGAGCAGTGAGACAGAGCTTGAAAACATTAGGTGCAGGTATGGGTGATTATACTTTGGGGGTGACTGCGAGGATCAGCCTCGCTTATGGTGGGTACAGGACTGGACTGGAGTATTAAGTGCCCCTGGGCAACAGCACACATGGCGTCACGTCAGAAACAAACGGAGCTGGTTGGTGGGTCATGAAATTCAGAAATGCATCTAACAAAGGGAAAATGTTACCCAAATGCCTATGTGGTTAATCCAGGCCAGGGCGTGTTCTGAACCAGATGCTTGGTATGTGGATGTGTTGAGGGGGGCAAAGGGGAGAAATGGGAAAAATCAAACAATCAATTATGAGCTCAGCTGGAACCAAAAGCAGTATAAAGTGGCTGCCCACTGGGAACTGACACCCATGGAATGGGGTACCATTCTTTCCCCCGAGGAATACAACCATAAAGCGACTTTGGTTTTGTCAGAAATTCACTATTGCTATAGTGGAACAGCTGGCCCATGCTGTTTCATTTGAAATTAGATTATTTTCGGCTTTCCTATCTGGCTATTGAAATACTTGAAGTATCTCCAGCTGGTACAGAATATTTCTATCTAGAACTAAAATGTTTTGCCACTCTTGTACTTAGACTTCTGTTAAAATTTTCAATTCATTAGAAATGAACTAGTGTACAGGAAGCTCTGTATAGTGTATCTTCTTATCCCATTCAATGATGACTGTAATTATGTGGTCTTCTTTTACAAAGAGCTATAATATGCAGCTGACCCTTATGCCGTATGGATCTTTTTAATCTACATCTCTATTTAGAAATAGACTTATTAGCAAGCCAAACAGCCAGTGCTATTGCATTAACGTTGTATGTAATCATCCTTTCTTCTATGTCAAACCGTGATTGTTGACTTGATTGTTGACATGATTGTTCCACTTTCGTTTGCATCTATATCATAAATAAAATATACAACCACTCTTTTTACTCCTTCTTCACTTTGCCGTTATCAGACATCCTAATCTGAGCCCAGATCACCGGCGATATCCAGACATCTGGCTTATGATAATACCCAGAGGGCAGATCCATGTGTCAGCCAGATCTAACCTTCAGATCCAGTCCTCTGCATGACCCCTCTCTCATGCCTGCAATTAGCAGCCAATAGACTGTCATACAGCTATTCCGATTCTATTTGTGATTTACAGTTTGCACATTTAAATTTATATAAATGGACTAGCGAAACTTTAATTTTTTTGCCACTGCAGCACCAGTTGAATCAGCTAAGGTGTGGTGCTATATTTATGTAACATTTTAACAGAATTATGTAAGATGCTTGCTACAATATTTTTATATTATATTTGCACAATTCTAGGAGTATTACTACCATTTAATATGTAGTCATATTAATATAGCGTTTCTATATGTTTAATTCTAGAAAATCTGCTGTGGTACTCTTTGTCAATTTTCTTGTGAAAGTATATCATGTTGCGAATGTGCCCCACCTTGCCCAAGTATTTTTTTACACTTACCTCTAATTATCAGGGAAGTGTACATAATAAAAAGAAATAAAAAATAACCGTGAACCATGTTAGTGGTTAGGTATTTGTCAGAATGCATTCTATATATATCTGAACATTCCATGAACAGCAGTTGATTGGTCAATATTTACAGATGTAAGTATGAGTTTCAGATCAGTGTAAGAAAAATACTAGTTCTTGTGTTGCTTCTCTGATAATAAAATGTTGCTATAATGTGTTTGCAGCATTCAGAAATTACATCTACTTACTGAAAATGGAAATGTAATTGTTTAACAATTAGATTTGCATTCATAATATTCCAGGAAAAAGAATATTTACAGGAGTTACTTCACCTAAGTATGACTATTACATAAAAAGAAATGAAAAATTTCCATCTCAGCTCTGTAAATTTACATAATTAAATCTGTACTACAAATGGCACAAATATTTTGACCTAATTTGATCCTCAACAAACTAATAGGCACTAATTTATGTATGCAGGCAACATAATTCATCAATGATATGACTTCAGTTCAACAGTCTCCACATGCCACTCAAAATGTTTTCACCACTTGCACCATGTTACACATTTTAGTCTTTGCATTACCAATGCTCATACACAAATCACTGACTTAATCTGAGAAGAAATGCAGTTGTCAGCTATTGTCACATTGAAATATTGTAGTGAATTGTTACTTGCTTCATTGCACTGTTGTTGCACATCAGTTGTCTATTACTTATTTGGTTCAACAAGTAGGAATTTCTATATGCTTGCACATAGATCTTAAATCTTGAATTTAGGAACATTCATTTAACATTTGTTTTATTATTTACTTTCATCAATGGTGCAACATGGTGGCACACTGGTTAGCACTATTACCTCACACCTCTGGGATCAGGGTTCGAATGTCTACCAGAGGCTCCATTCAAGTGGAATTTGCATGTTCTCCCCCATGGTGTTGTGGGGTTTCTCCAGGTTCTCTGGTTTCCCCGACAGTCCAAAATACATGCTGAGGCTACCATGCTGGAGTTACCAAATTGACTAGGTGTGTTATTCCTTGCCTTGCATCCATAGCTTCCAAGGTAGGCTCTGGATCACTATTTAACGTGCATATTCTTATAGAAGACAAACATAAACCATCACCGAGGCGTCTTAGAAGTCCTATAAATAGTATATACAGAATGTGAGTTTAATAAGCCAACAAACAAATAAATAGGTCAGATACTGGTAAACCTGCTACTGTTAATAATAAAACTAAATAATAACAAATTGTAACTTCCTATTATTATAATTTTACTAAAATATAGTAGCAAGCATCTTACATAATTCTGTTAAAATGTTACATAAATATAGCACCACACCTTACCTGATTCAACTGATGCTGCAGTGGCAAAAAAACAAAACAATTAGTTTCACTAGTCCATTTTGTGAACTTGCTTTTCCAAAATACTGTGCACAGCCCAGGGAAGATATTATATCAACTGTCTAAAAGCGGTTAGGAACAACACAAGGAATTCATAATTCTCATTCCAAAGTCAACAGATGCTTACCCAAAGTCTGTTTTTCTGAGACATTCTGGAGGGGAAAAAGGCAGTGTGGAGCCAAGGGTTACACCAGCTACAAGAGGGCCAGCTCCCCACTGCTGCGGCTGGCAGCAGTCTTCATCGACAGGGGAAGCAGAGGAGCACAAACAAGTTGTTTACTACCTCGCAGTATCCTATGTTTGTTAATATTATAATTGGCCCTTGGCTTGGCGTAAAAGAAAAGGCAAAAACCTTGTAATGTCAATACCCACTGTATTTAGAGAATGAGTAATGACTATTGCATAATAAATTACATTTGAGAAAGCTTTATCCCATAGCTAGGGCTAGCTTCCTAATAGCTAGAGTGCTATTAGATGTTTTACAGTCATTGTGGCTAGCAGGTGGGCACCATTCAAGGTCTGGTGCAGGGGGTGGGGCAGAGATGGCACACCACCTTCATCTTCCTTATCATCATCATCGTCATCTTCTTCTTCTTCTTCTCCCAGCCTCCCACAGAGGAACCCCCTCCAGTTAAATTGTGTGATAAAAGTTTCACTATCGCTTCCCTGGTGGCTCCAAACATCTACTGTACATTATGCTATTAGGCGTCATTAAATTCGGCAGTGGGAAGCCACATGGAAAGGGGGTGATCTGCATTAAGCATAGCCTCCTGTTGTTTCCTGGAAACTGAGGTATTAATTCAAATAAAAGCTTAAAGCAATTTAAAACAATCCACATCTCTGCATTGCTGTTTCAACTGCAAGGCCTTAATGATCTGACTCTTTCCAGAGATGATGATCACACAGAGAGACATTATTCAGTATATTTTATATTGTGCAACTTTATTGCCTGGCTTAATTGTTAAGTTTAGTTAGGCAGGGAATGTTTCGTACTGGAATTGCAGCAAATGGCTTTTCATTGCCAGCTCATATAAAGGTTGACAACCTACTGGTGGTCAGAGCTTGAAAGAAATAACTGATAGGGGAAAAAGGTTTTGCAGGCTAAATAAATTGATAAATCATTTATAGAATCAAAGAAAATTATTGTAAAAAATCATCTATAGACAGTAATTTTGTTTTTACACTTACTGATTCACTGCTGTAAAAATCAAATAAAATTAAGCAACGGTTGACCAGCAATGACCTTACCTCAAAAGATATTCCCAGCATTCATGTGTTCCTATTCCTCAAACAGCTTCCCTATAGCAAAACATTATATATTCCTATAGACAAGAAGAGATGAGCAAAGTTATCTCATTCTCACAGTAAGGTCATGGGAATGGTTCTGTTTTTTAATTGCTGTCACATGCTGTGGATGTCATAGCAGATAAGTACACATCCTTTTAATTAAAGTGATGCCTTCTCATCTTATTTTTCACATGTAGTTCACTCAGTTCTTTTGAAGTGGAATTTCTCAAATGCACTTTTCATGTATGTAGTGTACTAGTGTGAAACAGTTAGCGGTATTTGCAAATGAATGTGCGGCAACTGACAGACTTTAATGAAAATTACTCCAAGGGATGATTTCTAATAAAAAAAAATTTAATGAATGGATAAACTAAGAGGAAAAAAAATACCAAACACACCATATATGGGGCCATCTCTGCACCAAACATCTTTGGGGGACAAAAATTCACCTCTGCATACATCTAAAATCTAATCAAAACTAAAATCGTTAAATCAAATTCCTTGTTTTGAATTGTTTTTGCTTTTCTTCATCAAGTGGAAAAGATTTTCATAACATTTCAAAAGACATAGATATTACAACAAAGGGTTCATTGTTGACATATGTGCATGAATTGCTCACACCATTGTAAGTAAATTGAACTGGGAAAAATATATATGTACACAGTAGTGATAGAGATGAAGTGGAAATAAAATGATGTGGTGAGGTAATGGATGGGAAGCGTGTAAGAGTCTGATAATCTCAGGGAATTTCACACATTGTATTTCCCAGCTATCACTCCTTTAAAATCAATACCATACTGACAGCTAAACAGCCGCCTCCCCTGTGTTATCTCTACTGAGATGTAACATGTCCGGGTGAAATGCGACTATCACACGATGACCTCGTTTGGGCTTTTGGAGTTTGTAGTGAAGTCCCCGATAAAGTGTATAGACAAAGTTCTTTAGGATAGCAGTGGCAATGTTTCAGAAAGCCACTGGGAATATTGTTAGTCTCTCAGCTGGGGCACCAACTAACCCAGAGGTGGCCAATCTTATCCAGAAAAAGCTGTTGGGCGTGCGGGTTTTCACTTCAACACCCTCATTAGATTACTAATTACAGGATTGATTGGCTGAAGAGTCCTCACACCTGGGTTTGTACAGCTAACCTAAAGGTTATCCCAAAAACCTCGATCCACACTGGTCCTTTTAGGATAACTGTCTCCTATGCGAATATATAACCTCTCAGCAAAAAGATTGTGAAATATCATCATTACCCTCTATCACGATAATAACCCTCTGGGGTCTAGGGGTAGGGAACACACTTTCACTGACTGGGGCATGGTCACACATTTCATTCAAATTTAATTCATGGCAAATAAATTATTTCTTATATATTTGTTTTGGCATTAAACTCATGTTAATCTTAGTGTACTTTGTAAATATGTCAGATTTTTGTGAAGTTTGTAATTTGATATCAAAGTATAGACATTGAAAAATGCAGTTTGGAACACTTGCAGAAACACTTTAAAAGTACATAGTAAGCAATGGTGGAAGTTTGTTTTGAACCCAGATATCTGATCACCAAAGTCTTGGCTACATGAAGATGACTAAATGGCGTAGTTGCAAAATTCAGTTGGATAAATAAATAAGAAAAAGCTAACTCATGTCACTATTTCTGGTCTCCTTCCATTGAATAATTAGGAGCTCTTATGTGTAAGCATGAGCCATTCACACCTGGGCACATCCCCCCCCCCCTTTTATGGCGCTGATGGGGATGTATCTGGATCGTGTTTCACCATTGCGTTGTTCATCAAATTACCATGCGAATGCGATTTGAATATGCGGTAATGTGACTATTTAGAATGCAAATAGAGATCTTCATGTGAAGGCGGTACTACACGCTCCCGATGCAGGTAAAACAAAGTAAGGTGGCATGGTTAAATTTTTTGCCTGCTTAACCTAATTTTAAAAACTTTAATACTTCTGACAATGGACGTTTTGAAAAGAAGAGAGATTACGGATTTAGTCAGCGTTTTTTCATGTTTCTACAATAAGATTTCAACGAGTTATGAACTGAAATACACGAGAAAGATACGCGGCATCGCCGACGATGCCGTCAACCCGAGAGGGTTAATGGTGTCACATTGGAGAGGACAATGGAGGAGTCAGATTAAGGGGAAACGTACCGTAGGGACTTTACTGAAGCCAAAAACAACCAGGGCAAGAAACAAAAAGATCACTCAGGATCTAAAACTAACACGGGGGACCAGGTCCAAACATGACCACAGCAGGGAGCAACATCATTAACAGAACTAGGGAAGACAAGACTGGCAGGACATTATACACTGGGTTAACGAGGAGATAAACAGGAGGCAGCTGGAGTAAGTTAACAAGGGGGCAGGAAGAAGCAGAGAGACAACCACAGAACAGGCGTGGCTCATTAGATCCCTGCTATGGAGACATGGGAGGGGAAGGTAAGCAGGACGTGATGAATGGGCTTCATTTTCAGTTATATTTTAAATATTTAGTGAAAAATTAGCATTTTTAATGATGAATAAAAAAAATCATAAATTATCTTCCATTTCAAGAGCACTTTTCTAAAAACCATAAACAGTCTCACCATTGGTCAAAAATTTTAATTATTTCAGTCATATTTGACTAGAAAGGAGAACTGTAAAGTCTGAAGAGCCACTCAGCTTACTTCTCAGCTGAGTGGCTCTTCAGACTTTACATTTCTCCTTTCTAGTCAAATATGATTTATTCATCTTTGACCTGACATGAATTAGCCACAGATGCAGGGGGGAGATGATTGTCAAGCCAATGTCTGTCTAACGGTCCATGAAAGAAGGAACTGCGTGGAACATGGGTGAGCACATATGATCAATTCATCATAAAATTTAAACCTTTATCATAAGGGGTCACAGTGACCAGACGGTATGATCAAAAAATTACCTACACTTTAATTTTTAGTGTTTTTTCAGAGCATACTTAAAAATAATTTAAAAAATCATACTAGAACAGTTCTGGTTTCATTGCAAATAATTGTTCATGAATAATCCTCTTTGACAGGTGAAAAGGCACTAACAGGCTATGCTTTCTGTTTCTTAGCGTCCCCAGTTCACTTTGTGTATAACAGAGAAAAAAAGGCTTATGATGCATTGTTAATGTGGAAATTATATTGAATTTGTTAGAAAGAAAGAAAAAAAAGATGCGCTGAAAGGATTTGAATTTGATTAATCCATTTAGATAAAAACACAATTGCCCATGGACATCTGAATCCATTACAATACCATGAAATGAAACACCCAAGAGGAGATTTTTGAAAACACATCAGAATGCAATCTGATGGAAGAAAAATAGGCTTGCAGTCAATTCCCCCAAGAATTTCAGGCAGCTAATGCTCCATATTTTGTCCCTTTGGACCTAGGAAAGCTGTCTACTTTTCCCTTTTCCAGCTTTCAGCGACAAACACCCCTTTACAGTTATAGCGAAGCCTGCCTTTTGTGGTTTGGTATGTCAGGAACCCATTAAGAGACACCGTTTCTTTGTCTCTTCCTTGGGTTAAACTAAGGTCAGCTGGAAAGGTTAGACAAAGTAAGTTGAATGGTAATCCAGGTATAAACATACCAGACACAGACACATTCTTTAAGAGCAAACAACTTGTGAGGAGGCTTAGGTTTCGGGCATCTGAAGCTTGATGTGGAGATCTGGCAAGTCTGCTTTTTATCTTGGAAACCACATAGAGTTGAAACTGTCCACTGAAATTTGTACTTTTTTAAATTGGGAAGTTGACCTGGAACAGTAAGATAAACATAAAATTTATAGATTTAATGGTAACCAACTAGAGAGAAAGTAAATTTTAGAAGATCCAGAACAAAAGCAAAATATATTTTTATAGGCTGATAACATTCTGACTTAAACTCTTGAGTTATTTATTTTTTCCCCAACAACCAGGTATAAGTAACCTTTTAATGCCTCGTTTCATATGAAGACCTTTCTGGATAGAAAATATTTATATTTAATATTAATCATTAACAGCCAAAGGTCAACCTGACAAGGGTCTATGTTGTATTCCTTGTCTATTGTGTTTATGTTTATCTGTTCCTCTAAAATGGCTGTGGGTTATAAATAGTCTGTATTAGTCACCCATGATGTAGTTCTGACAGCCACTACCTGTGAACCCCCTTCAATGATCTGTTTTACCTCACAACCATGTGACACGATTCACCAGTCTGAACAAAAGTTCTACATTTTGTCAACACCTGACAAAACTGGATAATTCTGTAACTGGGACAAGCTATTCAGACTAACTTTACTGATTATTCTTAATTTATAACAACTGAGTAATAAAAAAACAATTATTTACACTATATTTCATAAATTACAAGGAGTATTATTACAGGGTTGTTGAGCTAAGAAGTGTCTTAATTTGAAAGCTATCACTTTTAATCTATAAACACACAAGCCACTTTGGACATTTCCTTGCTGTGATAATAGCCCAAAGTCAGGCCTGCTTGTACTAGATTTTAGAGAAGCTTATCCAGTCAAACAGAAATTAATGACCATTTTCCCCAGAAAAATCGAATTAATAAATACTGCTTTCTGCTTAGATAAGAACGGATATACAATTCCGCAAGCCTGCATCTGTTTCTCGGAACATGAAAACAATTCCTATTAAACCACGGCTATTCACAGACTCCTCTGGCAGCACATGCCAGAAAATATCCAGCTTTCCTTTCTATCCAACTCTTTCGGCATCTGACTTCGATTGAGAACTTTTTCATAACTCAGTGGCTGTACCTTCACATGAAGCTGGAAAATAATCATCGCAGCAACAAGCACCATACATTCCACTATTCCTATTCAAATAATATTCCATGTAACTTATATTTGTTGATTAAACATCTCAGCAGTGCCTTTAAATCAAGATATTATGAATAGTGTATGATATGCTCATATACCTGTCAATATTGACGTGAAACAAACAAACAAACGAATGAATCTGTTACATATTGGGTACACAAATATAAATGTATATCCAAAACAGCATACAATAATGAACATCCTAACATTAACACTAATAAGAAATCACATAAGTAAAAATAATACGAGGCATGTGCAGTACAGCATATTTCATTTTTTCATGCTGTGTACAGGGAGTCTCAGTCACATAATTGCTTTCCATTTCTCATTAAGGAACTGAAGGAAGTGTATTTTCTTTAAGGGCATTGTTTGGGCCATGGGAGCAAACAGAGTATGTATCAGTTTCTCTGACATGACCATGGCCACACAGCCTGGTCTATCTGATTAGCCTGCTCTTTTCATGATAGGCTATTTGATGTTTTATCTGTACCTCATTAGGGTGCAGTTTTCTTTTAGATGTTTTATGTTTGTGAAGTTTGCCAGGATAAGTCTGTAAAGGTACTGATGATGGGAATGTTTTCGATTGCACTGTAGTTAATATTGCTTTTGTTTTTCTGTGACTGATATATAACTTGTAATAGCACTGTATTTTTAATAATCGTAATTAATAGCTGGGAGTGTTTGTTAAATTAATACCTTCATTTTTAAAAGTTATTTTTTCTTCTTGCTGTATCTCCTGTACTGTAGCGCTCTCTGCCCATGTCCTTTTTAATTCAAACTTTGCTCACAATCATTAATTAACACACATTCTCATAACCTCTCTCTTCTTTTCCTTACATTCCCTTTGCCCAATTTACCATTTAATATTTTGTGATTAAAATTCTTTGATAATTACATTTCAATCCAGTTAGCATAAAGTAGCTCTACAACAACCTACTTCCTCAGGAGTCTAAAAAGAGCCCGTCTGCCACAACAACTCCTGGTGAACTTCTACTGCACCACAGAGAGTGTCTTTATGTACTGGATGACAGCCTGGTACTCCAGTTGTTCTGCGGCGGACTAGAAACCCTGCAATGCATCATCAAGACAGCTGAAACCATCACTGGACTGCAGCTGCTAGACACTGAGGCATCTACAATGATCACTGTCTCTGGAGGGCCCTCAAGATCACCTCTGACCCAGCTTACCCTGGATATGATCTATTCAGTCTTTTGCTGTCATGTAAAGAATACAGGACCATACATGCCTGCTCAGCCAGACTCAAGAACAGCTTCTATCCCCGAGCCGTTGCCATGTTGAAGTCTACCTGCCATCGCAAGGCCCACCCACTGCTGCTGGCTTACCACCTCATACCCCACCCCTTGAACACAAAAAGCTGCTGGACTGACTGATTTTTTGATTTATATTTGTACTACAACTACTGCACTTTACATCAACAGTGCAGTACTCTTGCATATATATCATCAATATGCCAAATGTTCCAGTTATTTATATAACTGCTATTTATATATCTCCACGCAATATACACAAGTGTATGTGTGTATACTGTATATATATATGCTATTGTGATAGCTTGTATGAGTAGTACTTTTATACTATTACTGTTGTGTCATGTATGTAAATATGTATGTAAATTATATGTTATTTATGTTACGGAAGCTGCTACTACATTTAGTCATACTTACACAAGGACAAATAAACATCCATCTATCTATCTATCTATCTATCTATCTATCTATCTATCTATCTATCTATCTATCTATGTCACTGGAGAAAAAAAACAATATCATTTTGTACTTCAAGCATCGGTAATTCAACACCCTACCAGCCAGCTGTCCCTTTGGTTCTGATCAATTCATTTGGCCGAGCAAAATTTAATTATCAGTTTATTGCTGCACCAACACCTCTCTTATGGTAAATTGGTGGATCTTCACCCCTACGGCAGCATTGTAATGATTTATCTTCCAGTGCCAACATATATATAGCCATTCAGGCATGCTGTCCCTGGCTAACTATGTGAGCCATATAACAGCCTGCTAAATCTCTCACCAGTACTGATGCAGAAAATAGAAAATTAGACTTTAGGGAAAGGGTAGTTGTAGGATAAAGTACACACAGGACAGTTTAAAAGCCCATTAGCAAGTTACCTCCAAGGGACTAAAACAGATCTCGAAACCCTGGTTAATTATCAGGGCACTCTTCTCTAAGGCTGCCATTTTGTGTGTAATCTTCCTATTGGGCCATGTACTTACAGATCAAATTCAGACCAGGCTTTCAATTGCATGTAATTACACCATCCATTATAGAAAACAATAATCTTAATTTACCATGGTTTTAAAAGTGGGGAGGTGCAGGAAATGTCACTTTCTTTTCAAGTGTCTGATTTAAAACACCATGCTGCACATTTAGAAAACCAAAAAAAGTATCCTAGGACCCAGTTCCCAGGTGAATAACAAATACCTGGGAGGAGAATTAATGTGACATTGCCTCCGGTTTTCTCCATCTGTCTCTGGCAGTTGATAACAGGAGGACAATTAATAGCTCTTTACTAAACCTCCCATTCGGATGCTAGATTCTTTCCTCTGTTGCCTGCGGCTGTGTGGAAATTCCACTGAAGCTCATTATTTACTTAACCACCGGAAACTATTGATTTGCCATTTCTTTTGATAAATTAGCTGTGGGTCAGGCAACGACATGCTCATCTGCATCTGACATTCAGCAGTCGTCAATAAAAGCTCTGTGTTACGTTGGTCCCAAGCATCCATTTTGAAAATGCAATTGGTTACGTCGGTCATGTCCAGTAATGTCCTATGGGGTACATTTTAGTCCTAGAGTTCAGATTAATGGATTATTTACTGCTTGTTTGGAGAGTAAGTAATATCTCCTGACTTTTGCAATTAGAAATCAAATATCTGACTGAATATCAGCCTGACCAACAAAACATATTATTGATGTTACTTTCTATTTGACCAATAAGTTGTGACTGAGTGCTGGGGTACAATGGAATTCTGCATAACATATAGCCAATTTAGCTCATGACTGACTGCTCCTGGGTCATGTCAATATGTGTGCATTATTCGAGGGCTCTTGAATTTAGAAATAATAGTTTGGTTGGGCTTTTTTTTAGACTTAATGCAGTACAAGTGCATTAATTGCCTTGTAGGAAAACACTGGTGGCTCTGTGAACAGGAGCATATGTGTTTAATCTGGGGTCTGCTATTCAGAGGTAGGACAGAGTAGAGACACTTCTGAATAAACAAATGTAAAATTTCCATTTCAGCTGAGGGAAAAATGGAAAAAAGACAGTATCCAGATATTTGGGTTTGACAGAAATGGGGCTCTTATCCAGGATTACTGCCAAAAAATGCGGGACACAGTAACTAATCGGAGCACCAGGAACAAGGAACAGGTGAAATGAATCAGTTTAAATAATGGCCATCACTGGACCCATCCATTCCACCTCATTCTTAGATGGCTTCACAAAGCAGCAAAATTGGAAAGGGGAGGTAGAAAACAGATAACTTAAGCAAAGTAAATATTATTAGATATAATGTGGTACGGAAATTGACTGGGACAAGAATAAAACATAACAGATACCAAGTAATTAGTCAAAACAATATAAATAACAGAATTTTTCTCTAAGCTATACCTGACATACCAAGATTTGTAGATAATATTGACAGACTTAATGAGCCATTCAGCATTACTCAAATATATGGTTGACGGGGGGACTTATTATGAAAATACATGTGAAATAAGTCAACATGAGGATGCCCCTGGCTTGGGCCCTTTGTTTTCTGGAACAAGCTGCAGACCGTGAGCCTGCACTGGATAAGTGGAAAAGTAGATATGGAAGAGGGATCGGAGATATGGTGTTGTACCGTCAGCTGAAATTTGTTTAATCACCTGAATATACAGTTACACTGGTGGCTTTGTAATGTTCTTCTGCTACATCTTAAGGCAATTAAGCAGCAAAGGGACATAATAGTTTAATTTTATGACCCACAATGTTTAGATTCTGTGATACTCAAAATCAGCCACTTTCTTTCTTCCTGTTCTCTTTGCTGTGTGAGGCTTTGCTAGTTTGTTAGCTTGGAGAGATGCTTATTCTGTTTGCATGTTATTGTGTTGAAGAGAGATAGGGAGAGATAGAGAGGGAAAGAGGCATGACAAGCTGTGAGGAGGAACTGATAGATGGGATGCCATGACCTGTCAATGTCAAAATCCATTTGAAGATTAATATAATACGTCACAGGTGCATCAAAATTTTATCCCACATTTTGCGTATCACTTCATAATTGCTTTGGTCATAATTTTTAAAAAAGGAGTTGGTCATATTTCCGTAGCAATTAAGACCTTAAACCTTACTTTTTAAAAAAATAATTACTATGATCTTGTATTTTTCTGATTTTATCTGCATAGAAACATGTACTCACCCCTACTTCATGCAAGTAGAACAAATAACAAATCTTTTTGTTTTACTGCAAATTTTTTTAACATATTTGTCACCCACACAGGCGGTATTTTATCAAAAAGTACATGTAAGGTAAAAATTCATGGACGTTATACACCGAAGTGTACAATTCTTTTTCTGCTATCGAATGCATTCTTACTCACTATAAGAGCTCACTGTAGTAATGCATCAAGTCTGAAAAGAGGAGCAGCCTTGTTCAGGTTGAAGCAGAATGAAATCCATGCACTTGACGTCTAAATGGAATGTATAAGATAACACAAAGTTAGGTAATTTGAACTAGGATGAGTTTTTCATAATGTCTTGTGAGGCATTTACTGTATTAAATGTGATAGATCTTTGCTTTTCTGAAATATCCGTGGTTAGCATAGCTCATAGATCCCTCTCCTAGTTTGTTATTTTTATTTTCCCTCCAGGGACTACAACCAAGCCCCAGGTTCTCATTTGCAACTGCTGAGAGGGACTAAGACAGCTTGTCATCCTCGCTGAAGGAGCCATTACAGCTGATGCGGTTCGCCTCTCGCTGGGCAGGTGTGCTGGTGACCGTGTATGCGGCAAGCGAGTAAGAGTGATGGAACGTGCACAGCATGGGGGTGTGCAAGCCAGTGCAGGGAAAAGCACTGTCGTTTTCATTGTGGCTCACAATTTATGGGCAGCTTTGACCATCATGTAGAAAAGGGCATAAGGCATAGATAGGGACATAGATTTGCGTAAGGATGACAGGGACACGTTTAGGGGGATAGGGGGTTCAGGACTGATTCGGTCTCTACTAATGCTGAAACCAAACCTATACCATTGGGCATAGACATATTGTTAAAAGACTTATCTTGATTTTCCACATATTGCATTTAAAGGATACAATGTTTCCTTGATTTCTTTGTATATAGTTCTATGCTTGGGTCTCAAATAACACACAGGCAGGCGAACACACCCAGCCGGGGATGTTATTCAATTACAGGTCACACACACCACGACTATTTAGAGATGCTAGTTCACCTAAACCAGGGGTCTCCAACTCCGGTCCTGGAGAGCTACTATCCAGTAAGTTTTCAATTCTACCTGGCTTCTGATGAGCCACACCTGTTCCTGGTATATACCTGATAAATGGTGTGGCTCATCAGAAGCCAGGTAGGATAGAAAACCTTCTGGACAGTAGCTCTCCAGGACTGGAGTTGGAGACCCCTGACCTAATCACATGTTTGTGGAACATGGGAAGTAACCAAAGTAGCTTGAGGAAACTCACAGAAGCTTGGGGACCCAGATGGGGAGTTTATTAAGGGAACCAGCAAACAGACAACCATATCAGCGGGCAGAATTCCAGGTCGGGGTCACTTAAGCGATGCAGTCGATAGCCAAGGAAGGCAAGGACACTGCGGAAGGCTGAGGGTTGCCTGGACAGAGGCATTCAGCAGCTGGAGAGGGACAGAATGTGAAGGCAGCATGCAAGACACAGAGATAGCACTCAATATGCTGCAGCAACAAACAATAGCTCACACTGAGGGATTGGGCAGGTAAGCTAAATAGGTAAGTGTGGCCACTAATTAGCTCTGCTTGTTAGTCCGCATTTGCACGTTTGTTGTGAAAAGAAGAGCACACAGCACCATATACACAGACAGAGGGTCGAGATCTGAACCCGCAGCCAGGAGGTGTGAGGCCATAGTGCCACTCCGATAGTTTAACAGGTTTTTAGCACTTAACACTTTTATGTTGTATGATATCCCTATCATGTCTTGATATTGTACTCTCTTTGAAATAAAGCAATCCACTCACAGTTCCATTTTCAGTCAGGAGTGTAGTAATTCTAGAACATCCTAAGAAGTACAAAGACACCAATCCATTACTTTGTGTGTAAATATAACCAAAAATGTACCTGTCTATTTTAGGACATGTGTGACAAGGTGAACGAGCAGGGAATTTCTGAACATTCTTGGGGTCAGTGCCAGAATAGTCAAAAATAATATCAGCTTTCTTGAGGTTTGCCACTAAGGAGTAGAAAGTACTGAGAATTACATGGAATATGACCCCCAGAATTGATTTAAAAACATCTCCTCAGAACGATAAATGTATTCTGTTCTCACTTCCATTTTGTTCCATAGGTCTAATGGGGATGAGTGGTTAGATTAGCTGCAATATCTTTCAGTAAAAGTTGCTTCAAAAATCTAAATAAACAAACAAACAATAAAAAAACCAACAATGGAATTCTATTCTATTCTATTTAAAACTGAAATAATGCCAGGGTTGGGGGTTTGAATTCTGCCTCTGCTTTGTGTGGGGATTTCTTCCTGCAGTTAAGCTAATTGTCGCCTCCAAACTGCCCGTAGTGTGTGATCATGTATTTGAAAGCATGTGCCCTGTGAGGGACTGGCATCTTGCCTTGGCTATATGTACATGTATAAATGTTATCCTGTGTCAATAGCCCTTAGGGCAGAGACATGTCTGGTTTCTACCTGGCTTTTACAAATAAGGTAAAATTACAAAGGTAATTAGGTCTGCCAACGGGTAGTTGGAAAATATATGCGTTCCAGAGGAATTATGAAAGGGCAAACACTGTCCCTTTAACAGCAAGATATAACAATGATCTGTGACTGAATCACAAAGACAGCGATCAATAGTTATAAATAACCTGAGTGACTAGCGCAATGACAGACGGGGCCATTGTTCTTGCACCGTTCTCTGGAGCAGTGCCCGGAAGGGAAAGGGCTGGTGTGGTACACAGACCCAAGCTGATCATGTGTTCTGGAGGGATGTTTTATGAAGCCTGTAGTGATTAGCACCTTGTCTGGGGGATATAATGACATCTGTCGGCTTAAAATGATGAATGTACCAGCGAAGGATCCATCAGGTCATCAAACTGTCGGGCTGCACAGCTCTTCATAGCTATGATACATTCGCCAGAATGCATATTGAAGAAATATATTCTATCCTTAAACACAGGTTTTGATAGCATAGCTCCCTGGTTCAGAGGGTTTTCCGAATTAATTTAAGCCATGCTGTGCCTTCTCGGGCACTGGAGGCTAGTTTTTAGAAGGAGACAAGTGGTTCTTCACGCACCTCATCATCTTACTAACGGGACTGCTATCCCCGCAGTGGAGTACTCACCAAGAATACCGGCACGTCATCGCGGGTGACGGCAGCCTCGGTGTCAGCCCATTATATACCACACCATCAGGTGCCCCAACCATCATCTGGGCCTTCCATTTCCCTTCTCATACACGCCCATGAAAAAACAGGCCATCATTTCAACGAAACAACCCTTTTAAAGTGACAAGTAATTCACATGTGAAGACAGGGAGGAGAAATGAAATTGTGTTCTCTGGTTCACAGAACACATACCAAGAGTGCCTTTTCCTTCTCGTTGTGGCAGATAAATGTCTTTTATTAATTTCCTTGTCATGTGTTGGTGAGATAGGAGTGTTTACAGATTGGGCCGTCTTCATCTAGAGCGGGATTTGAGTGTTTCATTTCTCCAGATGCATATTAAAATTCATTGATGAATCATCTTAATGAATCTTCTATTAAAAATGTTCTGTGTGAGTTCCAGGGTAACAATTAGTATTGTTATGTGTCACACATGCCATTAGTGTGATTACATCATCAGTTCAATGTTTCATACAGCTTTCAGAGAAATATATTCATAGTTAAGTGGTGCTGATACAGAGCTTGACTGGAAGTGTCTTATTGCTTTTTAAAGATCATTTCGAAAAGCATATGTCACTGCAATTATTTAATGATGAGTGTGTGAATACTTTTATAATTATAATCCACATAAATGGCTTGCTAAGGATACAGTAGGTTGTCACCAAGTTGAGGGCAAATATATGATCACCTGGAAAGAATATCTATGTAATATATTTTTTTAATGATTATTTTTATGATTAGTGGAAGATTAAGTCTAAAAATGTTTCTATTCAGGGTCTTTCTGCATTGTGACACCACTTTAGAGAGCACTTGTATCCAGAGGTAAAAACAAACCATTTTCTTGTGCTTCTAGTAATAATTGTATCACCTGAATAATTGTTCTTAGAAATACATTAGGATGCATTATATGACTATCACCCATTTTATCATATTATGCTGTAAATATTTGAATCTTGTGTTCTTACCTGCATCTTGTTCATGTTATCTAGCTCCAGGACTGCCCCCCCATGACCCTGTCCAGGTTAAGCGGTTGTGTTCAGTGATGGCATTCTGCATAAATAATGATGACAGTGTTCAGTCTGCGTATGACAACAAGGAAAAGTATCCACGACATATCACATTACATCTTTTAACAGAAATTCAATCTGACACTTCTATAAGTGCTGTTAGCTGCTGTGGGAATATAATGTGTCAGGTGCTTGATGGCATGTAATAGAAATACAAGTAGGCAAAGACTTAGCAATCTAAAAGGAAAAAAGGGAAAGAAACTTTGTTGAGTTTCTGATTTATTTAACATGGCTTTTTGCAAAATGCATGTGTCATTATTTGCCAAACTGTGCAGGACAAAAACGTGTCCAAGAACTTGAAAAAACAGCTGATTATGAACAGAGAGCAAAAGTTTATTTCTGTAAAATAAAGCTGCTTTGCATCTAGAGAGAACTAGAGTGATGGATGCACCTGCTTGCAAAACAATTCTCAGTAAGCTTCCTCTTTGACCTACGTATGGCATTTGGGTATTTTGTCATTAGTTAAAACTCCACTGTATAAAGAAAAATTCATTTAACAACCACTGATATGTGACCAGATCCAGAAATATAACATTTCAGTTACTGGAATCACTGTTTGAAAATTCCCAGAAATGTTACAAAATATTTTACATAACTATTCATATTTTGAATGAACTATGATTGCATTATCAAGGTGAATTACAATTTCCCCCACTGAAATTGGATCCAAAACGATCTCTTTTCCTCTGTGTATCCTAGTAGCACTATCCATCATAATCATCACTGCTGAAATACTTCACTAAACTATTCTGTGCAACCTCCTACAAGTTTGCATGCAGTAAAGTTGCCCAATAGCAGGTACGTGTATTTAAAAAGGCATGTATTTGTTTTCTCTGTATACCCTTCACATAATTGATTACATTTGTATTCGAAGTAAAGCTTTTGTCCAAAGCAGAATAGATGTGTGAGAGCAGAATAAAGCTGTGTCTGTGGGCCAATGGGGCCTGAGGGCCTAATGATGAAATTACTTGGCCAAACATTACTTTTTGACCACAGGTACGTAACAACAACACTGTCTGTTTTTGTGACCCGTGCGACCATCAACACTGGCAGTTGTGTGTACAGAACTCTGCACTGACTGACTTTCACTTTCATATTTATATCTATGTTTACATATTTACATCTATGTTCATATTTATATCTATGTTTCTACTTTCACTTTTGTACATATATTTCCTATTACATTAACTGTAAACCAGGCCTCATTGTGCAATATCCTGGAGTGCAATATTTTAGCTGCTATTCAGATTACAACAATGATCCATTCCATTTATATACAAAACCACACAAACATACTTGCACATTATATATATATATATATATATATTATTGCTGTCAAACAATAATTTTTTTTTATCAGATTAATCACAGGGTTGCTGTGGATTAATTTCGATTAATCATGATTAAATATCATTCATTTTTAATCTATATT
>JAODKC010000044.1:13681127-13693375 GCA_026777985.1 Mormyrops attenuatus | reverse complement strand
CGGGCAACTTAGCTCCTGGGATCATTGGAACACACAAACCCCTCCACCACGGTAAGGTGTCGGCTCCAGGAGAGGATTATGTATTTTTATATTTTTGATTATCTTTTCAGTATATCATAACAGATTGCATAACAGATAACAGCATATTACAAACACTTTCTGGAAATTCTCCATCACAGAAAAAAATAAGCTCCAAACACTACTGCTGAGGTCATTTGCATACCAAAGGAATTAGGTCACCAATGTTGCCAATGATTATTATAATATTGATGAAAACATCACAGAATGGAATGCAATAACCCATTCTGTCATCTGGAACACCGTGAAAACAGCAGTTCACCTCAAAAGTGCAATAATCTTCTCCTATATGTGATATTCACTTAAACAGCCTATTATATATTCCTTGAAAGCTGAATAATTCATTCAAGTCAGCCATAACCTCATATACTGGGTCTCAGTGAGTCAAGAGCCTTTATCTCAGGACGCACAGGGAATCTTGGAAAGGATGCTAGCCCATCACAGAACACACAATCTCACATCTCATGATTATACTAACTATAGAGTCTGTATAGTCACCTAGTCACGTAACATAATGTTTTTTGAATTGCAGAAGGAACCCACAGTACATAGAGGAAGCTACTGCTAACACATGGAGAACAGGCAACATCTCCATGCATTCTCCTGGCTACAAGAGGGAATTGGGCCCATTCATCTGTCTTCTAATTACTTACCCTGGTCAGGGGGCTATGCTGTTATGCTGTTATGTGAGTGTGGTAGAGATATACTTTATTTTAAAGAGACTCAAGAAACACAGCCAGCAAATTTAAAAGCATCTCCAGTGTCCTTCCCCAAAGTATAAAACTGTTGGAAATAAGATCAAAAAGAGAACAGAAGGTAGGCTTTTTTTTCTCTGAGAAAATCAGATCTACTTGTACATGGAATAGAATGGGACAGGTAAGTAAGCTGGTTGAACTGGAGAGTGAATTTTGGGGTCGATGATTTGGGCAGAGCAATCCAAAATCTTAGTCAGGTCACAGAATCCACAAGGGTCTAAAAAACCTTGGAGATAAATACCAGGGAGCCAGGGAACAAGACAGTGCTATTTGGACAGGGGACAAAGGTAACAAGAAAACCCAGGAAGAAAAAACAAAATCAGGAATAGCACAATAAAGACAGACTAGGAAACAATACTCGAGAGGAAGGAACGCCTTGTGAAGGTTAACAAGATCAAGCAAAGATCATTAGTTACTGCCTCCCCTCTGCAGCCCAAGGTCCCAATAGCCTAGGTACAGTGTAACTCTGTGGATTGGCATCTCTTTCAAATGGGGCAGGCAAGAAAGCTACTCCATCTGCAGAGCAAACTGATTCCTGACAATGATATGGGGAGAAACAATATATTTAAAAATCGATTAACTACAAATGACAGCAACTAGGAGTAATAATTCATGGCCAAGTGAGCCAGCTGTTGGAGTTAGAGCACCAGGAAGGAGCCAATGCAGATAACTGAGTAAATTAGACCAAGACAAGTGCATCCATTCTCTAGACACTGTTATAAGTAATGTCTCAATCGAACCATAGATCTGTTAACTCAGATCAAGATGGTTCAAAATGGATGGAAGAAAGTGAAGGCACTGACTTGCTTGCCTGACATGTCAATGCTGGTTTTTGGTGTAGTTGATCTTTATTAATTAGGCTTCATTCACTGGCAAAATAAATTGTGGAATTAGTATTAATCTTCATGTACTGGACTGCAAACAATCAAGCAAACATATGGTATCTCAGTACTTGAACTCATTAGAACTCAAATTTCTTAAAAGTTGAACCAACCAGTTCGAAAAAAAAATGACCTAGAACTCAACGTTGTTATGTTCTTTGTGTTTCCGATTGTGCTTATCCCTAATAAATCCCTCGTTTCCCCGATTCCTTGGCTCCTGCTTCCCCACTCCGTGCCCCGAGACCTGTGACAGATGCCAACCCTATAAATAGTTCCCCATAGTCGCTTGAGTTGTATATAAATGTGCTGTTTTGTTATGTCACATGTAGTGTTGAATGTTTATTGTTGTACATAATGTGTCTGTGTGTGTGTGCTCACCATGCATATTAGGAGTAAGCGGGGTAACTGGCATGGAGAGCAGTGCAAGTGAATTGTCAGTACGAATGGTACAGCTGCAATTAACGCCACCTAGCGGTTTAACCTGCAATATCTCAAGCCTGCTTATTATAGATAACATGGCTCAGTGACCTACTCTTACACTGGTGTCAGAGGTGGGATCAGAGGCATCTTATGACGATCTCCATCTACTGGAGCAGGGGGTCCAGCAGCAGTGGTGGGGAGCACCAGAGGACCAGGCGGAAACCCTGGGAGCCGAACAGCGAACCTTTCCGGGGAGACCTAATGGTTCCGTCAAGGATCAGAGGATCTGAGAGAAGGCAGTGGCAGTAATCATAGAGTTGTTCGACAGCTTGTGGGCGGCTCCAGCAGTCCTTGTCCGCAAAAAGAATGGGACATGGTGGTACTGCATCGACTACCAACAGCTGAACTCAGTGACGAGGAAAGACTCCTCGACGAGGAGACTCCAGTGACGAGGCCTGGCTGCAGGCAAGACACTGAGCTATTTGTGCACTGCTGCGATGCGTGCACAGCTAGGAGGGGTCCTAGCCGGAAATCCCGGGCTCCCCTGCACCTGTACCTGGTGGGCACCCCCATGGAGTGCGTGGTAGTGGATGTTCTGGGCCCCTTCCTTTACACCAAGGCTGGCAACTGCTACATTCCTGTGGCCATGGACAACTTCACAAAGTGGCCTGAGGCATATGCGCTTCCCAACTAGAGCGCCACCACCAGCGCAGCTAAGCTCCTCCACAAGTTTTTTTGCAGGTTCGGTACCCCAAGGAGCTGCACAGTAATCAGGGGAGGAACATTGAGATGCAGGTGTTTGGCAAGGTCTGCCGGCAGCTGGGGTTCATGAAGACCCACACCACCCCTCTTCACCCACAGAGTGACAGGCTGCTGGAGCAGTTTCACCATACCCTAGCTGCACAACTCCTGATCCTTGTGGACCCCGGTAGAGCTGGTGTTTGGCTTGCCCCCTGAGCCAGAGCTACTGGCGACACCAGGACTAGACTACCTGTGACAGCTCCAGGAGCATATTCGCATCATGCACAAGTTAGCCAGGGACCATCGAGAGGGGTGGCCATAGCCAGGCAGAAGTGGGCAAATGATGTTTGTGGATGCCTTTGCGGCACAGGCCTGTCATGCTGCACTGGGACCGCTTGGCGCCATACCAGCCCCTAGCCCACTTGGAGCAGCCATCACCAGGACCAGTGGTGAGTACCCTGACAGCAGGGACTGATCATGTTGGCGGGGAACTGGGAGGCTCATAACCACAGAGGACTATATTGTAAGAGTGAGTCAACGAGCCATCTCATGTATAATAAGCAGGCTTGAGACGTTGCATGTTTAACCACTAGGTGGCTTTTACTGCATCATTCGTACCGACAACGTACTCGTACTGCCCACCATGCCCGTGTCCGTAGAGACTAGACATATTACCTCTTAAAAAGCCGGCATGATTTTTCACCTGGCATGAAAACAAGACTTTAACTGTAAAGAATATCTAACTTCATTGTCTAGGTCCCGAATACCCCAGTACAATACCCCAGATAAAAATGCCCACTTGAACCTGTATATAGTCATATTGGTCAGGTTTTCTTCCTGTAAGTCCTTTAATGCTTAGCAGACATTCCTCTGAGTACTCCATGCTGAAAGGACTTTGGCTATTGAGGTATTCAAGGCAACCAGGATACAAGACAGAGCTAAACAAGAAACCAGGGAACAAATCAAAGGTTTGGGGAGATGGAGCCTGAGACACCTGGGGCCTGTATCACAATGCAGGATTTTTGCTTAGCCAGATAAGTTGCCGGATTTAAGGTAGTCTTGGCTGAATGTAAGTGAATGAAGATAAAGGTCCCAATTTAACGTTCTAAAGCGCATAGCCAGAAGCACTCGGTACAGATTCTTTTAGGACAGGGGTAGCCAATCTTATCCGCAAAGGGCCAGTGTGTATGCTGGTTTTTGGGGTAACCTTTAGGTCAACTGTTCAAACCCAGGTGTGAGAACTCTTCAGCCAATTAGTCCTCTAATTAGTAATCTAATTAGGTAGTTGCAGTGAAAACCCGCATACCCAACGGCCCTTTCTGGATAAGATCCAATGCACATCAATTTATTTTTATTTATATTCACACAAGATTTTTAATTCTGAAAAAGATTGCCTACCCCTGTTTTAGGGTGTGGCCAACCCAGTTTTGCTAGTTTAACAGCAGAAATATAGTCGCTGCACCAAGTGCAAGGTCCAAAAGGGTTGTAGTTAGTCTTGTAATCTTGTAATAATGTAGTCATGGGTGTTTTGGGTCATACCATACTATAAACCAATCAGAGTGTCATCTCCCATACCCTTTAAAAGTCATGTGTGCTTGCACCTTGGTGAACTGCTATTATATTGGCGGATTTGCCAGGTAGTAGAAAACCAACACTTTTCTGCAGCGGAAACGGATCTGCTTGTGTCAGGATTGGTCCCTGTCCTGACTTAATGAGCTAAGCAGGCAGCAGCCTCATTCAAGCTTCACATTCATCATGGGTTTGAGACTGGCCAGTCTCAACCATGTATTTAATTTCAACATTTATGGGACTTTGTTTATTCCACTGTTATGTATTGGTGTATTTTTGTACAGGTTCTCGCTTTGCTCTGTTATTCCCTGTGTATAGCGATGTTCTATATCCTTGTTTGTAGTCTTCTCTGGTGTTGAACCTTTTGGCATCTGTTGATTGCCCTCACCTGCTCAATGTTCATAGTCATTAGTGTTTAACTGCCCACACCTGCCTCTTGTTGAACCTTGTTGTGTATATATTCAAGTGCCTGCCTATGTTCTAATCTTTAAGCATACATTGAATGTGATTGTGCTAGCTGTTGTTTTGCTATATGCTTCTGGGGGCTCATTTATAAAGGCTCTGTATGACTGAAACAGCCGTGAACCATTCATATGCACATTTACATGAAGATTTCGGGATTTATAAAGGAACAATATAAATAAAACATACCCTGAAGACTTAGCATATTTAAAAATGGTCTATATCTGATATAGAACTAACATTGATCATTTGATTTATTTTTTTAATGAATGCATTTATATATACCAATATATTTACTGCGCAGAAACTTAGTTAGATAGGCATGTACTGAAAAGTTTAAGTAAGTATAGGCACCAACACACGTGCCCCAAATTTATAGAAAAGTGGGCCGTTGATTCAACAGGATTTAAAATTTGCCAGTTTTTTTTTTCTATTTGTCTTTGTCCAGTTTATTGAACTGACTGCATTAACAGCAGCAGTCACATGCTGCCACTCAGGTTTTTTTTTGTTACACCAGCAGATACATGACCAAATAAAATGGTTTGGAGTTCCTCTACTTCGGACACTATAAAGCCTGCACTTCACATTCTGAGATATTCCTTTGTTTCCCTCTTGTTTGTGGCTCCATTGTCTCTGAAATGGCGTTGCAAATGTAGGACATGCAGAGCATATATACATGTGGCAAATTTGCATTGCCAATGTAGGATAATTATTAGGTGGTAATTGAGTGGTCTCATATGTGGGCACACATGTTTGTTTCTACGATATGTGGGATTTATAACTTGTCTGATGCATAGCGATACACAAGGTTTTATAAATCTGACTTTTACTTTTTGTACAAACGTTGAGATCTAGAAAAATTTCCTCTTCTGCGAGAATGTACAAACATTTTTTATAAATAAGCCCCATTCCCATCCACTAATTTGCTGACATGAAGCCAGTGTCTCTCAGAAAACCTTTAGTTGAAAGACTCAGCCATGACAGCCATCCTTTACTGAACAGGTTTTTTCTTATCAGCCTTCCACTCGGCATTCTGCTAGTAGTTCAACTTTCATATGCTTCCTGGATGCCCTCCCTCTTCCCACGGAACTGGCAGCTCGACTATCAAGACATGCTTCTCAGTTGTTGACAATATTAGGCCACAGTGTAGAGTTGCTAAAATCAGTGGGGAATGTTCGCTGCTTATTGAGGTCTGCCCTCATTGACCAGTCCTTTCCTGTCCTGAGCCAGGCAGTTCTGCACCAATCGTCCAGCTGTTACTAAGCAGATAATTTGCTTCTGGTGACATTCGCCCTTCTCTTTTGTGAAGACTGTCATGTTCTCAGTGAGCTCTGCAAGCTTCCTGGACACCTGGTCAAGCCTCCACCTGTAATGAACCTGGGCCAAAGTGGTTTGGCAGCCATACAAGATCTAGTGGTGATTTACCTGAGCCATTGTGCACTGGCCACAGTTCTCTTTTGAGCTAAACCATCTTGTCAGATTGGCTGGGCTAGGATGAGTGTCATATGTTGCTTTGATTAAAAAACTGTCTTGCCTGAGGGATCTTCCACAGGTCTCTCCATCCTATTGACCTTGGGAAAATGCCCTCTCACTCTGTCCACTAGCCTTGCTGGTGTTGAACAAACTTTGTCAAGACTTGAAACGAGACTGTGTCCACTTGGCTACCCTTGTGGATTGAGAGGTTGTGAGACTTGGCAGGCTTTATTTTCAGCCTTGCCCAGCATAACAGTTCTTCCAGTCTCTTTAGCATACAGCTGTCTGCAGTAAGCTTGTGACATAATCCATGACGCAATGAAGGTCCTCGTGCCAATCAAGATGATCTTGAAAGCAGCTGTGAATAAGATAAGTGAGACAGAACATCCCACTGCTACTCCCATGCCAAGCTGCAGCCAGTCAGTTGTACAGTCTTGCAGCGAGTGGCAGATCTTCAAATCTGAATAGTAGCTTTCAAAGATGTTCTGGACACACACCGATACACGGAAGAAGTCCAGGGCAAAGTCTATTAGGTGATGTGGGACAGACTCATATGCATTCTCCAAGTCCAGCCATACAACAAGAAGGTCCGTTTTGTTTCTCTTGGCAGACTGGATTTGATGCCCAAGTAGTGTTGCATGTTCCGTACAAGCGGAGAAACCAGGGACTCCAGCTTTCTGGCAGCTTGTGTCAGTGAAATTGTTTTGTAGCAGGAACTTTGTCATTCTCTTGACAATCACTGCAGAAAATTATTCCTACCACATTCAGCAGTGTGATGCTTCAGAATTGTCCAGCGCTAGTCGATTCTCGTTCTTTCAGAATCATGATGGCCACAGCTTTGCGCCACTCAGTTGGGACATTCTGCCGTTTCTAAATCCCCTTCATCAGTCTCCATAGTTCTTTCAGGACTTGAGGGTATCTTTTATAGAGCTTGTATGGAATACCATTAGGCCCAGGGGCAGAGCTTGACCTTGATCATCTTACCATGTCCTTCACTTCAGTCAGTTTGGTTGGTACAACCTCAGACTCTATGGCTGGAGCAGTTGCTTGGGGCACACAGTCAAGGGACCTAAGGAGTAGATGCTTTCCTGTATCTGAGAACTACTTCCTTAAGTGGTTCTCAAGTTCTTCCTTTACCACAACCAGTGTGCTACTCTTTTTCTCCTTTAGAAAGCTTCTGGTCATCTTGAACAGGTCTTTTAGGCATTCTTTATTCTTCCTGATGCACCGAGCCCTCCTAAGTGATGTTAGGCAGCTCTTGACATAATTCCATAGGGCTTTCAGACATTCCCTTTCATGTTCTCCTGCCTTTTTCCAAAGCCTTGCATAATGCTATTCGTTCTTTTAAATATTATATGATTTTATGTGATCCAAATCGTTTCAGTATTGTTTCTGACTTGCGTGTCTATGAATTTCTGCGATCTTTTGGCAAGCTGCAAAATTATTCCCATTTAATTGTTCACAGGCAACTGGTGAATGTGAAGGGGTTACTGTACATATAGGTACACACGTGCTGGTGCCTATACTTACTTTGACTTTTCAGTAGTACATATCTAACTTAGATTCCACGCAATGTATATGTTGGTATAAATTTATTCAGTAAAAAATAAAACAAATGATGAACATTAGTTGTATATTGGATATAATAAAATGTTTCTGTATTTATTAAAATGTTTTTCACTAAGTGCTAAAACTAACTGTATATGCAACTAGGATGCTCATTTCTATCTGAACCCTGGATGTTGCTTTTCTGTTTCCTCCAAAACGCTTGTATGGCTGCTCTAGACCATTCACAAATGTGCAAACTTTTTTCAGGGTATGTTTTATTGATGTTTTTTCTTTGTAAATCTACAAATCTTTGTTAAAATGTGCTTCCGAATGATTTGCCTGTATAAATGAGCCCCCTGGCTTCTATGCATCTTGTTTGCCTTGTGTTTTCTGTATATGCTCCTCATTGAATCACCCTTAAAAGTTAGTCACTCTTTTGGTTTTCTTCCAGCTTTGTTCTGACCTCTCATGGTCCATTTGTTTCCTGGTTTTCTGTTTGTGTTTGGTTTGTCAAATAAAAATACTCCTTTTTCCTGAGAAAATGCCCCGCTGCTGTCATAACCCATGCGCAAAGTGAAAGAGTGCAAGCAGACCATCTCCAGCAACAGGAGGACTTAATCAAATCTCACTGATCTTTATAAATAATTATAATTACAGTAGTCCCCCCCTCCCCCATATCTGCCGGCGATACGTTCCAAGGCCTACCGCGGATACCTGAATTCGTGAATAACAGCGAACCATCCATGGACCGCCATATATAGCACAATTTACGTGTGCATACATATTGTAGCACCCTTGAGGTGGTGCCACATAATGGAGCATATTAGCATATCCCAGCATGCTCACAAACCATGTTCATAGCCCTGCTTATATTTGTTATTATAAATAAATACTTGTGCTGTTCCCCATTGTTGTGTGTCCTCTTGCCTGTGTCCTGTGTAAATCCTGACAATCTTCGCCTGTCTCTTGTATAAATTACCCACTGTGCATGTATCTTACTGTCCAGTGTCTGATCCCCCATTTCTCTCCCATCTGTAGTGTTTTGGTTCTTGGGTTATACCTGCATTAGTCCTTTTAAGGGCTCAATAAAGGGGCATTGTTTCCCCTTTAGAAAGAGTCTCATCATTTTTTGCCGCCTATACTGTTGTTACACATTTTGTAATATCCTGTACCTTTACATAACCTGTAATGAGAAATTTATTCCTTTAAAATTTGTAGGTATTCACCATGGCATAAAATCAGATTTACCACAACCTGAATTTGAATTTATTTAACCGAATCTTAATGCATTAACCTGAACTTGATTTAATAAATCTGAGCTTGATTATGTTTACCTGAACTTAGGTTGAATTTATGTTGCTTGTCTTGTAATACAAATTCAAATATGGGTTGTAAAATTCAGGTTGAGAAAATTCAGGCAGATAAATTCAAGTAAACAAGAAACAGGGAAAACATTCGGGATACTCAAAGAGCAAACAAATGTAGATCTAATCGAGCATAATCCTGGCCAATCACAAGACAGGTCACCAGTCATTTGAGATGGCGTTTCCTACATCTACTACCTTAAAACAGTGGCTAATAACAGGTTGCAAACTCAGAAGACACTTACAAATTCCAATAGACGCATGCAAAAAAACTGCACACACAACACAATGGAAGTTTGAATTTTTGAATTTAGTGATTAATTGTCATTGTTGACACACCACAGCACGCAGTGCACAACAACGAAATGTGTTCTCTGCATTTAACCCATATGTGACAATGTGACATAGCAGGCGGCAGCTAATTCAGTGTCTGAGGGACAATGAAACTAGACGAACCATTAGGGCTAGATGGTATATCAATTGTCTACAGTGTATATATATATACATATTTTCAAAACATATAGTGACACAATATTGTTTATTTCAATATGCTTTTATTGTGCATTAAAATTGGGACTCTAATTTAAATTGGGGTACCTCAAAGTTATCCCGCTAAGTAATAAATCCGGATTCATAATACAGGTCCCAAACATGAAAAACGGAACAACAAAAAGTTCACCGCAGAATTTCTGCAGTTGTGGGTGATACATCATTGAATCCATCTGGAGGTGGGCATGGCCATGAAGAATGACCATCCTAGGGCAGGAAAATCTAAATCTAAATAGCATTCAATTCAAAATCTAAGGTATTCATCTATGATGATGTTTCACAGATAACCATAAAATATGTGACTTAAACTTTTTTTAAAAAAATGAATTGTCTAATGTACTCAGAAATGTGATTCAAATTGTGCAATCTATTAAATTAATACATATGTCAAACATACCAGATTAATAAATCTGCTGAATTCTGCAGCAGAATTCTTGGTCTAGATTTAAATTTAGAAGCAGGTTTAAATACCACACATGAACAGGTAGATTGCATCATAAAACAATAAATCTTTATGAGAAAGCTCTGTTTCAGTTGTGATCATTGTGTCTGGGGCATATTTTTCAGGCTTTGTCGTTTTTGTGTTTAGGGGTGCCACAATATTCATTACACGGTTTACTCTCAAACTGTTGGTTGATGAAACACTGCTCAAAGTAAGGGTGCTGCTTTTCAGAAATCATATCTGTGTAAATATTGTGACAATTCCCAAATAAAAATGTTTCACCTGGTTCATTATACAAGGTGAATCAGTTGTGGTTTGATAGAATGAGGTTATGTCGAAGGATGGAATGGTAAAAGTCAGTTCTGTAGGTTATGAGATCTAGGGAGCAATCATGATAGTAAGTCTATCAGAACTGACATATTCAAGATTTTAGGCTGACAGATTAAAAAATAAATTTAAGATAATTGCATTTTCCAAATGATTATTAAAATCTTCTATAATTATCAGTGGTGACAATCAATCAATAAAGCCAGATGAATGGCTAGAGGGACTTGAACCAGAATCAAGCAGAACAGACTGAAAAACAGGAAATACTCTGATTTTCTGCATTTTTACACATTCAAAAATTTCTCCAAGGCAGACTTTTTCATAGTTTATGCTAGTATATAAAATTAGTTATTTCCTTTGTTTAGTGTTCAGCGTACTCAAGCATGCAGATTATTGCCTATCTATATAACTAAACCAATCTAAAGGGAAGAAACTAATCTGATGTTATTCTACCCTGCCGATGTTATGTCAAGGAAGACTCATAGAATTGACAAATGAGACTAACCAGAAAACCCAACAAGGACCTTACGTAAAAATGGGAACCATGGCAAAAAAGCATCGAGTGAACCACTGCTCAAAAACAAAAACAGAAATGCTAGTCTCAAATTTTCCAAAGACTACCTGTAGGAATAAAGGGATTAATATACATTTTGATAAACAATCACTGCAATCTGCTCAAATAACTGCATACCAGTGGTCAACCAGGGTAGCTAGGCTTAGAGAACTTACTTTGTTGCATCAAGACTACATTATCATTGAAGGAAGCATATTGTGTATATATATCGTATATAACAAATCATCATACATAAGACTGTCATCTATCTGTGATTTGAAAGTGAAACACACAAGCAAGTGAAAATCAGAATGGTTGAAAAACAGGAAAATTAGTTTTGGGAATTGTTCAGTTGAAGTATTTGTATTGAAAACTCTTTGAAAGAGCATTTTGTAATGCATAAATAATAGTCGACATTGTTCTGCAAGGATGACCAGCATTTCTCTATAGTGCTCCCTGAGATCAGCTGCAACCACTGGAAGGGCTGTAGGGGGGTAATTACTTTTTCACTTGGGAGCATTGTGTATGGAATCTGTCTTGACATGAATCATCATTATTCACCCAGATTCCCTTTTACAGTAATGTTTTAGTTGAACATACGATAATTTTGTGCCAAAAAAAGTGCTAAAGCAACAAAAAAAGGACAGAACATAACCTTTTCCATTGCACTGTATAGAAATAATTGTGGAATAGTCACTTCTGTAAAAAAAAAAGCATTAGATTATTATACAAAGATATGTTTTTGAGGCCACTCATAGGACATTGATACTATTTCCTTCTGTAAGTTACAGTTAACTTGAAATTAGTCCATATACTAGAATAAATGTTGGCAGGTTGTTGGATCACAACTGCCAGTTCTGAATTTCTTAGACTCGTGAGAAACAAAATTACATAAGTATACAGCAATATTCATTGCTCTAAAAGGTCATCTTATATATATATAAATGTATAAAAAGTGTGTGTGTGTGTCTGTATGTATGTATGTATGTATGTATGTATAATATATATAATATATTATGGCATGCCAAACAGGAAATATTTAATCATCTTTGATATATATGGAATGAACGCCGATATATATACAAT
>JAODKC010000044.1:13643414-13673098 GCA_026777985.1 Mormyrops attenuatus | reverse complement strand
TTTTTCACAACTTACTACAGACACACTTTCTCTCCCCGCTCTCCTTTGTTGTTTTTTGTTCGGCGGGTGGCCCCCCCCCCCCCCCCCGGGGGGGACCCCCACAACTCACATAGAGTGTGAGAGGAAAGCCAGCTGAGCTTGCATGTTCTGCCCTTTCTATTTTCTTTTTTATTTTTTATCCTTGGTGTAAGAATGCCTCCCCTTAGTTGCTGAGAGTGTGCCCCAAGAGTGATTTTGTCGTGAATGAGGGACAGGGCTAGACAGAACTGTGCAGCTCTTTATCTGTAGAGTGAACTATATTCATTTCGTATTGTGTTCCCTATCAGAGTTACATTGAATAGACACATTAGTGTGTTAAATATATGCCACAAAAGTATTGTTACACCATTAGCTGCCTATCTTATAGTGCACTAATGGAATTGCTGAGTTTAAAAAGGTCACGTTTAAAAAGATCACGTTTATGTTTGCAAGCATGCATGTGTGTGTGTGTGTGTCTCTGTGTGTGCGCTGCCCCTTTGTGAATAAAGAGACTGTCACAGTCCAGGGTTGCAGGATAAGCCTGGTTCATTGTTTTGCCCCAATACAGCCTTTCCTTCTATTAAAATGCGCTGGTTGGGCTTTTTTGCCTTGCATACCAAATTGTGGTTGTAAATTGGATTCCAGCATGTAGCAGTAAATGGTACAGATGCTTCACTTCATTGGGCAGATTAAATAAACAACATGATCAGCAAAGACGCCCTATTAAATTGATTTATTGTTAATGTATAGGTTATCCACCTTCAGCTCTTTGCGTTCCTTATAAAACATTACACAAGAAAGTTTATAATAATATCATCATCATCATCTGTTTCTCTTATTCTGTTTAATAATGAGGGACAGTTTTGAGAACAACACTTTTAAACATCACCCAAGTCATGTCCATCAAAACACATACATGTACAATTCATGTGCGTGAGTTTTCCCTGAATACTCTGGTTTCCTCCCACAGCCCAAAGACATGCAGATCGGGCTAATTGTTCTGCCTAATTTGTCCGTAGAGTGTGCATGTATATGCATGCAATGGACTGGCGTCTTATTCAGGGTGTAGACCTGCCTTGTTCCCTGTGCTGCCTGGGTTGGCTCTGGGTCCCACATGACCCTGACCAGCATAAGTGGTTATAAGAATAAAACTTAGCCGCATCATAACATTTCATAACAAAGCTTTCAAAATAAGATCTTCTCTTGGGGGTGGTATGGTGGTGCTGTTGTTGGCACTGCTGTCACATCTCTGGCACTGGTGTTCTCCGCCATGGCTCCATGTGTGGGGAGTCTGCAGGTTCTCCCCATAACATCATGAGGTTTCCTCCACGTACTCCAGTTTCTCCCCACAGTCCAAAAATGTGCTGAGGTTAATTGGAGTTACCAAATTACCATAAGTGTGAATTTGCGTGTGCCCTGTAATAGGCTGGTGCCTCATCCTGGGTTGTTCCCCATCATCCAGTATGGGCCCCGGCTTACCACAACAGCTATCTAAGTTTGAATTATTTCAGAAAACTATACAATATTTATATATTAAGTGTTCTAATTATACTGAAATCTTAACATACTTTTTAAGATGAAGACCTTTATTTTCAGGTAATTTCATAAATAACTGAATTTTGACAACTCACTTTTGTCACTACAATATAAATAAACGAAAACAACGCATGCAACAAAAGCATTAACTTGAACAAATACAGTGCTACAAAACAATGAAGTAAGCATGTTCTTACCTGGCAATACTACTTTCATTCTAAACCTTAAGATCTACGACAGACATGAATTTGCATAACATCTACCTACTACCATGACATTATTATTTATTGTAGATGGAACATTTAATCTGTAAAAATTCATCACCCGTTGACTTCACCTCTACCGTACTTTGCGTCATCTATAAGTTTTCTGAGAGTGCTTTAAAACTGTCGACATTATGGGCTGTACTGAAATTGCTTGATTGCTCGGAGCCAAGGAAAATAGCTGGGCCTGTAGCCAATTCATGGTTTTTATGTGACACGACTGAGGCAGAAAGTAGTCAACACTCACACAAGTCAGTACGCTCAGGAGGAAGGCACATATCACCAGTCTATAAACATTAATGTCTAGGCGGGCTGAGGGATGATTAGTGCTGTCAAAAGTGCTATGGAATATGCTGCTTTGAAATAATAAAAGAATTTATACAACTGAACATGCTTTTAGACTTTTTGGGATTTTATACTTAAGCAAATAATGAGACATTGCTCATTCAGTTCTGTTACATTTAGCTACATGCAAACTTGCATTCACATTGAACAAGGCAACATTGATGGTTGTTGGTTGGCACTTTCTTGCCATCACCTTGTATTCAGGGAACTGAATGAAAGCGTTAGCAAGTACAACTGACTAGTGCGGTTACTAGTAATGCTGAAGTAGTGCATAACACACCCTGAGGTCTAGCTAAGAGAGTGAGACTTACTGTAATGCATTTCCCTGTGTCATGCGAGACGGGTCGCAGACCTAATTGCATACTGATCTCCATGGGAACCATTACTGTTTATACGCCACATCATGCTAATGTTTGATCAGCAACCACAAAAGATAATGTTGATTTGATAAAATATCAAAGATGACACAGTTTCACCTTATTGTGGTGTTTTGTGTGTCAAGACTAAAATGAGTGTAGTTGATAAGATATATCCAGTATGGTGTGATGGTGTTGGCACCAGTCTCTGTACACCCTCCCTGCGTGGTGTCATATTTAATTGTGATTTGGCGATAAGGAGGCCAAGAGGTCTGGAATGATTTGTCTGGTGCTGTTTGGCCTGTGGTTGTGAAATAATGGTGCAGCAGCTCAATAGAAGAAGAGAGAATGACATTCTGTCCATATCATAACAAAGACTGATTTTGATTACTGGGGATTGAAACTCAAGATATGTTGACCTTTTACTAGGCAAGCTTCTAAAATCTGTAAAAACCTAATACTACATCTGGAAGATATACCAATAAAGAAAATTAATATGAAACATGTTTTCCCAATGAGCATTGGTAAAGGTCATAAAATACGGTATAACAACCATGATTTTTTAAATAGGTAACCTACTTCATATGTAACATATAACCAGAATAACAGGTTTGATGAATGGATATGTAGATTTTTATTTTTATAGCTTTACAATTTCATATTGTCACAATAACAATTATGTAATGTAGGATATAAACTAAAAGCTGACCTATTTAAGAAAATGGTTCGTCAGATGATTTTGGAGACAACAAGTGGTGAAACTGAGAGAACTAAGCAATCCTTACGAACTAAAACTTTTCCTAAAATGAAGGAAGAGGTTCCCGAACCATTTGCCCACGGCACGGCAAACATTTTTTTTATGCCAGTACCCTGGCGTTCCTGACAGATTTTGCGCTGCTCAGTGGAGCCCCTCTAGGAAGTACGCGCGGTGCATATTGCGTGTGAGAAAATGTATGCGCATGTATTATCTATAAAGACCGTAATCACCAGTTGATGAGACTGCCACTGGTCAGTTCATGGTCAAACCCTGACAACACAGGATCATAATCAAACTTTTTGTATCTAGGATGATATTTTCAATAGGTCACTTGCACAGTCATCGCATGCATCTGTCTTTACCTTCCTTCTGTAATTCTATACCGAAACTACTGTTATTTTTTCATACAATCAATCAATACACCTGTTATACAAATACGCAGGTTTATTGAGTCTAATAATACACGAATTCCAATTGTTAAACGCTAACACAAGATTGTTAGAATTTAAAACGCAGAAGGTTTCGCTGAAATAGTTTTTCTTCCATGTCGACTCTCCTACCTTTTAATAATTTATAAAATTGTTAACTAAAATTGTATTTGTTAATATAGTTGTTTTGCATGTATTATTTTGCAGCTGCTGTTCCGATGTTTCCAGGTAGATACGTGCAGTGCACTTCTGCTGTGTGTACTTCTTGTTCAGATGGGCTGCTTTCGTTCTTCCAAGCCTGTGCTTCCCATAGCAATCCGTTGGTAAGCGCTCTGGTTGGATGATACATGAATGGTCATTAGGTGCGTTAAGCCGAGCGCTTCCCTTCAGAGCCGTGTAAGCATGGGCATTGGCTCTACCACTGCACTGCAACGGAAAAGGGGCTCGGCAAAGTTGATCTTAGTACTGCCCGAGAAAGTAAAACACGGCACTTCTCGCCTTTCGATCTTGACGCGACGGACACAGTTCGAAAGGCTAAGGCATTAAAAGGCTGATAAAAAAAATCTACTTTAAACCGAACGGGATGGAAGAAGCATCGCTGATATACATTTTGCTATAACTATCCGCGAACAATTGGACAAGGAGCTTCAATTTCACTAACAGCCTACATGATGTGCGGAGAAAGAGACATAAGAGAATAAAATTCCTCCGGTTTGCCATTTGCTGTTGCCGAAACCGCTGATGATATGTGGTTGCGCCTGGAAGAATGGCACCGAGTTTATTTCATAATTTTTCAGCATTCTATGTGGAATATTCATAGATCTCCTAAAGAGAACGGCGCCTCTACACTACCTCTTAGTAATAATAATACTGACTCATTCCTTGCAGAAATAATATTTAGCTAATATGCGTTACGTTACGCTGATCCTTCCTATCCAACTTCAATACGAGGTGTATGAGTAACGGGGAAAGGAAGTCACATGCCGTATTCATCTCCAGCGGCATCCACCTGCTATCCGTCCGTCTAGCCCATCTCGCAAAGTTGGTGACTATCAAGATCTTTGTCGAGGGTCGTCAGTATAAAGGAAGTAGTTGGATGCCCAAAGAAAACTCGGCATTCAAAGTAAAACTACTTTACTTGTGAGAGCTGCTTTTGTTTTTTTTCCCTTTTCTTTTCTTTTTTTTGTGCCATTCGGAAACATGCGCTAGTGTCTGCGTTTGAAGGATGTTGCTGGCCATAGTCTGCTTTGAGTAACAGTGCTCGGAGAGGTCTGGGATTGAATACTTTCATTTGGCACCACTGAAGTTTTTTTTCCTCCAAAATCGTGGATTATTTAGAGGTAGTGCATACACCCTAACAACAACCGAAGACATGCGTGGATATTTTGATTTTAAAACCAGTGGAATCGTACCAGGGGCTAAGGACCTGTGAGGAAATAATACATTTATAAAGAGGAACAGATATTTAAAAGAAGGTTTCATTATATTACATTTCCCTGACTCGGAGTTTTGTTGGATTTATCATGATGTTCATGAGTATTTTAGGCTACTTGTTTCTATTTGGTAAGTAAATTTGCTTTCTTGTTGATATTCCAACCTTTTTGTATGAATCATTATAATATGAAGAACAGGAAAAAATAAATTAAGTATAATAGCAATCATTAGGCTAAACATTTGACAAGAAAAATCGGTGAGTATGTTACAACATGACACGTATAGCTAAACGTATTTGCGTTTGCATGATACACACATTAAACAAAAATACTTAGTCTGCTAAATGCCCATCTAGAAAGCTACGTTCTTAATTGTAATTACTGTCTATTTTACTACACACTTTTTATTACATTGGGATTTAACTGTAGTATTTAAAAACAAAGCAGAGTATAACAGCATATATATATATATATATATAATTTTTAAAGGACATTCGTCAAAAACTTGTAGAAATTCCATATTACATAGAAATTACACATAGGAACTAATTTCTTAACTACCGAACCATATGCAATACCTGTAAAGGTACGTGCAACAGCTAAACTGCTGGCTGTAAAATATTCTTCCTTAGAGGCGAGTACTGCAACAGAAGAGGCTTAGCAGGATCAAGGTCACATAAATTTCAGAAAAGTGAACGTGCATTTATACTCAAATATGTGAAGAGTAAGTAGAGCAACATGCTGTGGGATGAAATCCATTTGAAACAAGCTGAAATTATGAAGCCGATAGATTTTCTTTACTATTTTTTACTATATCGGAAGGGTTGGTGAAGGTAAGCCGGTGAGTTTGCCACGATGAGTACTGCATACTCTCCGTGCACTTATTCACAAGACTAATACCTATGGCTATCCAGTTAAGCTCTCGGCTTCAAACACAATTTATAGAATCATTTGTACTGGGTGTATGTTTTAATTACCTACTTATTTAAAATGGAATGTCGCGATACAATCAACCGTAAAGATTTACCAGGTCCACGGGTAAAGACGATATAAAACAGAATTGATTTGTAGTTTCTTTCGTTGGCAGAAGATAAATTCTTCTATTCACTTTAGTATTTGTCTGATTTTTCACCTCCAGTGGACGGTTAGGAGCCTCTAGGTGTCGCTCATGTCCAGCAATTTGACTGTTGAAGACGTGAATAGGATGCGTTTGCCCTGTAACATTGTAATACAGACGACATTTTAGTTATCATTTTATCATTAGTAGCACAAAAAGTGACTTTTCGTCATGTTAAAGGTTTTTGTCCACTTACATGAATATTACTACAATATAAACCAGCATCTGACATTCGCTTTTCTTATTTTTAACCTAAAAGGAGGCAATATTATAAATTATTCCTAGTAAGAGCTATTTTCTTCAAGAATGTCTTTCACACAAATGCATGAATATTGTATCTATATTTCCCTGAAATATGTATGAATTTCACAACAAACAGAGCATGAACAATTTGCCGATGAATTTATCTGTGTTCTTCGACATGTGAAAATCGAACTAGGACTCATAAATTTCCTTGCATTCCATTTACTTGATAGAGGCAGAGTAGCTGATAGTTGAGAATTTATCAGCAACTGTGAGAAAAGACTCGAGCAGCTTTGTCATTGTTCAGCAGCTCATGCATTGGTATCTGCAGCTTCCCTGCTTCTCCTGTCGGACACATTGCAAACCTGCTCTCCTTTGCATGAACTTCACCAGCAAATTCTTGTGGCACACATCTTACTCTAATGTTGTTTCCATGAGAAATGTGACTTTTAGGTCAGACTCATTGCCTAAGAAAAACACAAAGCTCAGGACAGTCTCGCTTAAACATGTGATTTCTGTGGTAAAATGGTGTAAAAGTCATGCAAAGAAATCACTGAAAAAAAAGCAAAATGTCATAGATGCTTATATTTGCTTGTTGTTTTGGAAGCATAATAAATAAATAAAATAGCTAAAGCCTCACAGCAAACACTGCTTTCTGTCTGCATGAAGTGGTGTTTGCAAAATTTTTCTTAATTTCTACAGGGAAGGCAAATATGATAATTGGGTCGAATAACTGGGGAGAAAATGGGACTATAAGGATACAATACAATAAAGAACTAAATGATCATTTTTAAGCTTAGTGCTAGTAGAAGCAATGTAACACTGACTTGGTGACCCACTTGCTTCATGACTGTAGCATTTTGCCTACTGACTTCATTTACATCTTCCATTATTAAATCTGTCCTGCTTCTTGGAAAACGTTTTTGTCATCACTTAAAATTTTTCTTCCCTAACATGCTATTTATTAGGTCATCTTATAATCACACATGTCATTTTGTGTATGGCTACCTCTCTATAGAGGAATCTGTGGCCTCTGGAGTTGTTTTCCTTTGAGACAGACAAACAGACAGACATGCACACACACAGACCTGTACTCATATTTTTGTGGGGGCCGTTCATTAATTTCCATGGGCAAAACCCTAATCTCAGCAATAGCAACCTTAACCCCTTCCCAGCCCTAACGAAAGAATCTTTTGGCATTTTTAGTTTTTTATAAAATTGAATTTCCTCTTATGAGGGCCGAAAAAATGCCCCCCCCCCCCCCAATGTAATGTATATCTCACCCACACAATTTTGCAGACATCACTTCAAAATTCAGAGTATAATGTTTAAGATGTTGCCTGCCTGACTGACCTACCTTCCTTTCCCTAGATAAAACGATTAGTTCCTCGGCCAGCTCCTCAGCCTTGTCCGCGTCAGGAACCCATGGCTGGAGGACCCCGGTGGACTGTGTGAAGGCCAGTGACATGTGCAACCAGAGCCCTCAGTGCAGCTGGCGATACCGCATCATGCGCCAGTGCTTGGTGGGCAGGGACCGGAACACCATGTTGGCCAGCAAGGATTGCCAAGACGCCCTTGAAGTCCTGCAAGAGAGCCCTCTGTATGACTGCCGCTGCAAGCGTGGCATGAAGAAAGAGCTACAGTGCCTGCAGAACTACTGGAGCATCCACATGGGCCTGACTGAAGGTAAGACCCGGAAGAGGACCTTACAGGTTAGCCTTGTATGGGCTCAGTGGTGAGGGGGTTAAGCTAAGGGGTGACATGACACCTCTACCTGGACTTGAATCAAGGTTTGACAGGGATTACAGGATGTGATGGCAGAGTATCTGCTTCTGTGGGCACATAGATTCTGGTTTGGAAAGATTATCGCTGTAGTTTAAGTATGGAAGGAACTATAAATAACTGAACTGTACCACATACACACACTCGCACACACACAGATATATCTATAATAGTAATTGACTTCCCATTAAGTCAGACATTTTAAAAACCCCTTGATATATGGACATGCTAGCTATATCAGTTGTCCATCACATAGTGCTAATGCTTCTGAGAGAGCTGTAATCATTTCTCTTCGGTAGTGTTAGGCACAGATTATGAGTGTCAGACAACATCACAATGCGGTTTGATTTATAACCATGAGTCCCCGAAGTCACTTGAAGGAATGACAAAAGGTCCTATTGATAGAGGAGCGAGTAGGAAGCTCTTAAGGCACTACTTTAGCCTGTCCTTTCAGTGAAATGTTGAGTTGAGCTGTAGTCCGACCTAAATTTGCAGCAGTGGTTTTTAATTCATTCCCCAGGCATTACAGTAAAAATTCTTCTTCATACTTCTGTTACAGTATGAGAAACTACACATATGTACTCCTGACCTGCACTGATGTTGCTGATGTAGCTGTAATTCCTTTGGTCAGAGGACCCAATTACTTGTCCTACTTTGTACTCTGTGCAGTAGTACCCTTATTAAAATATGTTCCATGTTTTTTAGTTCTGTATATATTTTTTTAATATGCTACCATTTCTTGCACAAACATTTGCAGTTGTGCCTACAGTGAGACAATCTCAGGTATGCTAATAGCAATCAATGATTATTAGGATTTTTTTTCCCGGTGAATAATAAATATCACAAAAATTTTACCATTTGTAGGATTTAGAGTTGCACTGAAAATAAGATGCTCGGCGTTTAAACTGTCAATGTATTTCACGGCCAACTAGCCAGTGCTTGTCAATTGAAGGTGATAAAATACATGCCAGAAGCTTTGGTTGAGAAAACGTCATATGTAGTAACTGCTTTCCACTGTTAAAACTACAGCACATTGAAATAAAACAGAACAGCAAAACCAGTGAACAAGAGCGATACAACATCTCAAGGCCTTATCCTTCTGAAAGAGGATCAAGCCACATACTGTCTACCTGAAATAACGGATCTGATACAGCACTTTTCATTGTTGTATGATAAGCTCTCGTAAAACTCCAAAAGCTCGTAAGCTCTCCTAAACCCCAAAAGACCACATAGCCAAAATTCTGTATACACATCTCTTTCTGTGGTATTTAACATACTGAAGTAAAAAAAGCTTTTTTTGTATTGACTGAAGAAATTAATATTTACAAGGTGCTAAAGTTTCATCGATGCAAGCACAATTTGGGCCAGTCCAGAGTGCAGTGAACGTTTCCTGGGGCTCAGTCACATCTGCAGCTGTCTCCTCGCAATGTTCTTTTTCTAAAGTAATGTCACGGAAGGTGTTCCCCATAGAACCTCTTAAAATCATTTAGAAAGTCACTCTGCAGATGAATGGAAGCTGCGGAAGTGGTGAGGAGAGAGCATCAGTTCTGAAACGTGAGTGCAGTCAGTAGCAGGGCATTGTAAACAATGGAGCCTTGGGATAATTGCCTGTTACGCCTTGAATGCTAGATGGAGGCCCATCAAATGGGCGTCCCCTGTAGGGCTTTTGTGTTTTGGTGTGGTTTTTGAAAGCACTTGCTCTGCTGCGCACACAAACATTTCACATCTACTCTGAGTGTTAAAATGCTGATGTTTGATTACGAATTGAAATCCTCTGTGCCAGATTAACATCGATGGGGAGGGACGCCCATCATACGTGTCCATGTGATGTCATGTCCCCGAGAGAAAGTGTGGATCTCATCTATAATTGGATAGGTTGAAAGAAGCAAAAAGACAAATGCATTGTTCAGTTTGACAATAGAGTTAATTTAATTAGCTCACAACACTAGAATCTCAAAGGTACAAAGCAGGTAAAAAGCAGTGGGCACCGAACATCTTTGTCTATCCAAGCTCCAGTTCCTCATAATGAGGTGATTAAAACCTATGGATGACTTCTGTTCTCTTTTGTGGAATCCACACCCTCAAAAGGAATTGGCCATAAGGCTGCAGTAGCCACGGCATGGTGGAGTAGCTAATGCCCTTCACCCAGGATGCTATGATGCTGCCATTAGGACCATGAGCAATAGCAGCAGTCAGAGACCATTACCCCAACCATCCACACTCATAAAGAGTGCCTTCAGACCGAAAGGCAATGAGAGGCCACTGCTGTGTGCTTAACTTCTCCTTTGGTTTTTCATTCTTCTGCACTCGCCGGGCTCTAAATCACCCTGTGACGAGTAGGCCGCAGTATTTCTGTGGGAGATCACTAGAGGGATGGGACCAGAATATTGTACAGAAACGGCCAGGCAATTCCCATGACAGGAGTGGCACTGCGTTAGTCAGTAAATCTCCCGAGATGCTTCTTTTTCCCATTGCTATAACTTGAGGACATATGCATGGAGTGCATATTCACCATGCAAATGAGTGCAGCAAAAAATGTGCAGTGAGTCAATATGATTGACTGAGAATTATGATTATGATGAGATGTTTCCTTCAATGTGTCTGAAATCACCACCCTGTACAGTCCAGCAGTATACAATAGGGTGTGACAGTATTCGTTACTTTGATGCTTGGAGTCCTGGGACAAAGAATGAAAGTTCAGTTGGAAGAAACTTGGAGATGCAATCTGAGAGCTGTACCAGTGACAGGCAGTGACCACAAAATATTTTTTTCCAAAAAAGACATTTGCATTTTGGCTGGGGTTGCCTTATGCCTCTAGGGTTATGGTTTAAAATCTACGGAACACTGTTTAACATACTGGTGCGCATGGGTTATACTGTACTGTGAAGGGTACCTTATGGTTCTAACTATGCTTTGTTAATGTGGCCTAAAAAAGTCTAGCCTTGAGTATGATGAAAAGGTAAACAGACGCTTGGAAACTGGCAAAAATGACTTTCAGTATTAGAAAGAATGTTTCTATTTCTTTGTGATAACAGCATCTCTTTGGGAGACTAAGTAACCAAGGCTAACCATGATGACTGAAATGAGTATGAGCCACATTCCCTGCATTTAGAATTAGTAAACGAAGCAGATGGACAGATACCTGTTCCTGTAGCCAGAAAAAATATGTTCTTTTTGTTTGTGTTCTAGCTGGCTGCTTAGGTGATTGTACATAGATACATTTTTTTTAAGTTGGCTACTCAGCCCACAGTCGAGAGACAGACCTTAGGATAACATCAGTCAGGTGCATGCAGATTTTTTTGTTCTGATCTGACCCTCTGCAAATTCCCCGAACAGACATTTTTGATAAATCAGTCGCTGATGAAATACAGACATTGTAAGTTGACATTGGGTCAGAATGCTAATTGAAGTTCTGCTTTTTCAAGTGTCAGTGTGTCACTTCAGACAAAGCACAAACTGTGGCATTTTCATTCTAACATCTGGTTCATCTTCAGACTTTCTGGAAAACAAATTTTGTCTTGCTATATGCTTTTGTATAAAAAAAGTAGAATCACTGCAAGTGCTGTGCCATTAGGTTTTGATTCCCCGGGATCCTATTCGAGCAGTTTTTCTTAAAATAGTAACATTTAATGGCCCTTTCACTATCACCATAGGTCAACTAAACAGTGTGCCTCTAAACCATTTCCAATGTCTACATAGTAATTTGAATATAATGAATGCACTCATAATGGAGTCATATATTCAGCTCATAATATCAGTACTGAAGGATCCACAGTTGATATGTTTTATAGGAGGCACTTAGGAATTCTTAGGTCCATTTATCTAGAATTCATTTAACAAGATGTTATATTGATGCAATTAATCAGAACAAGCAATTATTTTCTAATAAGGCAGTCACACTTAGGACATTTTTTTGTACTTAGTGAGGATTGAACTTGTGTAAGACCAAACTGGTTTGCAAAAAGAAAGAAAAAACTAAAAGTCATGAAATTCATATTCACTTTTACGACTTTCTGATGGAGCAGATGTTATTTATTTAGGTGTCTTTCAGTCCACCCGTTAAATTGCTCATCCATTAAAATGCAGCCACACTCAATTCTCCAAGCCATTGACAAACCTATAATTATAGTGCACAACCTAGGAGCCAGCATTTATTTAAGAGCCTCTAGTGTTGTTTTACTGCATCCAGAAGAGGTTACATAGAGAATGCATATGCTTGTGGAAGGTTTAGAGTATCGGCAAAACGACTTCAAAGATAAGTAGTAATTAAGATATAAATTCACAGACAAACAAACAAACGAAAGATAATCAAATGAAAACAGAAATGCTATTGCCTTATTTTAGTAATCAAGGTATTAATAGAAAGAACTGTGGTACAGTCATGACATCCAATGGTACAGTATGTAATGGGCTTCTCAAAATGGCATGCATGTGCACAGGTGGATTAGCGCCCTCCCAGGATGTTCGCTACCTTGTGCTCTACATATATACACATAATCAATTAAGATTGACCTTAAAAAGAAAAATAGTATGAACACTATTTCCCTCATCGTCAGACCTCACTATGGGTAACACACATTTCTCAGTGTGTTACCGTATACATGGGAATAACTAGCACCATCTTGCTCCCATTCTTTAAGCTAAAATTACAGCTCAGTAATATCTCTACCGTACCATGCAGAAGGTAGTAAATAGAGACCAGCACAAACTGTCTTTAACTATGGATTTAATTTGACCTTTTCCTAAGCACCTTTTGCAAAATTACCTGAAAGATATTTAAAAATGTGTAAAAGCTTGGGGATTGTCAAATAGTCCAGATGTAACTTAAATGTGGAGTCCTAAATTAGAGAATGTCTTACATCAATAAAATTATTTAGGTAAGTCTGGATGACAACATTTGTTATGTACGTGTCTAAATCTGCTTTTGTCAGTTTATTGGTTTTATCAAGTGATTAAGGTATTAATTACCTCATAATTAAGGTATTAAGTACCTTGTTTTAAAAGTACTTAAGTAGCAAAAGTAAAAGGTCTACATATTCAAATCTGTTGATCTTACAAAAAGCGACGTCCATCCGTTTTCTGTAACCGCTTATCTTATGCAGGGTCATAGGGGGTCCAGGGCCTATCCCAGAGAATGGGGTGCCAACTCATCACAGGACACACTAACACATATAGCCAATTTGGTAACTCCAATAAAAAGTGGCATGTTTTTGGACTGTGAAGGAAACTGGAGTACCCAGACTCTTATGGTGGTCTCAAAGGTGTGAGGTAATAGTGCTAACCACTGCACCACCGTGCCACCCCAAGTTGTTTATTTTACCGTATATCTGTATGTCACCCATGATTGCATACACGTATAATTTATAAGGGCATTGGCAGGAATGAAGTCTACAGGATTATCATATACTTGCCATTAACTTCACTGTTTGGCCATGACCTAATTTTTTTTTTTTTTTTTTAATGATCACCCTTTATTTTGTGACTTGTTTTTATTCCCAGTTCTCCGTGACCATGTTCAAACAAGCAAAACAAATGATAGGACGCTTATGTTTATATTTTTAGCAGATGATTTTATTTAAAGTGACATACAAAGCGAACCTTGCTCGAGGGCCCAGTGGTCCTGACCAAAGGATTTAACTAACAACCCAACCTGCTGAGCCGCACACTGCCCCGATTCACAAATTCCACACATTCAAAGCCAGGGGTGGGACTCAAGCCTTCAGCACTAGAGATCTGAGGTAACGGCACTAACCACTGAACCATCATGCTACACATGTATGTACTACAGAGCAAGCTAACATAGTTTTGTGAAGCATTATGTAGTTCTAGCAAATGTTTATAAGAAATTGTCTTAGTGGAATTGTGCTATCCTGGGTTCGGTCCCAGGTCCTTTCTGTGTGGAGTTCGCACACTCTCCCCGTTTTCGCCGGGGGCTCCGGTTTCCTCCCACGGTCCAAAAGCGTACAGGATAGGTTGATTGGTGAGTCTAAATTGGCCCTGTAGTTGTTTGAGTGTGCGTGTGAGTGTGCGCGCCCTGCGGTGTGTTGCCGACTGCCCAGGGCTGGTTCCCGCCTGCGCCCTTTGTTCCTGGGATAGTCCCAGTTGGGATTCAGCAGTTTCAAAAAATGGATGGATGGATGGATAGAATTGTGCGTGAGAGTTAGTTTCCAAGACAACAGCTCAGCAAAGCTATACGTGTGGAAGAATTCTCAGAATTTATCTCAGGATGAAAAAAAAAACATGTTTGTGCACGCATGTGGATTACTTTTATATTACATTGTGGGGACCAAATGTCCCCCACAATGTGATAAAAAGCTGTTATTTTGACATTGTGGGGACCATTTTTCAGGTGCCCACAAAGATCTATGAATGCAATCAAAAAACAAAAAATGCTAAAAGTCTCGTATTTTGTCAGGTTACTTATGGTTAAGGTTAGGGCTGGGTGGGGGTTAAGGTCGTCATGTTGGGATTAGAGTTTTCCCCAAAGAAATGAATGAAGAGTCCACACAAAGATATAATTACAAACTTGTGTGTGTGAGAGAGTTCAATTACTTAAGCTTACACTAAAATATAGAATTAGAGACCTCTCTCAACCAGGAATCCACATTGGAAAGATCAATTTACATAGAATGAGTCTATAAAAATCTGTTCAAAGATTGTGTGATTTGGAAATGCATTGAATGACTATTATATTTGTGTGCTGTAAACAAAAACAGCATAAAAATGTAACATTTATTCATTTAATGTTTATCATTATCGTTAACATAAAAGTGATGAGCTTACAAGCTGTTCCTCACATATGCGACCCAATTATCTAAAGCAACCACAACTCCTTGAGTAAGGAATGGATTATATTCCTAAGGGAGGAAATTGAGTATCAGCCCAGTAAAATTAAATTAACTGGAATGTGTTGAGCACAGAAAGGCTGATTAATGATATAGTTCACTCACCAATCATTCCGGAATTCTAATTAGCCCTGAGTAGAAAAAGGGACAAGTAATTGTGTTTTTTTTTTAATTAAAATTATATCCACTTTAAAACAGACAATGGGACATAGAAATGACTGGTAAATTCAAACTTGGTAATTACAATCCATTCGTATATCAGTATTTATTAGTTTGCAAAATTGTAACTGTGGTGCTGAAATTAGTAACACTAAAACAAAAGGGAAGTGTGAAAATCAGTGCTCATAAATGTAATCACAGTTTCAGCGAATAATTTGCACAAGAGTTTATCCTTAGTTACAAAACGGCTTACTACGAGGTACCTCAGAAATCAGCCTTTGACCACAGTTAAGTATGGGCATAATGAAATTTTCAAAACTACACCTTTTCATTTGCAAGGTATGATATAAACAAAAATAAAATTACTATAAGGTGAGTTTGCATGTTCTCCATGTCTACACGTGCGTTTCCTCTTTCTTGCAGATACATCCGGATCTCTAAATTGCCTACAGTATATGGTTATGTGTGTGTCCTTAGATGGAGATACCCCGTCATCCAATCCAAGGTGTCCCATGTGTGGAAGGGGAATAAAATATATGTTTTTGGGCTCTAGGAAGTTTTTCATCTACGTATTGTCACTCCTGTTCTGCTTACTTTATTCCTTGGGATGTAGATGATCCACCTAACTGCAGCCTCCAAAGGGTCCAAATGGTGCCCAATACTCCCACCTGGGCCTTAGACAAGAAGGTGTGAATAGCTATTTGACCACTGTCACACATCCTTTGTTTAATCACACTCTGATCCAAGTTTTATTTAAGGTCTGTACTCTGTAGCATATCCTGAGTCTCCTCAGAGAGGGCTTCTGGGTATGTATGTGAATAAAGGATACATCATTTAACTGTCTGTTTGCGAGAAGTGGCTTTCCTTTCACACCTGTCTTGTTCCCTGTCTTTCCTGGGATAGCCAGCAATGGATGTATACACACACTTAACAGTTTATTTTCTAAACACTCCAAAAAAAAACAGTCTGCATTTTTATGCTGTGCATCATTGCACCAATCATGTCTACCAGTTGACATGTATCAGAACCCAGTGCTTACTCTTTGTGTCCATTTCCCTAATACAAAGTATCTCCAGTTATGCAGCTTGAAAGATATTAAAGTTGTGGTCATAAAATTTTGCCAATTATTACAGGGATTAACTCTTTGTTCCACAAAAATTCTAACTAAACATGTCTCATTGAAGCAATTCATTATCTTATCATCTTGAAAATATTTATATGACTCTCTTTTGAGGTTAGGACCATTTTTATAACAGAAACCAGTATATCCAAAAAGATGTTCTTTAGCATTTATATGCACATATTGTACTGCATTTCTCACATTCCTGCATCCTTATTTGGTATTCCATCTTCCGGAGACCAGGTGGGTCTTTACTGTGACCTGCATTTGGCAGAAGCTGAGAATGCAACACATATGATTTCTTTACATCAAGCACACATAGCCTGTCTTGAGGATGAGGATATATGGATTCATTCAGTGAATATGCCGATGAGCCAAAACATTATGACCACCCCCACATGAAGTGAATAATGTTGACTGTCCAGTACAAATGGTGACAAAGTGTGGGATATATTAGATGGCAAACTAGCATACGGTACTCTTAGTTAACATGTTGAAGGCGGAAGGTGAACAAAGGCTATCCCATCTGATACGAACCAACAGAAGGGGTACTGTGGTACAAAATACAAATACCAGAAAATTATGATGATGGTCACAGGAGTAATGTGTCAGCACACAGGGCATCAAGCCCTGCTGTGTATGGAGCTCATCAGTATATGGTATATTTTCTTATTTAATAAACACCGCCTTTAAATGTGATATCATTGTCAAGGTAGTATATTTCCTTTGGACATCAGACTTTTTAAAAGCACCTGCTAGAGATTATGATTATACAATTAAGAAAGAAATTTAGCAAACATCTCAGGTGCCTCCATCCCTAAAGGCTGCAGTGGAATTGCATCATATTAACATGGAGCTCCCAAGGTCTCACTCAAATCCATTTCCGCAGAACAGCTTTGATCCCAAAATTAATATGAATTTGTGAGGACACTAACTGTCATAAAGCTATCTTGTCATATGTCTCCTCCATTTTCAAAGATTAGTTGCCATTTTCATTACCTCAATGTAACATCTTGGAATTGTACTTTTTAAAAAGTTCTGCAAGAGGTGTTACTCTGTTCAGAACTGGAATTGTGAGTCATTATGTCCATTGTGTCTGGTGTTTTGTCTGTAAGCATTAATTTTTAACCCACTTAATAAATCAGCAAATTAATTGGCTAGAAGTGGCTTTCATTTTGCAGAAGAAACGTCTGTTTTTCACCACGGAGCATAAGCATTTAGCAGCTAAAATGATATTCAAATAAACGGCTCTAAAAGCAGCATGGACTGAATCATACTGGTTATTGTGTATCAGCCTGCGTTTTGGCAAACGTGCGCTAAAACAAGAGGCATGCTCAAAAGACTTGGTGCCGCCAAGTCCATTAGCTTCTGCAGATGTAATAAATCACACAGAGGTTCTCCAATGAAGAATGCAGTGATTAACATTCCCCCATTGAGGCAATACATCAAGTAATTGTTCTGCTACCAATGATTACATTATAATTAACAAAGCAGCATGTAAATTATGTCAGAACCCTTCACATTACGATACGAGTACAAAGCAACAAGTTTCTTCTAGTATATAAGTCATGAGAAGTCTTATGTTACAGTATAAAAAATGAGCCTATTGATTTGCTTGTATGTCTTCACTTTCCTTGGAATATCTAATTTTGAATGACAACTCGTGGTTTCATGGCACTGGAACAATGCATGAATCCTTGCTTGTATATTTACTGTAAATGTGCACAACATGCCTTAAAGTTGACACTGAATTTCAAAAAGAGTGAACAAACTCCTGATTTAAGAACTACAGGCTGCATTCTAATTATTTATCTGCCAAGCTATGTAAAAGTCAAGGTAGACAAATGTTTGCATACCAAGGGTCAGTTTAAGTCCTCTAACTTACAACATTTAACAGAAGCTGCACTGGTTTTTCAGTCAGTGAGGCGAACGTATTAGCTGCACTTTGAATTTAAGAGGGTGGGGGCTGGGGCATACTGCTTTTCTGTTAAACCGTGTTTGGTGAAGGGAGAAGACCTTATTAGCTGTATTCATAAGAAATGAATCAGCCAGTCCTTGGAGTCTTATGCTTGCTTTCTGTTCATTTCTCCCATTACCGCTGACCTGCTGGTTTGGATCCAACTTACCAAATAAAATTGCATCAATAAATGAAGTTCCATTAAACTCTAAATTTCTTCCAGTAGGTTTGCGAAGGCCTGTTTTGTATGCCTGCAATTACTGACGCATTGTCATGATAAAGATTAACTTGTGCTACAGTGTATGTAAGATTGAATAAGGTTGCACAGGATTTTTAAAGTAATGTCAGTGAAAGCAGAATGTAGCTATGAAAGGGGGAGGCAAAGGAGGGGTGAGAGACTGGGGGTTTTCAGGATTGATTATAGTCCTTCATCCCTTCATTCCATGATTTGTATAAATTGTTTTTTCCCCATTTCCGGTCACCTGGAACACTCACTCAGCTCTGTCCCAGATACAGAGCAGTTGATTGCTTTCATCCCTGACACATCCGGGCCCAGTTAATTTTTCTTGGTGTGCCCAGGGAGCATCTTTATTTTTCATGCGTGTAGTTTGTGTTCCCTCGATTCTATCCCTATCCACCCCCAGGTTAAGTGATGTTCCATGTCTCTGCATGGTATAGTGCATGGTTTAGTACTATGTGAAAGCAAAGTGTTGTTGGAGAAAGAACAGATCCTTCTTTTAAGTATAAGCCAAATAAAAGTAGCTTATAGGCGTAAGAGCTAGGTAAGAGCTGTTCCCCCCACCTCTATTATCAGTCTAATGAATCCCAAGGTGCTTAGGCATTTAATAGACTCCTACATATTAGTAAAGTGAAGTGAGAGCTATCGCGTTACTCTTAAGTCCTCAGTGGGCCGCAGGGCCTGGGGTTGTGCCGCTGTCTTGTGAGCCGCTGCAGTACTGACATGTACACTTAGCGTAGTGTGCACTGAGATGCTGGAGACCGGGTTTGGTCGGCAGCCTCAGCCTCCCATGGGGTTGGGCTGCTGCAGGACAGATAGGGCAGAGACACAGCTGCCCTGAGCATGAGGATGACTAATGTGTCAGACATTTCAAGAGAGGATTCCAGGAAGGAAATTTTGCAGTAGTAGTAGTAGCAGTAGTAGTAATAATAATACATTTTATTAAGGGTGCCTTTCAAGGTCACCTAACAGAAAATAAATAACATTGTAAATCAGATAAAACAGTGATATAAAACAGCAATACAAAAGTGCAGGTTTACACTTAAATAGTAGTGAGGGTCAGGGAAGTGAAAAAGCTAGCTTAAACCGATGAGTTCTGAGATGGTTTAAATATTGCAGTGGAGTCCAGCTGCCGCATATGGAGAGGAAATGTGCGCAGTAAATGTTTAATGAATTATACTTGTAAAACAGAAAACCAAACTCTCGGATAATAGCACCCATGAAAGAATTAATGACCTTGAATGTGCCATTCAGTCAGGTTCATACAATCCACAAGTCCGTTCCAGTACATATAACAATACCTGACTAGCTGCAGATATGTATTTGCAACATCTTGAACACATAATATTTTTCCTATAGGTTATATCTAGAACTTCTGTTTTGCTTTTTGGAAGTTCTTGTTAACAGGAATGATAGTCTGCTAATACAGTAATCACTGTAGGAGAGAGCGCCAATAATACATCATCATCATGCATTGGTGTTGATGAATTTGTATTCTTCATATTACATCATATTAATAGTTCTTGATCCTTTTTTTACACAATAAAGTGCCCAGAGTAAAGCAGACAAAACTCGGTTATTACTATAGTTTGCCTCATAGGTCTGTTACGTCTTGCCCGTCATATCCACCTCCCTAACGTGGCCCTCATGAGCTGCGCCTGTTGCTCGTTACCCCTTGTTAGCCTTAGTATTTAAGTACCTGTTTGTCCCGTCAGCCCCAGTCCAGTCATTGATTTCACTCCTTCTGTCTGCCTTCCCCATACTCACCTTCTTGTTTTGACCCTTCGTGGTCTCATCTGTTTCTCTGCTCCCATTTAGGTCAGTAAACCCCTTTTGTTCACCGAACGTCTTGCATCTCCTGACACAGTCCAGACTTCTCCTGGTATGCCACATACTTTTCAGGTCTCAAGGTCTTTCTTTTACACTTATTTGCCTTTTATTGGAGATTATAAGTTTCCAAAGAATGTGCCATTCAGGTATGTTTTTTACTCGTCACTAGATCAGTAAAGTGACAGTGTAGCTTAGTGGTTAGCTTGACAAATTCAGGGTCACATGTGTTTCATGACACATTCAGGGTCATGTGTTTCATGACACATTCACTCTGGTTCTGTGGGGGGGCATGTATATATTACATTGTGTTAGGGCAGGGTAGGGGTTACGGTTGTCGTAGATCGGATTTGGGTTATGCCCGCAGAAATGATGAAGAATCCCCACAAAGATATGGTTACATAATGTTTGTGTGCGTGTGTGTGTGTGTGTGTATTTTGCCTGTGCATGGGTTTTCTCCAGATACTCTGGTTTCTGCTCAAGGTTAAAAAAAAGTGTAAGGTTCATTGAATTATCTTTAAATTGTTCATAATGTGTCAGAATGTGTGTCCTATGATGGACTGGCAACTCATCCGCAATGTCCCCTGCTGGACTGTCTGTGTTTCCTGGGATAGGCTCCAGGCTCAATGACATTCTGTGCTGGATAAGCTATGAGGAGGATGAATGGACCACATCAACAGCTGAATTACTGGTCATAAAAAAACAATCACAAAGTTATAAAAAAAATAAAATTTAAGTTTTTGTGTATATTGCACAATTTACTAAGAATTATAAATGTTTATACAAAATTCCTCATTATCATTATGCTTAGGTGTGTTAGACGTAGATTATGCTATTCATAAAATGTAATCAACTGTAATTTAAACGGAAAGAGAGCAGTTCTTACTATGTTAGTTTTCAACGGCATTTAAAAAATCTATAACGAGTATTTCAGCAGCTTCTGCTAAATGTCTAAGCCCCACCACTGGCAGACAAACAGCACCTTGTCTCAGAACGCCTACCAGCTAGGTAAGGAGGTGAGAGGTGCAGTCAGACAAAGGTGTGGACGTGAGACGAGCAAGCGGGGCTGCAATCTCTGGGCTGGGCTTCCCGCGGCTCTTGAAAATAGCCTATCTCCGAGCGATACCATCAGCGCCAGCAGCCTGTTGCGATGGCAGCCGGCACAGTGGCAAAAAAAAAATGGGCTGAGAGCTGAAAATAAGGTCTCAGAGATAAGAAGTTAATAAAAAATGGTTATTATATTTTAGATAAAAACAGTAGCGCAGCACTGATAGCGAGGCAATGCAGACCGAGGGCATTAAATGCGCCTGCTCATAAATGGCACCCGAGCGCCCTGCGATAGCTGTCGTGTTTTCAAACCGCTCATCACGCAATACTCGTAAATCAAATTAAGGCATATCTCATGCCAGCTGCTGCACCTACAGAAAGAGGGCTAGGCGTTCTAGGGTACGAAAGGAGAAACTGGTGGTGAGGGCTAAGTGTGCGCTTACGGCTGACGAGCAGCCAACATCTGCCAAAATCACCGTGGTGACTGGATCCTGACTCATTAAAATATGGTGGAAGGTGGGTCTGCAATCAAATACGTCAGCTGCCTATCAAACCGCAAGTGCTTTATTGGTCTTGGCGAGAAAACGAAGAGATCCAAGTATGTAGAAGTAAAACGGCATGCCAGCTAACACCATCATGGACCTCTTTCATAAAGTGATATTGGACTGGTTTCGAAACCAAGTCACATTTCTTGGGGCTGATGCAGCAGCTCATGAGTGAACGACTTGGACGTGGGATATGCTGAATCAGGACTCCTTCAGTTATGTTATGAGCTCATTTGTTTTGGTCTGCATTTTCTTTTTCTTGTTTTGCTTTATTTGCTGAATTGATATATGGTATCTAAAGCGCCTCATAGTTTTTTACCCATTCGGTATTTGATTATAAGGACTCCTTCCTCCCCTGTACCTGTGCATTACAAGTTCAAAGTAAGCATCTGCTACCTTTATATACTGTAGTTATGGTAATAAAGCAATTGTTATCTACCATATTGAGATTTGTACCCTTGATCTTGATTAACGGAGACAACGGAAAACCACAGAGCAAATCATGAATACATCACAGATAATTCAACCTGTTTTGTGCATATTTTCCTGCTGAGGAAATGATTTGACAGGTACCTTGAGTTATTTATAAAAACATTTTTTCTTATTAGTAACTAACCAGTGGCAACACTTTGAAGACATCTGTTTGAAAAGACATCCATCTCCTGTAACTGCTTGTCTTATTGGGGATTGAAGGGGGCGCAGAGTCTACGGCACCTCTGGGTGAAAGCAAGGAACAATCCAGAACAGGGCACCAACCTATCACAGGGTACACTCAGATAGGCAGTTTGGTAACTCCAATTAACCTCAGCATGTTTGTGGACTGTGGGGGAGAACCAGAGTCCCTAGAGGAAACCCCACAACAACACGGGGAGAACATGACTCCACACACATGGAGCCAAAACTCAAACCGTGGTCCTAGAGCTGTGAGCAACAGTGCTAACCACTGCACCACTGTACTACCATGCTGCGCCAATTGAAAATCAAACTAAACTAAAATGAAAAAAATAACACTATGTAACAGCCAGACAGTGTCAGTTTTTTTTAAACGTAAGCGCCATTTATGGTTTACCTGTTAACAGGATAATGAGTTTAGTGGGTTAAAAAATGACAAGCGGGTAAGCAGAAGGATTCATTCTAGGAAAGAAAAAAGCAGATCACCGGCACACGGTACATCAGCACAGGTTGTGAAAAGTCACTAAAGTTTAATGTTAGTCAAATGTTCTTATGCAACTGAAGAAACTATAATTTTCTCTTATTCTGGAAGGAAGAAGTAAACAACTTACAGAATGCCCTGTTTTAGGAATGATTTCTACTTAGTTACTGACCAGCAAATCACAAACTAGACAGCTGCCCTCTGCAGTTGAAGCTAGTAGGGCAGTCATGCGCATGAACACATGCAAATTTCTATCTTGCACAGAACAGTTAAAATAAGCTTTAACCCAGGAGCAAGTATGGATATGATTGCAAGTAACTTTTTTTTCATACATCTCCTATTGCCAGCAATAGCATTTGACACTTCATAACAGCTCACCTACTTGATTCTTCAAAGTGTCAACTACAGATAATTTCACACCACAATCTTCATGCCAGGCACTACATCAGATAATCATATGTATGAAGTACATGTTAGGAGCGTAGAGAAATATATCAAACATTGTCATTCATAGGCCTATATTCAACTCAGCCCCTGCTTGCTGAAACCGTCAGATTTAAGAACCCAAAAAAATAAAAACACAATTTCAGTGAAGTGCACAGACTACATGGGGCATCTTTGGGAGGGGGGAGTAAATTTTACTGCCGGGGCAGGAGGGTTAGGGGGTAAATTTTGCTGACACGAGAGACTGTCCCCCTCGGTGAGTTTTCACATTTTGTGTGATCATCAGTTATTGAAAAGGGGCATTTAAAACATCAAAATTAGCCACTTTCAATCATTGAGGTGCAAGGGGCAGGTGCTCAGGTACCTCGAGCCTTAACCCTTATTTATTGGTTATTGAACAATTGATTATAACATGGACTAATTCTGAATGATTTCTGGGCACAATGTACCTGGTACAGACTGATGGAGTCCTCTGTCCTGTTTCATTTACTTTTCACAGCTTTGCTCTTAGGGACTCCATCAATGCATGATGAAATCTGAAAGCAGGAGAAACATACAGCAACTCCTTCTGCAGACTGTACTTGATTGTTAACAAATTTCTTCGGATTTCATCCATTGGATATGAAATTTCTTGCAGTACCATTCTTTTGGGAGGCTTCAGTCCAGAATTTCTTCCCCTCCTTACCTATGTTAGACTTCTGTCAAGCTGAAAATGCAGAACATTTACAAACGAAAAAGATTATTCTGTGTCCTGCAAGAGCGGCTGTGACTTCTGAGTACTGGATTAGCAGCACCGAGACGTGGGTTGGGGGGGGGGGTGGTTGGGAGATGTGGTGCTGCCAGATAATTTGTGATTAACCCAAACAAGACCTCCTCCCTTCTGACTCAGGGCTGCTTTTCTCAAATCGTGATCTGCCAGGACCAGATGTTTTCTGAAAAGAGGCTAGCTGCCAGTCTCAGAACCTCGCCGACCAGAATAAGCCATTAGAAGATGGCTGGATGCATGCATATTAGCTAACTGAGCAGCAATTAAAGCATGGCTAAAGGTCTTATGCATTGGTAAACATTCGCTGATACATGTTTTTTTTCCCCACAGGAGAGGAGTTTTATGAAACCTCTCCATATGAGCCAATGACAATCCACCATTCTGATGTGTTTCGACTGGCATCCATTATCTCAGGTAAGAAGTGTTGTTTTAGCCAGGCCACCTTATGTAATGGTTGACCCCTTTGATAAATCAGTTCCTAGTGCAGCCTGAACTCACAGTATTATCAAGATTTTCACTCTCAGAAGGTTGTTTATAATTTCATATTGAACCAAACCCATGCTTTATTCTGTTTACATTTTGTAATCAATCAAGACATGTAAATGAGATGTACAGGTCCTGTAAATATAAATATGATAGTACTTTGACCGATACTGACATTTATGACATTATGAAAAATTAAGTAGTGCCATTTCAGTTTTCTTTGTAATAATAAAAATTAATGTATGAAGCGAAACAGATTTTATGTGGTGCATCAATATTTGAAGCAGCAAAAATTAAATATTACTTGTAGGTTTGTAACTGTCGAAATCAAGACAGAATTTGGAAATACTTTAATGACATATTAAAGGTTTCACATCCTTAAGAATTTATTTTAAAGGATGCTTTTTATTTAATGAAAAATCTTTTCTTCTGTAGATTCTTCTGTTTAGTTCTAACCGTTTCTGTATGAAGATTTTTTTCTGTGGCACACCAGTGAGATTAGTGAAAATATTTTCCGATATTAGAAAACACATTTTGATAATGGATTTGTTTAATTCATATATTGAAGTACACTGATGTTCAAAAAACAATAAAATGATTGCAGTGATATGAAAAAAACAGGTGAGACTGAACACTAATAGGCTGAAAAGTGGTCATTTAAAATTTCAGTCACTAATTTTGAATCATTACTGTCTGCCATCCAAAAACAGACCATTCTGTTTCCTGGCTTAGAACTGAGCAGTACCCTTTGTTTTCCCAACGGTTGCATCAGTATTTATATAATTATTTCTTAGTAGTACAGCTCCTGTGTGTTTTCATTAAAATTTATCACAAGCTCAGTTGCTTTACTCAACAACAATCAATAGCCACTAGGAATCTCAATAAGGCAGGTTAATACAACCCATGGAAGAATATGATCCTCCTTTGGGGATCCACTGTGGTGTTGTGTAAGAACCAGTGGTCTGCTGGGAATCCCAGCTGAGAAAAGAAAGTGTCTATTAAAGGAATGTTCATTTCCTTACCACCTAGAAGGAGCTAATTTACCGGTTTTAGCCTAAGAGGGGGAGGACAGGAGTAAGCAGATGTGGGGACTGCAGGACATGTGACCCCACAGCCTCTCTTTACGTGATGAGTACAGCCAGCAGAAAGCAGAACGAGCAGAAGAGGGAAGCATGAGGTGAAGATGACAGAGGCTCGAACGAGGCGGTTGGGGGGGTGCGGGAGGGGGCAGCTCTGAATGGGCCCAGCTCACCAGGTGCTGCTTGAAATGATGCTGGCAGCACATACCATCAATGCTGTGGGCAGATCCAGCCAAATCTCTAACAGTACAGCATTGTGGCTAACTATGGCAGGGGCTGTTGGAGATGTACACTAACTTTGCTTGGGCCCTTAAAGTCTGGCTCAGGCTTCCACTCAGCACATTACGTTTGAAATACACACAGTTTTATTCAAGCCTCGCATCTGGAAAAGGTTGTTCACCAAAATAATATTTTTGCAAAATATAATTTATAAAGTGAGAATATATATAATAAAGAACTGCATACAAGACCTGGTTTATTATTATTATTATTATTATTTTCTTCTTTTTGGGGATTTCTCGTTGAAACGGATACGATTTGAATATATAAATATCTTATTGGGGAAAAATGTTTACAAAGATATTGTCAGGTTCATAGCTTGTCAAGGCAGACAAGCTTGAGGTGGGAGAAATAATTTTGCTTTTGAATATGTTCATGTATTTATCCCCTAATGATTTCCAGTTTCCTTTGTTGCAATATACAGGCACCATTAGGCAGAAACCAGCTAGCCCGTGCTGATAATTCCAGACAATATAAACTGGCAATCAGACAGGATTTTTCAAGACACAGTATTAATTTTATATTTATAAAAACTTATTTATATGTAATTCAAGACCAAGAAATAAATTTACAATATTGACAAATGTGGTAGGGTAGTCATTGATGTATACATTTTAGGTATACGGGCAATAGGAAGTGTTAATAATATATAATTATAATAATAAATCTTATTGTGTATCTAATTAACTACAGCAGCTCTACTGAATTTCTCCATCTGCCTTTACAGCTTTGGGCCTATACAGTACCCATAAAGTATGGACAGCAGGCCTTGTTCCTTGAAGACATTTAATACAAGTGTATTCGATATTTTTTATTATTATTATTTAATTAATTGGTTATTTTTCCCCCAATCCTGTTATAAATCAAATTTGGCCTGGAATTCATACCATGAGATAAATCAGTAGTGCTATGATATTTTTAATGAAAATTATATAATTGTGACTACAAATAACATTTTGTAACATCAATAGTATATATTAATTTTCTTCAAATGAAAATATGACATTTATAGCAGATTAACCTGTCATGATTAAAGAGTAACCTAAATGCACTGTTGTCGTTCCAACAGCATCTAGTTTTATTTACTAATGGCAAATAATGGAGAGATGAGGGAAATGTGTTGCTGTGGTTAATCACATTTACCTGGAAAAATGTGCAGTGTAAAGTGCTGGGCTTTTCATTAAGGAGTAAAATGCCAAAACATTATTATTGTTGTGTGAATTCATCAAAGGGCAGTGTGTCTTGCATTTTAAATCCAGATCAGATTCATGCACTGTTTTGATGTTTTGTTCAAGTACTCATGGTAGGCCTACCTCAGAATAAACGTAATTATAGCAAAGACAAACATACAAACAGTCACTCGATGAAGCACAGCCTTTTAGCCACAATTTTTAGTACACATATCAGTTGGTAATTTGTTAGCAGGACAGAATCAATCATTCTGAATGGCAGAAAACATCCTTCGTGTCTGAAATACTAAAAAGACATGCAAATTCAGCAGGCCAACAAGAATTTATGAAATGAAACTACAGATACAAACTAAATCAAAGCATGGATATTATTAAAATACCTTTACATTTCCATGCACTGTCATACTGTGATTATTATTATTCATGGCGTTGTCTTTAGTTTAATGCATTTTTCTATGTAGCATGCCAATCAGATTTCTTTGTCAAACCTAACACCTGCATTCTCTCAAGCTAATGGATGGGTGAACATATTTAATGAATGATTCGAAGAGGTGGTTGTTCAGTTGAAGAATCCTCATATTGCATGAGTACGCGCATACGTGCTAAATGCTAATTGTGCATGTGATTGTGAGATTCATACCAGCTGCTTATTAAAAAAATTCAAAAATCCTACATTCGGAGAGCAGTAAGCCTAGAAAAAAAATCAGTATATCTTAATGTAGCTGGTTGGAATAACGCTTACTGCAGATACTATTGAAGTAATAGTGACGATTTGTCATTGTTGACACGCTCTAGTACACAACAACAAAATGTGTCGTCTGCATTTTAATCCACACAGCAGAAGACAACTATTATTTAGTACCCAGGGAGCAGCGTAAAACAGTAGTACCTTGCTGGTCAGGGATTCAAATCGGCGACTTTTCGATCACGAGAACAGTTCCTTAACCATTAGGCCACCACTGCCCCTTTGCTGCCCAGCCAATGCTGCAAAAATAATGATGAACTTGGCATTAGCAACACCAACCATTTGTAATAGTGTAATTCTCATTTTGAAATTGTGCATATACATCTGAGACAGTGACTTTAATTTGGGTCACACTGGTCGTGATATGGCTGTTATGTGTGCAAGGCCAGTCTTGCATGAGTCTTGCAAAAACCCAATTCCATTGGCCTAGCTGATCATTTGAAACACCGATTGTCTCAATCTGAGGGCTCATGTAATTATCACAAACAGCTATTTTGTGATCTTCCCTTGTATTACCAATACTGACACTTTAAGCAACTGTCAGCATGCTAGTTTCCTTAGTATAATACAAACAGGTAGATATGCAGAATATGAAAAAAGAACTATTCCAAGCAATGCAGATTAATATCGTATCAATTGCAAAGGCATATGGCATCTAGGTCTGGGCCGTAGCTAAAAAATAATATGCCATTATATAACATTTTAATTAAAAAATATCAGAATAAACAATAATATTGAGTCATCCAACACCCCCTACACACAAAGAGACATGCAGCACAAAGCGAGGAATTTAATTTTTTTTGCCAAAAGAAAAACATGAAAGCATTAAACAGTTTTAACAATGAGATAAAAACTTGCCAACTGGGGTGGGGGCTGATGATTAGTGGTGCTCATCACCATTTTTAATCTCTGTGGAAAACAATTGTTGGATTTAATTAGGATTTAAAAATATGTGGTGGACCATCTAAAGCCATCTAAAGCAGTGGTTCACAAACTTACAGTAAGACCTACCCACCTACACCATTATAACGATATATAAACTTTTACATACATTGATACCTTTGTGTACCATACAAGCCTTAAAAATAATTACAATGTGTATGTATTGTTTTTGTTTTTTTTGTTTTTTTACTGTGTTAGATGTGTAGGCTAGAAGGCTGAAGTGAAAGCCAAATCATAAATATTTGTGATCTTGCTTTGTGTGCAGCCTGAGCTTACTTAGGCTACACACTAAGAAAATAATCGCCGGTTAGTCAACATCAGATATCGACACCAGATCATTTGTCTGATATAGTCAATTACGGGTAATATTGTCATGCCTCCCATATCACCATGGGGCTTATGACACACCATGCACTTTACCAGTTAGTCCCCATCAATTATCGACACTGGGTCATTTGCCAGTTATCGTTGATTACCATTAATATCGTCATATCACCCATATCGCCATGAGGCTTATGACACACCATGCACTTTACCAGTTAGTCCCCATCAATTATCGACACTGGGTCATTTGCCAGTTATCGTTG
>JAODKC010000044.1:13596709-13631956 GCA_026777985.1 Mormyrops attenuatus | reverse complement strand
TGTGTGTGTGTGTGTGTGTGTGTGTGTGTGTATATATATATATATATATATATATATATATATATATATATATATATGAGAAATATGAGAAACTTACGTTTGGATAACAGACTAATTGTTTGTTTCTCCAACAATAGGTCTGGACTCATAAATTTTGTCCGTACCTAAGAAGAGAACATTCAAAAAACAAGAATATTGGGGAATGTGGCAAGTTCTCCCAAATCACTTGTATGAGCAACTTGCAAACAAATCTGTTCATATGAGTGGTTCTTGAACGAGGACCAATGTTCTGACCTTTAGCGCCAATTAATACTGAGAATCAACAAGCAGTTGCATATGTTTGGCGTTTGGATCATGGATTAGAAGAAGCAGGACATGTTCTACTTCTTCTGATCAATCCATTACATACTTTTCACTGTGTACATTGTCTTAATGTTTTTATGTCACACCTCATATATACTTCATCCACCTCTGCTAATATCAAAAATTCCCCAGAATATTTTGTTATTTGCAATCTTCTTCACTACTATGCACCATAGGGCTTTATAGCCTTATGCCTTTTTGAAAGAGTTATATAGAGATATATAGAGTACACATTTTGTAACAATCCGAAAAGTCTTACTTTGGAAGCTTTGGTTATTGGTACTGTGCTTGTGGTCACTATCCTGTGTGTGGGAAACAACTGCCTCCCAGCAAAGGTTACACTGATGTCAGAAGCAGATGAAACCCTCACTATACTGTATAGCCAGTTCTGGAAGGTCTAATAAAATATAAAAGTGTAAGAAAAGTCCAAGAATCCTCACAATGGGGTCATGCCGTGTGGTGTAGCTATGGTTTTTCCCTTCTGTGTAGGGTCTAAGTCTTGCCACATTTGCCTCTGGTGCTACAATTTCAAGAGTACACTATATAACAACTTTCTAATGCAGCATTTGGGAAAATGTAAGTCCTTTCCACACTTACACACTTAAGCTATTATGTTCAATGTAACTCCTAAGGTCAAATTCTGCTCTTTTCAATGGAAAATTGCAAAAGAGCCATTGTCATGCTGACCTTCGAGGCAGCATCAGTCGAATTACCATAATTTGCATGATTTCTTGAGCCATCTGTTTTGCAGTAGAATGTAGAGGCTGTATGGAAAGGGTAATGGAAGCAAATGATGATTGGTAGATAAATGGCAAGACAATGACCAAATGGTGGCTTTTATACTGTGCCTGTTGCCCTGCCGTTATGTGAGGCTCTCCACTCATAAGCAATAATTTGTGTTTTCAAAAGTGTGTATGTGTGAATTTAGGAGGAGAGTTAGTCCCGAATGATACACATCACCAACTCTAGGTACACAATATCAGGGTCAGCTGTATGGTGCTAATTTGCTGCAGTGCTATGGAGTTTCTCCTAATGCCAGTCTATGGTTTACAACAACACTGAAAACCAGCCCCAATTTTTAGAAGGTCCTTGTAGAGTTTGTCCCCCCCCCCTGCCCCATAGGGGGCACCAGAGGGCAGCCAGGAGAAGCCTAATCCAAATAAACTAAGGGAGGATAAAAGGAAGGCCTTGGCCAACACATCATTCAACCTTAGCTAATCAGGTATTGATCATGTCAGACTGGGGAAGAAGGGTCGCTGTTTTTTTCACGGTAGTATAGATCAGTATGTTGAATGTTGGACGCCTATTTGAATTCATCCAGAGCATGATTAGATAACTGGGACAATGAGGAGAATGAATGCAAGCTCCTTTTAACATAATCTGTGGAGGCCCTTGTGAGCTCATTTGCAAGGTTGCAGTGACATGTACCTGCCTGTCCATTTCCTTTTTCCAGATGCTTTATTTTTTCCTTATAAGGTAGGTAGTGTATTCATCATCTCCTTCCATTGTCTTTTAGGGAGTATGGCAGACTTTACATTCCCAGTGGAATACAAGCATGTGTCTCGGAAAAGCACTGGATATGAAAGGGTTAGGAGCAGGCACTTGGCTTAGCTTTGTAAGTCTCACATTATCGATTGGACACAACTTTGGTACAATGAATCGCTATCCTTTATTTATCTTTCTGTCATTCGCCCTATTTACTGTCTGAGGGATTTGGCTTGAGTACATTGCTTATCCAGGTACTTCAATGAAACAAAATTAATCTTTTTCGCCTGACCCAGTTCTCATCACATGAGAACCGCAGACATTCAAGCATTCGACAGGTCAGCCTTGAAGAATAGGCTGCCATGTGTGAAACCCTTTGTGATTTTTTTTCTAGAAGCTCTTGTTTCAAGTGGGCTCTCCATTGTTAGAGATTTATCACTTTTTTTTGCTTTTGATAAATTGTTTGAGGGCACGCAAACATGTGCTGTGATTAACTTTTGGCTGTGATATCTCTGTGGGCCTCAGGCAAGCCTTTACTCCTTCACAAGGAAAAAGCGAAAATCCTGGTCAAATGACTGGATTCACCAGACCAGCGTGCTGTAGTTTAGTTTCTGTCATTCACTTGTGCTTCAGATAAAAGGTTTCCTTAATGGGTCACACACTGTTCATCAAACCTCAGCAGAATATACTAAAACTTAAAGATATGTTTGGGATACGCTGTTAAAATATAATCTCTGGAGCCCAGCTGAACAAAATACTTAACTTGAATCACGCCGGTAAACACAGGCAGTCCCCAGGATATGACGAGATTTGTTCCCGAAATCTGTTTTATATTATTATTATTAATAATAATAATAATAATAATAATTAATAGAAATGACACATGGTGCTGTACCATACCTTAAGCTAGTGTACCACTGACGCTGAGCAATGTTTTCATGAGCGTCACAAAATAGTGTGTGCATTTGTTATTGAACCACTGTATTGAGATTTTTAATGTTTATTATTTTTAATAGGCTTTATGGCAGTCCGTTCATAAATACGAGTTGTCTGTAAGTGGGATGTTCTTTATCCAGGGACTTCCTGTATGATATTGTGTTACTGGTGAACATGTGTCTTTTGTTTTGAAAAACAAAAAGAGAAAAAAAAACAACTAGATAACTAAATTGGAATAACAACATAGGTATAGCATCCAAGAATGTAATAACTGCCAATAGTATAACTTCCAATAACGTTATAATTTTTACATTCTTAATGTAATACAAGTTGATAATGTTACAGAATTTTTTTAATAAAAACCTGTACTAACTTATTATACATACAAGCTATTGTTGTCTCTTTATTACATTATTAGGTGCTGTACATGGGAGAAAATGTTTATATGTATGTTTTAATGGTATAGCCCATTGGCTTCAGTGGCATCTAAATGACATAACAGAGTAGATTAGTATTAAGTTACATAAATAGTCTCACAATATTTTATATCACTTTTTATAGAGAGATTGAACTAAATGTAACTATTAATTGAAATTGAGGCAAACAGCCACACCTGGAGTACCTTTTCTACATTTTATATAGTTTATTTAAAAAGCTTTGAGTTCAATTATGTTTACCAGTCCAGTTAAGTTTTTAATCTGTAAAAAATGTATATGAGCACTAAAATACACAGCCCTGAGAAGCAGACAGACAGGTCCATCTAAGAACAAATGCCTCCATGTCTGACCCTGACTGTTGAATATTTAACATGCACACTGTTAGTTAGCCAGCATCCTAAGCCCGAACAATCCAACCAGTAAAATCATTCAGTAGGCTGGTAGATAAGCAGCATACTGAGGCTACAAGACCCTGTTTAGTCAACCACAGCAAGGCTGCCTCTTACTGAACTGGGAGCTCTTTACAAAAGAGTGTAATCAGTAAATGCAGTGCAGGTGTAAAATATGCATGGATGCTTCATCTTCAGCTGACTGCCTTCCTTCTTTGTAGTTGCCAGTCTGAGGAGGCAGTCAGGCTTTTTATTGCCTCATTCCCTTTAAGGCAGAACAAAACTGTCTTGCCAGTGCTCAGGTGCCAAAAGTATATACACATATACAAATGGAATAAAGTCTTGCCAAATGCACCGCTTTAAATATTGGCACTTGAAGCTATGTTATCACATACGTACATCCCACAGCCCTATGGTAGGATTCAGGCAGATTTTATGAAAATGCCCTCTTTTTCGTCAAAATGCGAATGTGTCAGTTATGTGTCCCCTGTCTGGAAATAGACAGGTCTCTTTGATGTTATGTGGAACGATTAGCAATTTTCATGTAGCTGTCATGCAATATCTTCCTGGCTTGAAGCACAGAGGTAGCTATTTGGATCTACACTGACCCGTACACATATGAAAAAAAAATTCAAAAATCAAGAAACCAAATTAATAAAATGAAAATGAGTAATATGTTTCTATTTGCTTCTTGTACTCCCACAAAAAAACTTTTGAACTTCAAGTAGCAAATACAATCATCTTTTATTTATTTATTTTATTTATTTATTGTTTGTGTAAAACATTTATTTCTGTACCGCAAATGACTTTTTTGGAGATGTGACCTCAGTAACACTAGCAGGTAAAAATATCATACAAATAGTTGGATAAGTTATTTTCCACAAAAGGATTTAAAAATTATTATTATTATTAAGGGTCCAATTACTATTATTATTCATAAAGTATAAAACAGTATTTTATGGGATGTGTTGATAGTTCATTTTATTCAGTTAGCAGATATTCTGCACCTGTTTGCTGGTATTATGTACCTTCTATAGATATGTTGAATGTTGGACGCATATTATCAGTTTGTAAGGTATTGTAAGTGTGTGCTGAGCGGTTGTTCCTAGTGTGATCTCAACAACTTCAAGCATGCTCCTGACTTCTTGCCTGTGTGTATGTCTAGAGATTTGGTTTTGCTAATCTCGTCTGATCTCTTTGACCCCAGACTGTCTTCCTGTTTTGATTTCTGGATTGTTTTGTGGCTCAATAAACAGATATTGAACCAGCACATGGACCTAGTTCATCACAGATGTTCACAAAATATCTGTGTGTGTGTGTGTGTGTGTGCGTGTGTTTATTTTACATTGTGGGGACCAAATGTTCCCCATAATGTGATAAAAACCTATTATTTTGACGTTATGGGGACCATTTTTCAGGTCCCCACAAAGATTTGTGAATGCAATCAAAAAACTAGACATGCCAAAGGTCTCCCATTTAATTTGGTTACTCGTGGTTAAGGTTAGGGCTGAGTAGGTATTAAGGTCTTTATGTCTAATTATATTATAGAGTTTTCTCCATAGAAATGAATGGTGAGTCCCCACAAACATTTAATTAGAAACCTGTGTGCATGTGCGTGCGTGCGCGCGTGCATATTTAAGTGCTCACGGTCATGTATGTAATACACCGTGGGGAACAAAAATTCCCATAATGTGATTTTATCCATATGGGGATATTTTTTCAGTCCCCACATGGGGAAACTCAGTTTTATAAAAAATCTGTGAATGCAATCACAAAACTCAACATTCCAAGTGTCTTGAATTTTGTTTGATTACAGTGATCCCCGCTATATCGTGGTTCAGCTATCGTGCCCCCGCTATATCGCGAATTTTTCCCCGACGTGTGACAGCTCTCTGCGTACCCCATACCTTGCTTGTGGTCTGATTGTTTTTGTTTTGTTTTAAGCCCTACGATGGCACCCAAGCGTCCTGCATCTTCTAAGCCTTCTGGTAGTAGTGAGCCTAAGCACCGGAGGAAGACCTTGACCATTCAGGAGAAGGTAAAACTCCTGGGTATGCTTCAGGAAGGAAAGCGTTACGCGGACGTGGCTCGCCATTATGGCTTGAATGAATCGACGGTACGCTACATCAAGAAGGATGAAAAGAATATAAGAGCCATATATGTTTTTATTTTTACAAATTCCATTACATATACAGAGAGAGAGAGATGTGTGTGTGTGTATATATACAGTATACATATACATTACATATTATTATTATGTTACTCATATCCTTAGCCCGACATCCACATGTCAGATATGTGTTGTTTTAATAAGTTTACATGTGTTTAAAGTGTGTGGGAGGGGTACTTTAAGGCTTAAACTATAAAAGAAAATGTTTATATATACTGTATATATGGTCTTTCTATATCGCGGATTTTCACCTTTCTCTGATGGGTCTGGAATGCATTTTCGGCAATAGGCGGGGGATCACTGTAATTATGGTTAAGGTTAGGGCAGGATAGGGGTTAAGGTTGCTTTGTTGGAATTAGGGTTTTGTACCCATAGAAATGAGTGCACGGTCCCCACCAAGATAAGAATGCAAACGTGTGTGTATCAAGAGTTTCTAACCTGGGGTCTGCAGAGGAGCTGGAGGGGCCCGTGTCTTTGATTGGCAAAATGTATTATCATCCAGTTTAGCTGTGGTCTATTTGATGATCGATGATTATACTTTATTGATCCCCATGGGGTAATTCTCTTCTTGCCTACCTCATCTTGCTCTGTGTAGGTGAGAGCAAGCTTGGCAGCGAAGGGCAGCCACCTGTAGTGACACCCAGGGAGCTGGGGGTTAAGGACCTTGCTCAAGGGCTCAGTCATGCTGAGGGCAGGCTTGAACTGATGACCTTCTGATCACTGGCACAGAGGCTTAACAGATTTTATTATGTATAATTCTTGGGACTTTTTCTGTCTAGTTGAGGCAATGATGAGAAACACAGCCTGTAACAGTATATATCATTTATAGCTACTTCAACTGCTGGGCAGCTAGTGGAGTTCGAACCATATTTTTGGTGTTGCAGTCAATTTGTTGTACCACGAACCTAATAGTACTTCTGCTATTTTGCTAGACTGCTTTAATCGCACCCAAAAACCTCTTTGGTTTGTCGACTGTAATGACCTGGCAGAAAGTGTATCACAGCCTTCACCTTTATAATGTGTTGTTTTCCCATACTAAAAAGAAGAAAAAAAAACAATCAACAAACTTACCAGAATGTACATGTGTCAAAAATACTTACGCCACAAAACACAGCCAATACTGTGTTACCCACAGCCAATACTGTGTTACCCACAGACAATACTGTTCAATAGTTTTAGGCAATCAAATGAAATGTTTAAAGCTATTTATCTGTGTACTAAGTATATGTTTGCTCAGCACAAAAAACACAATGTAACATTAGAATATATGCAAATTAAGAGTAAAAATAAAATCTAACAGGAATTTCTTCTGTTGCCAAAAAGTTACTAATATCTAGTTTGATGATTCAATGAACACTTTGGTTCCCAAACCTCTCTTCAGGGGCACCTAATTTATTCCATGTATTTGTTAAATTTCATGCATGCATGCTCTCTTAATTAATTCCATTACTTTAAAAATTCAGTGAGGTATTGAGTAGCCAAAAAAGGTGTACTTGTGGTCAAGTCAAAAAATACATGGGTGTATTGGACAGTTGCCACAAATATTGGGGTGACTTCTGGAGAGGGTTTGAAATGGCTAAGCTGGCCCGCTTTGACAGACAAAATATTATAGTTTTACACCAATATGAAGATCATTTAAACATCATTTTTTTCATTGCCTAGGTCTTTCGCTTTTTGCCAGTGTACACTGGCCTGTCCAGTCTGGGAATCAGAGATTCAGATTTGTTTGGATAAAAGTTAACAGCCTGTGCAAACTAACAACTTGTCTAAAATAAGAAAACAACACAGCTTTGCTTCATTAGACTGCCAATGGAGTGGGGGCCAGTATAATTATCAAGTAAACTACACTTCACTGTGCCCTTTATCTGCTTTCTAAACACTTCTCCCCTGTGCTGTTGTGTTGTGTCATCTTGAACAAAGGCACTTATCATTATTCTCTGTTGCAGAATAAGATTCTGTCCTTCAATGTAATAGACATCTAATTGCCCTAGTATTGAATTCATGAGTTGATTAACTTCTTGCTGCTACCTTATGTTTCTCTTACTTACTTGTTTTTGCCGCAAGCTCAGAATAAAAGCTATTTGATCCAACAAAGCTTCATACATCTAAACAGACTTTGAACCAGTGCATGAATATGTATGTTATTTACACAACATGCAGTTTACTAAAGGCTTTACTAATTAACCAGTTTAGGACATTTGAATGTGGCCAAGCCCTTAGGTGTAACGTCGGTAGGGTGCAATAGGGTAGATTCTGGAGTAGTGGACTCTGGACCATGAACTTGAATAACAAATTTTAAATATTTCAAGCGGAAAATTGTAATAACAGCTGAGTCATTCTCCCCATTCCCTGGGAGCGATAGGTTGGGAGAAATGAAAATATCTGAAACAGAAATACCCACCCCAGTATAAATGCAAGGGGGCTGTATTCACATGCCATGCACCTTCCCTCTGTCATGTGGTGAACAAAGATGTAATTAGCCATGCAAATCATGTATGTCCTGTGAGGTATGATAATTAAATGAAGAATATGCATGCTGGTAATCAGAACAAACAGACAATGTTCGCTAATGAACATTAGGGACCGAAAGGAATATTAAACACCCCAAAACCTGGGGTTTCCCAGGCTGCATCAAAAATAACCTTGTCACCCTTGTAAATATTACAAAATTTTCCAAAATCTTTTAATCTTATCGAAAATTAAGCAATCTTATTTTTTAATGATGACTCTGTTATTAAATGTTTTTAAACACATATGTGAGTTTGCAGGTATTTCTGAGAGAAAAATGAAATGAATGTTTTGTCCACCGACACTGATTTATGCATCCAAGCACACACACACATACACACACCAATTTGGTATCTAAATATTTGTGGGAACTCACATTAATTTCTACGGGCAAAACCCTAATCCCAGGTATTATAACCTAACACCCTACCCATGCCTCACCTTAACCATAAGTAACCAAACAATATAGAAGACTTTTGGCATTTTTAGTTCTTTAATGGCATTCACATTTTTTATTAATAAAATTGAGTTTCCTGTTGTGGGAACAGTAAATAATGTGTTGACTATATCATAATAACAGGTTTTTAATCACATTTTGGTGACATAACTAATATACAGTACCATTCAAGGTTGAGTATACTTGCTGGAACCTAGGATTTATTCATGTTTTACCTCAGGTATTATTTCTGTAATTACATACAAGAATATATTACAATGTACTAAATACAAAAGCAGTGCTCACAAAAAAATAGAAATCATCATTGTTTTTGACTTGATAACAGCTTTACAAACACAGGTAAGCAGTCGCACCAGGAAATCGCCCACTATGTCATCCCTGCCGTCCTGCAGCGATTCCCAGAGAACTAGGGGGCCTTTGGAGTGCATTGTATTGACTCTTCTTTCCAGTTAATTTCATACAAGTTCAATGGGAGGTCTTGAGACTGGGTCAGCCAGGTCATTAATTTCAGCTGTAGCAATTTCCTGTTTTCCCAGATAGTTCTTGCACAATTTTGAGATGTGTTTTGTGTTGCTGTCTTTATGTAGAATGAAGGATTGGCCCGTTAACTATGATTCATAACCATAATTGTAAGGCGGTTGGCCGCACAGGACTCTGTGACCCTGCAGCGGTATCAAAAAGATTGGCGTAATGTAGATAAGGAATAAACATCCGATAGTTGTTGATCAAATTGTCAGACAAGCACTATTACCTGAAAAGGAGTAATCGAAAGGTGGTTCAGGTGCTAATTGTGCGTTTTGCACTTCTGACATTAAAAATAAAAATAAAAAACCTCAATCAGTCCCACTCTGTGACTGCTTAGATACTCTCTGTATTTAGATATTAATGAAGCCAAGCTGAAACCCGACTGAACTGAGATCCTTGTTACAGCGTATCTGAGGCAATAAGAAGCATGTCGGATGCATCTCTTCCTCCGGATTTGGCTTTTGCTGTATTCTCAATTACAGACTCTTGTGAATTTTGTATAACAGAATGGTGTCTCAGGCAGGATGTAATCCTCCCAACAGAACATCCATTCATCTCCAAATGAAGATGTGTAACTGAAAACCAGTCTTGCTCAGTAAGGACTACATTGGTTGTCCACTTTACAGTTTAAGATTTAACCTCTATCTGCCTTTAAAAAAAGTTTAAATCCGATTAATAGTGAATAAGAAGAATCCTACATTGATGATTATTTTCTATGCAATGTTCTTGAAAACACAAATCCAATTAGACAGTATAATATCCCCAGAGCCCTGACTAGGATAAGTGGTTAGAAGATGGGTGGATGAAAATACTAAATAAATAAATAATAAATAATTAGGAAAGGGAAAAAAATCATCTGTCCACATGATATTGAAGCGTTGAGTTTCCACGTGAGAGGGTATTCCATTCTGTGAAATTACAAACTCCGTGCCAAAATGTGTGTTCCCATGTAAGGTGACATTATTCATGCAAAACTGCAATCCTTATAACCAGGGCATGCAGTGTCACTGTTGCTTGTGCTCTGGCCTTTAGCGATTCCTTTGAAAAAACAAGACTCAGGGAGGTTGAGGCCAGGCAAGATGGGAAAGAATAAAAAAGTCAGGCTCAGGAAGAGAGCAAGAGCCCTGCTGATTCACTTCATATCAGTGGGTAGCAGTGATCTGGAAATACAGGGTGCCTCCAACCAGCCATAACTAGATTAACATGTGTAGGTCTCGAGACAAAAATAGAAACTGAAATGCAGTACAGTGCTTTTGAATAAAGAATCTTAGATCCCTACTTTGTGACCTGCAAAGAGCTGCAAAACAGTCAACTGTTTATTTAATTCCCATTGTATGTGACTAGGTCAAGACTGGCTGACTTCCACATGAACTGCCAGACGACGCCGCACTCCATTACTAACTGTCCAAATGAAAACTACCAGGCTTGTCTGGCCTCTTATATCGGTCTTATAGGTGAGTGATGTGCTTTTTGTGCTTTTCTAATTAACTACCTCTGTTATGTTTCGGGAATGTATACATTCTAAGTAGAAAAAAGGACTCAGCCTTTTATTCAATAAAAAAAAACATGACTTCCAAATAGACCTGTTATATTTTTCTTAAAGCAAGCCAAGGTGCCCATTAACTGCTAAATGAATGAAGGAGAATGCATTATGCAGCACTAGCTGGACTAAAGTGGAACTTTGTCGTTGCCACCGTTGCCAGGATCTGACATGACGCCGAACTATGTGGATGCCAGTTACACCAACATCACCATTTCCCCATGGTGCACGTGCCGGGGAAGTGGGAACCAAGAGGAAGAGTGTGAAAAATTCCTGCGGGACTTCAAGGAGAACACCTGTTTACGTGAGTCTAGTGCTATCCAACAAAACAACTGCACAAATGTTTTCTGCAGAAAGTTTATACTTGTATGTAGTCAGAGTTCAGAATGATTATCCCTCATCACCACCACTGTTAGATACCATAAGAGCAAGTAATGACATGCAGAATACATTGCAATAGCAGTAAATCTGCAAAAGGGCACTAACATATATACCATAGATTAATCTTTAACTAGTGGTCCGCAAAGCCATTCTGAGTAGGCTCTAGAAACTTCACAAAAATACATTCTGTTCTAAAATAATGCCTGTTATTAGACATCAAATACTCACCATATTACTCTCTGCTGCTCTAACTGTACAGCACTTTTAATCGTCTTTGCTTTTTTTACTGCACAGGCCTTCTATGGCTGAAGAATGTTTAAGACTTTAAGAATTTATTATCGTTTAATGAATCACAGTTACAGAAAACACTGCTGGCCCTGCCGATGTCAGCTTATAGTAAGGCACATGGAACAAAACTGAAAAGACCCTGTTCTTTTATAGTTTGAAGCCTTCAGTCAGCGCACTAAAAATCAGTAAGTTGAAAAGAGAGCACTTTAAATGTGACTACTACAAGGTGGTATAACAAACACACATGTAGTATTGTGTAATTACGTAACATTCTGGAATCAAAAACTCTTTCATAATCTTCTTAATGCTGGAGGACACATCAAATGACAGCTATATAGGTGTGCTACTGTGAAGTGTTGGTTCTACACATGTACATCATGTGAGGACTCTGCATTCATATTGACCGTAGTAACATGTTCTCTGTTCTGATACACCTATCTTGGATCCACCCTTCTTGATCTCTGTTGTTTGTTTGACTGATGCTGTTGTTTTTCCTGTAATGCATTAAGTTCTGAGTTATGCTAACAACCGTGTACAGCAGAATGTAAACACCCACTCTGGGAACTGTTACATATGCATAATTGCTAGTTATTGTTCCTTTCTCAATAAGTGACTAACAAACCTGAAAGTACTCCTTCTGCAATGTTGAATACTAGCATATCTGCCTGTTAATATTTCATGAGGTACTCGAATATAGAGCAGTCTATATTTCTCTGTATAATTTTGAGTGCTTAGCTATAATATGTAGAAAAATAGAATGAGGGAAATAGTTAATATACAACGCAAGCACCCTAAAGCGGGAAAAACTAATAAAATTCCAAGAAATAAAGTGAATATGTTGCAAATGTAACATCCTGAAGTCATATTTCAGAATAAGGATATTTACTTCTGATAACTGCTAGTTACTCTTAGGCCAGTCATATAAGTTTCTTCAAAATTGTATATTCTGAAAATAGTGATCAGAAAAATACTTTTACTCATGTCTTTAAAAATATGGAAAAAATCAACTAAACATGTACTACCAAAGGAGAAGATATACCACAATGCTTTGGGCAGATAGTTTATATTGCTATTTTGTATGTTTTTCATGCTCTGGGGACATTAATTACTAATTTATCTTAATTACTAACATAATTTTGCTTATTTCAGATACATTTGTTCTGACAGCTGAAGTTGTGTGAAAAAATTAATTAATTAAAGGATCAATACTTATGTATGTAATTAAGAGCACCTCTGACTTCTAAACATTTTGATCAACAGTTTTATTTCTGTGAGCCCATGCTGGATATTGAATACCCAGGCAAACGTTTAAGACATTCATGTTTCAATTTCATTCATGGATGACAGGCTGTTTACATTGTATGGCTGTGGATTACTGTTGATTCATTTTGAGTCCCATGATTTGCATCTCAGCGGATTTGTTCCCTAATGAATCATTTAACGAAACCTTTGGCAGAGCGCTAGAAACTGTTGACAGACTGTAGAAAATATACCAGAGTTTAACACCAGTATCTCCAGAGAAGTCCAGCGGAACAAATTTGATGATACAAAGCCTCTCTCCACAGGGAATTCTATTCAAGCCTTTGGCTATGGACCAGAAACAGACTCCTTTCCTAAGCCAGTTCCAGTCACACCTTCATTGAGTCCCGATGTGGAGCTGGTGAGCCTGTCAGAACCCTCTGTCAACCACAACGATATCAAGCCTGGAGATGACGCTTGCGTTTTTTCTACCTGCGCCAATCTGGTAGATCGTCGCATTGTATCTACCATCTAAAAAGGCTTTCCATACAGCATCTGTGATAATTGCAAAACTACCATGAACTCAGTAATGTGCAGTAATGCTTTTTTAAATACAGATAAGTACAAATATTGGCCAAGAAGATACAGCACATCCATTTGCACTTTCTAATTAATGCATGCTCCTTAATGCATAGCCTTAACCAAACGTTTAAGCAGTAATTTATGCCTCTTGCATGTACAGTATTGTGCTCTGTTACCTCTGTAATATCACATACCACAACCCATACTCAACACCCTTACTTACTAGCTATGAAGCACTTGTATGAAGCCCAAAGCACTGGTATATAGTCCGTAGCATGTATACTTTTGGAATTTCACAGTATAACTCCACATCCCTTCTAAATTTACCTGAGCAAATATGACGAAAATCAGTATCTGTTATTTTTTGTATTACAGCTTATATCAGTAAAATATCAATCAAATGCACTTTTAGGCTTTGGCTTTTAACTCTTTAGCCATCAGTGCTGGGCATGTCAGGTCCAGAAGCCTCACATCCAGACCATTATTTTTTTTCTACCAACAGGTGAATACTCTGTCACAGTGACTCTTCATGCTCAGCTGCTTGGTAGAAACAAAATCCTGGTCTGGACATGAAATGCCCAACACTGTTAGCCATTATATGATTCTTAGCCTTTTCCAGATGGGGAATATGCCTTTCAAAACATTTTGAATCCCAAAATTCACTTCAGAATTATTTAAAGAAATTTGTTTTATTGTTTTTTTTAGCATTAATTATTATTTTGCAGCCTTCGATTTTCTTGAGTTTGTCATATTTTTATTGTTGAAAACTTACTCACCAAATTAGTCATTCTTTGGGATTTATTTCAATTCAATATTGTGTCTGAATAGTTTTCCAGAGCCAATAAATATGATTTATTTCCCTGTCTAACCAAACAAGTCTCAAGATACAGTTAAAGAAATGAGATGATAAACATTCTCCAAGGTAATTAATCAGGAGATCCTTAAGTTATTGCCTTTTGCAATAACTGCTTTATAGAAATAAGTCACATAAACATCCAAGCATAAAGCCTACTGTCTACCTTCTTGGACCAAATTATTTGAGATCGATCTAAAATATGATTTAAAAAAAATGGGTCCCGTTAATGTTTGGATTATATTTATATGTTATTTCTATAAACAAATGAACCAATAGGTGAAATTACAAGTTTAAAAACCTAGTCTCTTGAGCATTTATTATAGCAGTGAAGGATTTTAAATTTTCTTTTCTTAACGTTAATGGTACACGAATTACTCTTGAAATAGAAATCTAATCTGCAGTGAAATCACCCAGCTGTTGAGTACACATTACATCTACAAGTCACACCATCGCATGATCACTGCGAAAATGACGTAATGAGCACACCGCTGCTTCTTCATTCTGCAGAAACTATTCAGATTATGAAAAGGAACCATTGCAAATGATGCATCTTTCACATTGAACTTATCATAAGCTATATTGGTACTAAATTTAGTCCAAAACACTATTATATTACATGTACAAAAATAGTTCTGCGATTGACATACAATGACGAGGGCTGCAACATGAGGAAATAGCAAACAAAATATTATCCAACAGTAAGTATTTTGACTACTAATCGGGGAATCAATTAGACAATTGATACCACATTTAAGAAACTCTTCAGATTCATGAACATGTAGAATTTGATTAGTCCTTCACACATTCAAAGACATTAATTCCTCGGCTGAAAGTTATATTTAAAATTTGACTGGTACTAATTCAAAAGCATAGACTTATATATACTTATATAGACTTATATATCTTATATATTAAAGCTATTTTTGCTTCTTTATTCCCATTGGACCATGCGAACCATTCCTTATTACATTTATGTTTGCTACCATTCATTCTGGCTGTGCAATAATCATTCACTGCTTGAACTTAACAGCTTTCAGTTTTTGGAACTGAAAGGAAGCATTATGAATCATTCACCCTCAGTAAACAGCTGCAACACAGTATTTTTTTTCTTGGTGATTTCAAAGATGAATGATCTCAGGCTTTTAAAAAACTGCTGAATCTGGAATTATGTCACAATAAAAAAGATTAGTGTGAGAGTGAGAGTATCAAATCTTTAGCAATAAAACTATATTCAATACTGAGCTTGTTCCAATTCCCTCCCACAGTCATTCCCACTTCATTTAAAGTGGCTTCAGTTGGGAAGGGTTATTCACACCAGAGATGGAGCCTCTTCAGTTGACAAAACAACAAGAATGAGAGTGAAAAGAGGCTTAAAATACACTCACACATCTACCGCTGTTACTCCATGCAGAGTAGAAGATTTCAGCCTAAAGAGCAAGTAAACAGGTTTTACCTAAACAGCGGTCTTTCAGCTTTTAAAGCTTTTGCAATGTTAATTATACTTTAATCAGGGGAAGCAAAACCTTTTGGTATAGCAAGTAGCTATTGATTTTCTAAAATATTTGTAATATTGATAATGTTCACTTTATAAAGGCTAAAAACTTCAAAAACCACATGACTTTGCACATCTATTAAATCTATTACTAAGAGATAAAAAAAATTAATTTGGTCCCATACTTGATGCACAGTATTTCTTTCTGCTTTTCTTCACAGCTTGTTGAAACTTGTAAAATATAACAGTAAAAATCACAAAAATGTTCGAGTTGCATGGACCCAATGCACTCTTGTAGCCAACACATGATCCAAGCCCCATACATACATTACAAGACGCAAGACCTACCAAATCTGTGTCTTGTATAACAGTTGCTAATCAGGCACATATGAACTGAATGAATGTGCTTTTCTTCTGTCTTCATACTGCTGCCTGCAGCCACATCCTTCCTTCCCAGCATCTCACAATACTTATCATTGTCTCATGCTTTGAAGGAAGGATGGAGTTCTAACTGACATTCACAACAGGGGCTGGTATCAGCACCCCAAATTTCAAGCCCATAAATCATGCACATATTAAAAGGTCCCATGTGGGTGCAGGGCAGCTCTCTACTGCCCCGCCACTTCCTTCTTTGTCTACTTTGATGCCCTATATAAGGGATGAGCACTGACAGCCCAGCAATGACTACAGAAACCCTCCAAGGACTTTACATAAAAGCATTAATGTGCCATACAACATACACAGTTTAATAACTTATAACATTTAAGTTCAATCTTAGAACAGTTTATGCCCTCAATACAGAATTCATCAAAGCGAACAGAGAGGATAAAATACCCCGCAAACCATTTTGTCCTTGCTTTGATGATATCCCCGAGTATCGACCCTGCTACCCCTGCTAACATTTTTCTACGCATTGGATGTCGCGCTCTTTCATGTGTTGCTGCACTCCTTACAGGCTGCTGCGGCCCCCAGCTCTGTCCCCTGTTGCTCATTTCTGCACTGCTTTTCAGCTGTTTTCTAACTGGTCGTTGCTGATTCATCTTCACGTTTATATTTTCCATTACGTGCCTTCTCCCTACTGTTGCCTTGTTAGCATGGCCACAATTCTCTTCAGTTCTGCTTCTGTATGCATTGTTTCTGCTTCCTGTTTCCTGTTTCTGTATCTAGGCATGGTTTTTGTTGGCCATCTGCAACAGTTACTGTGGCTACTTTGTATTTCGCTGGCATTGTTATCATTGCTGTTGTCTGCTGTTCATTGTTGATATGCTTCCAGTTACCCTTATTGCCATTCTACCATGTCAATCTGCGTTAATCTTATTTAGATAAAAGATTTTTATTGCTCCTAAGCTTTTTGCCATTACTCTGCCACCACACACAGTATCCATCCATTTGCGTTCCAGGAATTTAACATATCATTCTAAATTAAGCCCTTGGCTCTTCCATCTAAGTTATATTTTATCAGTTTGATATCTTTTTATCTTTAATGGCATGTCAAAACATATGATCATAATAACTGCCAATAATGTATTTTTTAATACATTAATGGTAATAATTACATTGTTGGCTGCAGTACCAGCCAATAATGTAATAACCTATTATATTATGCACAAATTTTTTTAACGTTTATCAGTCTGAAAATTTTATTACGTTATTGACAAGTTATTACATTACGAATGGAAAATCATTAAATTATTGGCAGTTATTACATTATTGGCTGCTACAAGGCTTATTGTTGCATAATACCAGAACCGTACTAGGATATGTGGCTCTCGCAGCGGGACAGTGTGGCTCCTCAGTATCAGACACCCCGCTGTTTTGTCTACTGGCGACACCCATCCCATGGCAGTCGCTTTCTGTCGTGCCTGTCAGCACTGCCTACACCGCTTTTGCTTCCAGCATCCCATGGACAGCAGCTGTCGTCACCCACAGCTCCGTTGTCTTTGCATACACCTCCAAATTCAGAAGTGTCTTTATCCTGGAAGGTACAGCATAAGCCCCAGCTGTATGCCCCAAATTCACTCTGGAAAACATGCAGTGATTATTGTGGCCGGAGTACCTTTGAATTCTCCACCTCTCCTGTTCACACAACGACATGGTCCCTGATTTCCCCCTTCTTTAGATATCCTGCTGGTCTGCGAGTTTCTGCAAGCTCTGTCGTTTTGGTATTGTTGTGCAAAGCACAGTGCAGGCTCCAGATTATTCCTCCCCCCAGTGCATCCACCTGTTTAGCATCTTCCATATCCTCTCTTCTCTCAGCCTCCCTTACCTCTCCCGCCTTTGCTACTGCTGCATCGACATACTTCCTCCATCTCCTCTGTAGTAGATGTTTCCACCTGCTGTTTTTCTGCTTCCTCTGTTTCTTTTTCTACTTCCTCCATCATTACCACTGTTGCCTTTTCCTTCATTGCCCGCTGAATTGGACCCACCTGACTGTTCTCCTGCTGTCCTCCACTAAAAATTCTGACTCTTGTATGTGGTTTCTGTCTGTTCTGCTTTGGTTTGTGGTCTCCTGCTATCATCGTTTTGGATGTTCTGTTATTACTTGCCATGCCACTACTAGCAAATCCCCTAACCTGTCTTTTTGTTCTTTACATTTATTTAAGAAAACTGTTTGCTCAGGTTACACTTTATTTATGTTGAGTTTTTTTTTTTTAAGTTAGAAGTTTGTATAACAAAACATATCTTTGGGGTGTAATTTTAAGGCTACTTCATTCACTCAGATTTAACTTGATAACTTAGATTTAAAATCTCCAAGGATTCACATGCATTCAAATGTGTGGACAAATACATACCACAACATTCTTCCTTTCAAACCTCATCAGGATAGCCTGGTAGCTCTATTTTTGTTCACTATGCAATTAAACTAACCCTATGCCATATTCTTGATTAGCTGCTCAAAGCTGTACTCTACATTATCCTGTAAAATAGTGGAGTAAACTCTCAAGTTTTGCTAACCAGGCATATCAATCTTATTTTATTTATTTATTTATTTATTTATTTATTTTTGTATAAGCATCAAACTAGTTGTGATTTTATTATCGTGATTAACGTAATGATTAGTGAACAGAGTATTAGGGTGGTAGCAGAGTTCTCCACCTAATTCAGTGATTCAAAAAAGGTGCTCAAACAAGACTCACTAAGGTTCACTCAATAAGGAAAGTCCATCAACTCCTGAAAAGTTAGAGAAAATGCGAGCATGCATCTGAAATACTCCATACTGAGCTAAGACAGTATTTGTGATTTTATTTATTTGTGTGTGTGTCTGAGCCTCTGTGTGTTTGTGTGTATATTTATCCTGTACTGGATAAGCATGATGATGGATTTAAAATTGAATTTAAATCTAAAAATGATTTAACTTATTTTTATGCAGGAAAACTCATGAATGTTTGATGTTGCCAAACTTACAAATTAAAATAACACCAAGACGCTGATGGATGTATGACTGAACACTGAGCCAAAACTGGAGGTTCATACCAATTGCTTTCCCTTGCCTGCTTTCCCAAATTTGGAAAAAATTTTAAGAGAGTGAAAAAATAAAGTGTACTGCAGCAGCATGCAGGCAACTGATAAGCATGTGAAAGCATCATGGGACTGAATCACATAACATACACACTTGGCAGTGATTTAAAGGCTCATTAGATCGTTTTTTTTCTTTCCTTTCTTAGAGAGATAGATGGGGAACAGGCAGGAATGGAGCCAGCAAGACCCATGTCTAAACACAGATATTAAGTAACCTGATTGATCATAGAATAAAGATACAACAAACTTGAGAGTGCAGCTTTCCAGTATGCAGTATGTAAGTTAAACAATAAAACAAAAATATGACACACACATACACACACACACACACACATATATGAGACTAAGATAAGTGTCAATCACCTGACTTTCCCTCCTTTTTGCAGCCAGTGCAAGCCTTTTTTATTTACCTTGCATATTTTAGAATCAAAATTAGGGGGTAATTTTGTTCATTTATAAAATATGCAAGTTAAATGAAAGATTAAACTTGTAGTTTATAATTTGAGTGTTCCTTTCTTTAGTATAGGAATCATATTTGACTATGTAAAAAGCAGGCCTCAATCCACATGAGTTCTGTGCCTAATTCTGGCTAATGGACCACGTCATTTAAAATTTTTTTTTGAATTGTGTAAAACTGTGGAAGTTGAGCTCTCCTTTATTCATTTGTTTCAGCCCAGATATCTGAATTTCCATGCAGCCAAGTAACTCATACATTAAAATCTGCAAATAAATATGCGTAGGAGCATCTGCAGTCATGGTTGAGTTTGTCAGTAAACACGTTTGAAGCTGATATGACTAACAAAACATTATGTGTGGTGTTTTGCACATATGGAAAAGAATGTGTGTGTGTATATGTCACAGATAATACCATAATGGTTTCTACATTTTGGCAAATCAAAATCATCAAGAAAAGGAAATAGATACTATCGAGAGAAGATTTTGGAGGGAAAAAATTAAAAATGACATATGCCTTTCATTCCATGTGGAATATACTGTATAACGCAAGACCCTCTTTGTTTGAAACAAATAATAGGTTAACGTGCATTGTCATTCTTTGTTATATTCTGCAAAAAATAGCAGAAATCTCAGATATCAGTGGGCAGTGGTGGCTTTGCTAATATCTCTAGAACAACAAGGTACCCTGAGCAAGGTACCGCCCCCAAGCACTGCTCCCCAGGCGCTGAATTAGCTGCCCCTTGCTATGTCACATTGTCACATATGGGTTAACCCTCTGGAGTCTGAGGCCTCTCAGCCACTTTCGGGGTAGTCTGACATGCCTTGACATTTTAAAACATTTCACCTATCTAAAAAACATTCATCCCAAAGTGTTACCTGTGCTTTTATTCAGCACAGACTCAGCACCAATAATCTGAGACCACTTAGAATGCTATTATTCTATTTTTTATTAAAATCAACTTTAAACATATAATTTTCAAAAGCCTACATTTCTGTCATATCCAGCCGGCGGGATAGCATAAATGCAGAGAACACATGTCGTCGTTGTGCACTGTGTGCTGTGGTGTGTCAACAATGACAATTAATCACTAAATAATAAATATAAAGTCATCAATAATATTGGGATATGAATGGCATATACATGTTCAGCTCATGTACTATTTTCTGGCATCTGTAGAACCATTTTGTCCCATTTCTGCTTATTTTTCTCACACTCAGACTGTGGGTCCAGCTGTAGCTAGGTGACCTGAGATTTCAAGCAGCCTCTATACGCTGTCTGCTCTGCTGTTGTCCCTTATGTATGTGTATGGGCAGAGCACTGAGCATAGTGACAAGGCCTCTGATGGATTAGTGTTCTGTTTCTGGGCAAAGGCAGACGAGACAGAGAGATGGACTGTTCTTGCAGGGATCTGGAGCTATGTCAACAGACATCTGCCACACATCACTGCTCCTGATAATTAATGGGTTTTTAGTAGCTACCATGTTTGCAGCCTTTCCATTTATTTTTTAACAAAAGTGGTTGGGAGGGGCAGACTCATTTCTGCAAAATACCTCGAGTGCAGTAAATTATCCGACCATATCTGCTATACACAAAATTATTTGCCTACATTAAATATGATATGCCTGTACTCTGATTCATTTTAAGGTACAATTAATAAATTATGAAGTTGCGCATCGTAAACAAGTATATGTCTTGGTGGTTTTATGCAGAACTAATTAAAAAAACTGATTTTGTGCAAATAAAAAAGTTGTTGAAAAAGTCTTAGGAAAGTCTTAGTGAGACTTAATGAGAAATGGCAGGAATTGCTAGAGGTATCTTGAGAAAAGTAAACAGTAATTGTCTGTTATGAATTATATATAAGGACACATTGTTACAATAACATTACACGGATACAAGGCGATATGTGTTAAATTTAAATATTACATTTAATCTAAATGTTATTAGAAAACCATTCCTATAATTAAGATTTTTATTCATAGTTACTGTAATTTCAGAATAACATAAGACCACATGAAACCATATTAATTTCTCAGCCTGACAATTAAAATGCAAAATGTTTACTAAGAATCTTCTCAGATGTATTTATTTCAGTGAGGTTATGGCAAAACAGCATACTTAAAAAAAAAAATAATCGTAGTTGATGAGGACATATCTTTTATTTTATTAGTCTGTGAATTTCCAAATTTAACTTTTTTTTCTTCACTGAGAATTAATTAAAGAGTTGCAGTCCGTTTGCAAAGCATTTCTTGTCACATTGTTACTAACATGGATTAGTTCCAAAGGGACTTTTAATTATTTATTTTTTATCCCCATGTCTTTGAAGAAATAAAAATGGACCGCTTGCTGAATTTTCCTGAAGGATTTAAGAATTTGCCAAGAAAATCTCGATCCAATTAGTTTTTTGTTGAATATCATGGAAATGAGTAGAAACCTTTGAATTACTTTGTTTTTCAGTTTTTCCTTCCTCTCAATAGATCATATATGGGGTATTGCATTCTCAAAGAAGTTTTTGGAGTCACAAATACAAAAACAAATGAACGAACAAATAAACAAATAAATGACACATAATGTAAATGCACATGCAAAGACATGCAGTAGGCTAACTGGTATTTCTAATTAGCGCATTGTGTATTATTGCATTATTGCACCTCATGACGGCATTCGATCTATCATTTATTTCAGCCTTCTTGCCCAGTGCTGCACAGGATAGGCTCTAGGCCTCAGCATCCCCCTAACCATTACACATGGTTATAAGATGGATGAACAGAAAAATGTGATTTGGGAAAATCATTATAACTACAGATTAATTAAACTAAGAACTTCCCAATATCGGATTTTGAAGGATTTTTGGAAGAATTGTCAAAATTGTAAGCATTTACTGATTTATTATAGGAAGTCTTGAAAAATAAACCTGTTTAACTCACAAATCAAAAATATATAAATATATTAACACTGACTTACATTTGGAGAAGGTGGAAATTAATTATGTGAAGTCTTCTTACAAGATATGGGGTAGTTTCCAGAAGCCTTCTTAATGCTACATCGTTTGTAAGTTCTGTCTTTTAACATATAATGACGTATCGTTAAGAAGGCTTTGGGAAACTCACCCCTGGCCTTTACAGTAGCTGTCATTGAATATTTTTCAAAAAATGATGTTTATGTTTTTTGGGGAGAGTTGTCTATACTACTACACTTATGTGTCCCCACATTGTTGTGGAAAAGGCTTCATCTCGGGACAGATAATGAGCATAGAATAGAATACATAGAATATTTTTGCAAATTTTTAGCTGTGTTGTGACAATATTCAAATATATTGTGTTTCTGTTTTCACTGGGGAACATAGCAAGAGCTCACCAAGCTCAGAAAGGAATCTGAATGTCACATTTCTCTACCCTGGGCAATACTAGGAAATGCTGCAGTGCAATTTACTCTTAAGCATGAATTTGTAAATGGGCTCACTTAGAATTTGATGATTATTTATGAGATGGTGCATTTCACTCTGCTTGGCCAACATTAGTAACACCTAAGGTAGTAGCGCTTATTAAAACTTACTTCCATTACTACTTTGAAAATAAATGATGAAGTATCACAGTTACAAGCAAACCCTGTCTAGCTCATTACAGTCTTCCTGTTAGCTGCAATGCTGAGACGTAATTTTCAGATCATAAATAAACAATAACCTTGTTTTTGCCAGGTATTTCTGTAGCAATAAAGGTGATTTTCCTGTAATTAAACAGTATTTAGGCAGTACTCTAACATTTGCATGCAAAATATTTAAGTCACAGCATATACAAGCACTTAAAAATTCAATTTATTTTCTTATGAAACCCATATACAGTCCCAGTCAAAAGTTTCATAACACCATATATTTTAACATTTTTACTTACATTTTTGCATTATTTTGGATTGAAACACATTTAAAGGTGCCACAGTGCCGATACATTGTGGTAATGTTTTTGCAGTTCCGGAGTGAATGCAGAATAATACCTTGAGTCTTTAATTAGGGTCTTTAATTAATAGAATGCCTAAGGTTTGTACAGCAAACCTTAGGCATTCTATCTTTGATTTTTTTATTACGTAGGTAGTGTTTGTCCTTTGTTGAATATTAAACTACCATTCTGTCATTTATTTCTTTTGTCTGTGGCCTTGATATGAGTGTACAAAAACCTACAGTAACTGGCAGTATACATTAATAATGATGATGAGAGCTAGTGTCTCTAAATCAGTAACAAAGACAGACAGGAATGTACTCACCTCTTTTCAGCACAAGACTGAGAAGGCTTAACAAATATACAGTATTGTGCCACTGTGGATCTGTGACAGACACAGACAGACAGACAGACAGACAGACAGACAGACAGAGAGAGAGAGAGAAAGAAAGAAAAATGTATTATTTCAGTTGATGAGTATGTTTTTCCTGCGTAGCTAAATGTATAATCTATTTTTATCAATGAAAAATGCTTGGTGGCAGTACTGATATACACAGACCTTTCAGAAGCTAATTTTCAGTGCTAGCTGAATAAGAGAACCATCTTACTTTTCACAAACATCATATTAGCAAAGGGAAGCATGAAACCTCATACGAAAGTAACTTTTTTCTTTCTTTCTTTTTTATAGGAAAATGGACCTAAGTGTAACCTGTCTAATGACTATATGTGCAAGGCTGAGGTAAATAAATAAATGTACTGATAATAAAAAACCTTACAATAGCATACTCTTCAAATGCACACAGTTTAATTAATATTCATATTACACAAGTCAGTTTTGAATACTGTCCTTGAGGCAACAGAAGATATACCTGGATTAGATACACTTCCACCATCTCTAATGAAAGTATCTCTCAAGTACTGTTATGCTGCTGCACACCCTGATATGATTAACTTACAAACATGGCATATAAACCAGCTGTTCACTCTGTCACAATTTTGATTTGCCTGACATAAAAACAAAATATCATCCCAGACTTGCTCTTCACAGAATGATATAGAAGCATGTGTCTAACATAAGCATCAGAGTATGCTTGACTGATCTTTACATCTTTTTTACAGCAAACATTAATGGAGAGGACCACAAGGAAAGATCTTCAGGAGGAAGGGAGGTCTTTTGGTGCCAGCCTCAGTCCCAGAGCAGCAGCGGTCTGCCTTCCCTATGTCCTGGTCAGACTAGCTCTATAAAACGTGCTGTTGTCCCCTCACTGAAGCCAAGGAGAAGTGCACAAACATACCGCAACAGACTTATGACCTATGGAATCCATACTCTCTGTTTCTGCAGTGTTTCTTTCCTCTGACAATGACAACTGCAACTCAAGGAATGCGTGAAATTCTACTATGTCGGCGCCTTGGCATAGCAGTGAGAAAGATGGCTGCAAGTTGTGATTACTCTAGATTCCAAAGTCACAAAGGAGTAATTACAGGAAAAGTACTGCATCAGGCCGCCTGCCTGAGAATGGCTGTTTGCTAGAACAGTTATTATCTCCAGATAGGGAAGTAGCAAGTGAATTTCCCTTAGGTGCAATGGCTATAAGCCTTGAGCAAAGGGAATATACCTTTTGCTTTGCAGAAAGTGGCTTCATGTCTCCAAACTGTCCAGGCCCAACTCCCATCCTCTCTCCGTCTTCTCGCTCATAGTGGTGAAAGTTCCACAGCTAATTTCTTTCTCATCTACTCATAGACTCGTTTTACATCTAGAGATTTTCTTTTTATATATTTTTCTTCAGGACACTGGCTTTTACCTTCTTGGTTAAAAAGTAAACCCATTCTGTTAAAACAACATATTATGTTTTGTAGGCAAATGCCTACAGATCTTTTATGCTATTCTGTATTTTGTCGATGAAATCTCAAAAAGGAAAAAAAAAATGAAAAGAAAAAATGCTCAAAAGGTGTAAACATAGTTTTCACTGGAAATAAGTTCTTGGAAATTGGGGGAGAACAGCCTCCCACTCTTAATGTGTATAATTTGTCTGTGAGTATAGATAAAAAGTGTTTTTCCTTCAGATGTACTAATGTAATTTCATATGTACTAAAAAAATGAAAAGAGCAATGTGGTGAGCAAGATGGAGGAGGACAAACAGCAGAAACGAGGTACAGCAGCTGGTCTGAGGAAACAGTGTCCAGTGTCATAACTGTAGTCTTAGGCTGTCCTCTGTGTAATTGTTGTTTGCCTATACACTCTGGGCATTCTTAAAGGAACAGTGCTGAGTAAACTAAGCTTTATTGGCTTAGACAGTTAATAACTGGTGTATATTATTGCGTGGCCTTATTCTTTTATTTATTTTATTCTTCATTTATTCTCTCTCCAGTGTGTTGTTCCTTCATGTGACATTTCAGAGAATAAGAGAGCCACAGGAAAAACAGTAAAAAATTGATATGGTTTGGAAAGGCATTTTTATCCTCTTAAATCCAGTTCTCCAAGTTAAACTGTAACATTCCAAAACTGAGAAAAAAATACAGTGGAGAAACCTGTCATCTGAGAAAGTGGACTTTTTTAGACAATAATGAATGCTCACAGCAGCTCCATCACATTATACAGTTGAGACAATTCACAGTGTCAAGTAAATTCAAAGCAGTTGCGTCAGTGGAATGTAAAAAATTGTGGGCACAATCTAGGTGTTCGTATATCTAACATTTTAAGTCTGGTATATATAATCCTGGTTCATGAATAACACATAACAATGCTGAAATTAACCTATTAGTAATCTGACATATATGCTAGAATGATTAAAATATATACTGTTTGAACCATGCCCTTTGCTTGTACTAGCTTTCTCATTAGCATGGTAACAGGCCAGAAGTTTTCAAAAGCATATTAATGAGTTTCAATGTCAGAAAAGGAAAGGAAGCAAAAAAACAAACAAAACGGCTTATTGGCTGCTCCTTATCATGTTTTTATGGTGTTAATTCTGAAAAAATGCTCAAAAATGCTCACCATTCTGTAACATGTGACATTAACACGGACATTTAGCGCCAGGCTTCAGGCTTTCTTCCTCATCATACCTGTTTTTTTTTTTTTTTACATGGACATGTTGTTTCACAATCCAAAGCAGGGCTTCCTTGTTTCTTCTTGTATGAAATTATGGTATTACAGCAAGTGATGTCATTCAGAGTACTGCACTAAGAATTTATTTATGTGCGAGGTATTATTATGTTTCACTTATGCTTAATCACTGTATCTAAACCATCTTGAAATTATATCCATTAACAAAGCTGCATCTTTTACTGGTGCAACTTACCTAGCTCATGGATGCAAGAGCAGATGTCTATTGGGATATGATCCGGTAGCTTTCAGGTTACAAGTCTGTGGCCTTACCTACCAGCTCACCTGTTGTCCTGGGGTACAGTTCCCAATTTGCAACTTACATACTTACGGTTCCATAGTTACGGTAACGATGCAAGGTGCTAACGTTGTTAGCAAATATGCTTTTTGGAAACATACTCCCAGTACATGTTATTTTGTTTTTTGACATGTAATAGCTTTCATTCGATATTCTTCTAGAAAATCTTATTCATGAATGTTTTGTACCTCCACCCCAAATGAAACATTTGTAGCTTTTCCATATAACTAAGAAAATGGTAAATATCTCTACTTCAGAAAAAAAATAGATGTTCTGATGTTCTGCTTAATAGAATTTTTTTCTCATTGCTATGGAGCTACTTGTTGCTCGATGCTTAGGCAAATGTTTTTATGTACTCTGATGGACTCATTTCACTTTAAAAACTGTCATATACAGCCATGGCTTATCTCTACCACTTGGATTTTTATTTGTACTAAGCAAGTACAACACAAAAGATAAAAATGAAAGTGCAGCATAAAAAAAGTGCTATTGGATTTGAAAATTAATTAATTAAATTTGGCTTCACTCTGCCTTCAACAGTTTTGATAATAATGCCATATAAAAGCCATATGTCAATTCACGACTGGAAGGCATTGTTTTCAATGTTTCTGAATGTCTTTTTTGTATTGTACAATTAGAGTTAAAAAGCGCCTCCAGAACATGACAGATTCTAGTCAAAGTGTCATTATGGTCAAGCTAAACAATTATGCTGACTCAGCACGATGAGAAACTGATTGGACTGATAGAACAGAATCTTGATACAAATCAAACAAGAAGAGATGGTGTACAAATAATTGGTTGGGATGATTCAGCTAATTTTGTAGAATGATTAAAAGAGGACAAATATGTTCTATTATGGCCAAATGATAATTTATACAGTATGAAATTAACAAATGTAGACAATTTAGGAAATAAAAATATATTTTTTATATGCACTTGAACAGGATGAGGGAAAGGATCATGAGGAAAGGTTTACAGTCTTGAGTTATTCAAAAAATATCTCCATGCCCAATGTTTATATTTTAAGCTGCAATTAATTGAACAAAGCGGAACTTGCCATAGGAAGGAGCTGCACTGGTTATGTTTTTTTTTTTTGTATTTATTAGGTCAGGCTTCAGGGTCTCCATCAGAAAGGTCATGGCAACTCCAGAAAGCATTAGACCCATGAGACATTTTTTTATTATTATTTACGAGGGAACAATATGACTTTTATACTTCCTACACATACTTCATATGTTTCTGAAACATCTTTTTTGTTCTCCTTTTTGCAGTTTCTATTGAATATGAGATCGTAATATTGCTAGCTATAAACGCCTGGTTTGTGTAGCCTCTTCTAGCAACCAAAAGTAGCAGACCTCTCATCCCCACCTAATCAGTCCCCCAAAATTGTTTGTCAAAAACTGCCAGTAAACAAGTATCCTATGGAAGACAGCCTACCTAGATGGTGATTATCTTACTGTAGAGTGCAATGATTTTTAAGGTCTCCCTAGCAGCAAATGCCTTTATGGATAAAATATCCTTCTTCAATCTACACTGCCCGACTCCATGTAATATAAGACCAAACCCTATGAAAAGTAAAAATGCTGGAGGTGGATCAAAGCTATCAAGTCTGGCTCTTCAACCAATGACAAAGTAAGCAGACTCTCACTACAGGGAGTGATGACGACTGCCAAAAAAACAATAGTTTCACGGGATTGAGATTCAATGAATTTGTGTGTTCTTAAAGACATTTATTTAATTAGATAATCCATATGAATAACTGTAGATCTCCATGGTACGTAAGGATTGATCAGAGTTGTCACATGACCATAAATTGCATTTTTAAGGGATTAGGTAGTTTTATTACTTGAGGTCAGTGTGTAAAAGCATATATTAAAATGAGTCGGAGGCTGTTCTTTGCAATTTTAATTCACGGCTGTCAAATTATACCCAATTCTATGGCCTCATATTAAAAAACAAAAAATAAAGCATTTATCTTAAGAAAAAAAAAGCTTTCATAAAACTCCTGTGTGTATGCTGTGTGTACATTTGGATGTTGACTCCCCTGCATACATCAGTCAGGGATTTATTTTCTCATGGTCATGCATTTAACTTGATTGTCTGCTACTGAACAGAGTGTCCACAAACAGTCTTGCCTGCCTCAGTAAGAAAGAGATACTCCTGACTAACATGAAGACAATCGCGTGCAATTTGTAAGGCATAGAAAGAACGATGTCCTCTAAAAATATAGAGTTTTCCTGCAGCATCCCAAACACTGAAATTATTTAATGTAGGAAAACCAAAGACTGTGTTGTGGAAAAATAATTCAACATTACTGAGTTAACATTTAAAGGTATGCTATGTGGATAAAAAAAGTCAAAATAATAATTAAAAAAAATCTCAGCATTGTAACAATGTTAATGTCACCTACCTTTGTACATTGCAGTATGGTCCAAACATGCTACTGTTGTGCCTGTTTCTTTATCAATAAAACTGCTTTTATTTGTAACTGAATTTTATCTGACATTAAGAACACATTCCCTACAATCATATTTAACTGACACTGCATAATTCCATCCATCTTCTAACCGATTGTTCTGGTCAAGGTCATTGAGTTCCCTGGAGCCTATCCTGGGCTGCACAGAACACAAGTTTGGGGTACATTCTCATCAAGGCTGGGGATTCCAGCCCATTGCAAGGCAATACACATACTTGCACACACACACACACACACACACACACACACACACATATCCTTTGGGCAATTTATTGACACAAATTTGCCTAACTACAGATCTTTGGACTGAGAGAGGAAACCCATGAGTCACAGAGAGAACATGCAAACGCCACATAGGGCAGAGGTGAGATTCATATCCCCAACTCTTGAGGTGTGATCCATCAAGTCACCCAGCACATAATTCCTTTTATTCCCAGGGATAAAACACACTTCAGAACTCAGATTATAAAATAAAAGCACACACTATGTGGGGATTACAAATACTTCTAAGAGATCTATATAAGAAATGGCCCAGGACAATTCTAGAATAACCTCTATATCAACAATATCTTTGAAGATGTCAGAGGAGAGTAACCCCAGCCAATATTTCAGTGAACTGTTCATCCTCTGAAGACTGGGAAACGTTTCAGTTAATTGGCAAGAATGTTGTGACATCACAATGGACCTCAGTAAATGTCCTGAGGTCACAGTACCTCCAAATATTTGTTGAAGAACAGGAAAGATAGATTGAAAGACTAACAACAGAGAAAAAGGCAAAAAGGTAGTGCTCAGATTGATAAAAGTCTCACCATTAGCCATTTGGAACATATTGCCCTAGGACAGGGCAAACAGATATACCCACTTCTTATCAACAAGTCTGCTGAATGAGAAATTCATTGTAACAGAAGATGCCCATTTGATCTGCCATAAAATCTCCAATCATGAAATAAAAGGCACGCAGAGAACACTAAAGTTCCATCTAAAATCTACTTCATAGAAGTCAATTATCAATTTAAACATATATCTAATTTTGATAAAAATGAAATATCCATCCATCCATTCATCCATCCTCCAGCTCTTTGTCCTATACAAGGTCATAAAAATATCTAATGATAGTAAAATATTTTTTAAAATTCAGTAATAAAATTGCTTCATAACAGAATTGCAGTGCTCATGTATTTATTTTTCAATAAGTGATACAACAGTGTTTGAAATTAAAAAGCAATTTCACGCATTATTTATCGCTAATATCTTTCTCATTGTTTTTCTACAATGTTTATCTACCATGTAGGTAAGAACATTCGTATTTGCGCATACGGTGGACCACTGCTGCACATTTTACTGTTTGTCACTTCTGTTGCCATTGAATTTGGCCACCAGTAATTTTCCGCACTTCTTGCTGGATCTTAACATGTTTTCTGGTGTCACCGCCCGAGGTAACATTTTCTGCTGTAACATTTACTGGTGGGGCTCATCTGACAACTGCACAAAGATCTCTGCTTCTGCGAGCTTGTAAAAGAGCTCATGCATTTATTTCCACCCGATTCCAGTAAGTAATAAACCACATTTTCTGGCCACCTGTGTTTTACTCCCCTCACAGAATATTTGCATGCCATCTGTTCCCAAATGTCATTCTTTTTTGAAAATGAACTATTTGGTTTTTCCTAGCAGACCCACATGCTGCCTATGTTTTCATTTGTTTATTGTGAAAAAAGCTGTGCATTCAAGAAACGTGAAAAATTTCAGTATCTGAAAGTTTCTTTATCGTTACTAATATGTGAAAGAGAATTTTACTGTGGATTATGTTAAGTATTATTACCTTTATTTTATATGGTGTTTTTCTCTACTGATATTATTATATTTCCCATTCTGATATCAATTTAACTCCAGCAATCGTTCAAATGTTCAATATATTAATTTTGAGTTTAATGTTCTTAAATATCTTATTAATTTGGTTTCATTTGCTTTTTCAGATCCACTTGCTTTCTGAGGAAAATTCTGCATTATGTTTTAGTGGAACTTTACAGCCAGCTAGAAACACTTCATTATTTAAACTTTAAAACCAGTGAGGATATCAGATTTTTATGGCCTATAACTAGATGGTGCAAAGTAGCTTCTTGTCTTGTCTGAGTATCTGTGCAAATAAAATCTACAAAATATAAAATAAAATTATGAAGGAAAAATAATAGAAGAGAAGGAAGAGCCTGCGGAATGAAGCTCTTCCTAAGTCTTTCCGTTGATTGATTTGGAGCAATGAAGTCTTGATTTGAGGCAACGATGACATCTTCTGGACCTCAACCACTCAAACAGACTGTAGAAGGGATGAGAGGAAACTTTTGTGATCCTGGCTGCATTGGCAGGGCACCTTTTTTGTGAAAAGGATAGGAAAACGTAGAGAGTTTAAAAACATTGTTTCCTACAGTACAGATTAATTCAGAAGGACAGATATTCCTTTAACGTCAAGATGGAGGGCATTTAAAAACCCCTGTGTTAGCGGTGGTTGTAGGTTAGGCCCATGCATTCCTCCTGAAAGAACACTCTATAGCCACCATTCCTATAGAGAAGGTCTCCACTTGTAAGAGGCAGGCTGTTTAGCACCGCTGAATGCCCAGAGCCTGGGACTGCTCCAGCACAATGCCCCCGGCTTTAACCTGTTCTCCAGAGACAAGGAAATCAAAGTTGCTTTATGCCAAGTTGGCTGCTCAGCATAAACCGACTAAGCTTGGCTTTGAGGAAACAGCAGGTGAGTGAGAACTTTGTGAAATTTTGGCCTGTATGTGTTTCCCATTGTGGTACAAACACCGGAACAGACTCTTTGAAGTTAACAATGGGCGCAGCAGCCATTCCATCTGCTGAAAACGGCCATTTGTTGGTGTGCATTTCTGCGTTTGCCCAGCTTTTCCCCAGTTTCTCTATTTGCCAGAGTATCTGTTCCGCCACTTTCAACATTTTTATTTTTTTGGCTAGGTCTCCTTTTTCAACCACTTCATAATTATAAGCAAAAAGTTATTTTCAGAGCATACAAAAACTGTCTCAAGACAAATCCAGTTGTAAATTCTATGTCCTCCATCATCAAAATATCTAGACTAATGTTTTGTTCCAGATGGCTGTAATGATAGAGATTCTAAACACAAGAGCAGAGCATGCACTTTAATGATTTGCAGCAAGGACAAACAAACACCAAAACATAATCCAATAATCAGGGTCAAAACACAAGCTAATCTCCAAACAATCCAGAGTAAGACAATAGCAAGTCCAAACCACATTAAGAAACCATGCAAGGAGTCAAGAAGTCACCATATCAAGTCATCAATTCAGCAAAAAGCACTCAGGTTTTACACTGAAGATCTTTATATTACCCTTGGACTAATTAATACTGTAGATAGGCAATAGGTATGTCTAATATTCAGGAGAGGCAGGTGTGGTTTAGTTGGGTGTGGTTTAGTTGGGTGTGGTTTGGCTGGACGTGGCTACAGTCCATGAGCGCGGACCATCTGCATGTGTTACAATGGCAATAATGATCATATAGGAAAATACAGAACTTCATCAGTAGCTATTCAGCTGGTGTTTATCTAATCAGTCTGTCCATAGATCACAAAATACAGCTTAGTATAGCCAGGGTTTTAATTAAGTATCCTTCACGCTGTGGCCCCCTGCTGACTAAGGAATATATACCGGGATTACCTGTGGGATTTGGCATCTCAGATGTTCAGTTGGCACCCCCACCACAGGAGTCCACAGTTATTTTGTCTATTTTAAGCTTGGATGATGAACTGCATTCAGAGCAACAAGATCTGTAACTACTGTGAAACGTAACTCCTAAAAATAACATTAAATAAAAATAAACATATATCAATATCCAATTCTAAAAACTGACCGAGTAATACTATATAAACACATACATGTATTACTATAGTCCAATTTATATCAGATGTTTATCGTGTGTCTATATATGTATATATCCATCCGTTTTCCAAACCACTTATCCTTCTGGGTCATGGGGGCGTCAGGAGCCTATCCTGGAAGCTATCACAAGGTGGGGAACAACCCAGGACAGGGGGCCAGCCCATCGCAGGGCACACTCACACACCATTCACACCTATGGGCAATTCAGTAACTCCAATTAGCCTCAGCATGTTTTTGGACCGTGCGGGGAAACCGGAGAAAACCCCACGACGACATGGGGAGTACATGCAAACTCCACACACATGGAACCCAGGTGGAGACTTCAACCTGGGTCCCAGAGGTGTGAGGCAACAGTGCTAAACACTGCATCACCATGCCACCCCCGTATGTATATATAATATATAGTATGTATATATAGTATATAGTATGAGGACTGGTTAATGGAACAGGGCAACTTTTTAATCTTGGTCAACCCAAATTACAAACCAACTATTTTACTAACTTTTAATGAGCTAAACTGCAAACAGAAGACCCTGTTTTCTCTCCCTCCTCACAATGAACTTAATTTCTACTCTGCTTAGAAATAATTACAAGTGACTCACCCCTGAAACATCTACGGCCTCCCCATGTTTCACAAGGGCTTTCATTCATGCAAGTGCAGGCAGCCAAAATGATGTTTCTCCTCAGAATTGCAGGCTATACTCTCTGTGGCAGAGTGAGATGTCCAGAGATCGAGCGATACCTCAGAGCAGAGTAGCCGCTCCTCTGGATCAAAAGGGGCTACCTATGGTGGTTTAGGTGTCTCTTAAGGGAAGCAGAGGCCTCCGGGTTAACCAGGCCTGAACATACTGGAAGGAGCCAAGACATGCTGAAGGGATTATATCTTCCACGTGGAACCTAGGAATCTCCCATAAGAAAGTAGCATCAGCTGACTTCAGGCAGATGTGGACTGATACACGCATTGGCAGGCTATAAGTGGGAAAATGTTATGTTGTACTTATTGTCCCTCATGGATAAGTGGAAGTCCACCAGAAAGGGGCAGATCTGCAAAGGGTTAATGCAAGGAAAGTTGTTCCCCACCTGGTTAACAAAACAGTAACAATTTGTTCATTTATGTGTTGATGGATCACTGTTATTTGTCATTAATCACTATTAGTCCACGTTGTTGGTTAGCAGTTAGCATAAAGCCATAACTCAAAAGTTCTTTATGAAGCAGAGTTTACTTTCCAAATAACAAATGTACAATGTAACAGTGAAAGGAAATGGAAGAAAGAAAACTTTAGGCAAGGATCTCCATCGTCACTGGAGTTTGCAACTCTAGCTATTTCAAAGGTATTTTTTGAGAAAATTCATGTGGATGCACTTTTATTTGTCTGATTGCCCAGTTTCTGGATTTTGCCCGTATTTTTTACAAGAGTATTGGAAATTATATTACCTAAACAGATCTAATTTGAATTGTCAATTTGTTATTTGGTGCATTAGCACGGTGCATTAAAATGTCTTTGAATTTATCCTTTTTAAGTAGCATGTATGTGTACATGTATATATAGTGTGTATATTTGTATATGCATAAACACACACACAGGTTTGTAATGATGTCTTTGTGGTGACTCTGCATTCATTTCTATGGGGAAAACTCACGACAACATGACAACCTTAACCCCTACCCAGGCCTAACCATAGCTATGTGTAACCAAACAAAATACAAGACTTTTTGTAAGTGTAAATTTTTACTTTTTTGATTGCATTCACAGATCTTTGTGGGAACATGAAAATGTTCCCACAAAAAAATCAAAATAACATTTAGTCACCACAATGTAATATAGATCTAATCCACACACACACACACACACACACACACACGCACACACACACACACACACACACACACACACACACACACACACACAC
>JAODKC010000044.1:13585928-13596609 GCA_026777985.1 Mormyrops attenuatus | reverse complement strand
ATAATCCACACACACACACACACACACACACACACACACACACACACACACACACACACACACACACACACACACACTGTCATGGCCAAAATAATTGTCACCTGTGCATTCCTTTCAGAAAATGAACCACTTCTCTCTGAAAATTGTTGCAATTTCAAATGCTTTGGTATCTATTGACACATGTAATTTTTTTATTTGCATTGGCAACATAAAAGTCCAGAGAAAAAAGTCAAATCTGATATTCCGCACAGGACTCCAGAAATGGATTAGACAATATTATTGGCACCTTTTTCAAAATTGTAAGAAATAATTGGATTTCCATCATGTGATTCGTATTTAAACTATAGAAGTGCTGGAAATATAGAAATCACACTGGCAACCTATTTAAATGGAGTAAACTTGACTTTCGTTGCGTGTGCATGTATCACACTGAACATGGGCAAACAAGAGCAAAGACCAAAATTGTGGACAACCAGGGACAATCTCAAGTCCATCTACAGAGATCTTTATATTTCTGCGGCCCCTGTGTCGCGCAGCATTAAGAAGTTCACAGCCTGTGGCACTGTAGCTAACCTCCCTGGATGTGGATGGAAGAGAAAAACTGATGGAAGATTGCAACGAAGGATCGTTCAAATAGTGGATAAAGAACCTCAATCAACTTCCAAACAAATTCAGTGTCAGCCAAACACAGTGTCAGCTTGCACTATCCGGAACACAATGTGGGGCCCAGTGTAAGAAAGTTGGGTCTCCGTCACAGGTCATGGGTCTTCTAGGAAGACAATGACCCACAGCATAGAAGCATGCAGAAATGGTTTAAGACAAAGCACTTGACAGTTCTGAAGTGGACGTCACTGAGTTCAGAGCTAGGTCCCATAGAACACCTGCGGAGAGATCTCAAAACAGCAGGTGGGAGAAGGCACCCTTCCAATCTGAGAGTCCTGGAGCAGTTGGCAAAAAAGAGTGGTCAAAACTTCCAGTAGAGAGGTATAAGAAACTCATTCTTGATTTCAGTAATTGTTTCCAAAGAGTGTGCTACTATATATTAAGTTGCAGGTGTCAATAATTTTGTCCAGTCCTCTTCTGGAGTTCTGTATGGAATCATATCAGATTTGACATTTTTTCTCAGCTTTTTTTGTGTTGTTCCACTGCAAACAAAACAATTAAACATGTCAATACTCAAGTATTTGTAATTGCAACAATTTACTGGGAGAAGTGGCGCATTTTCTGAAAGAAATGTGTGTGTGTGTGTGTGTGGGGGGGGGGGGGGTTGCATAGATCACATTTGAGGACCAAATTGTGCCCAAAGTGTAGTAAAACCTGAAATTTCTCTACTTTTGGGGACGTCTTTTGAGGTCCCCATTTGGATAACCTCAGTTTTATAAAAACCTGTGAATGCAATCAAAAAAGTAAAAATGTCAAAAGTCCTGTATTTCGGTTGGTTACTTATGGTTAAGGTTAGGGATGGGTAGAGGTTAAGGGTGTCCTGATTGGGATTAGGGTTTTTCCCATAGAAATGAATGGATGGTCCCCATTTAGATAGGTACACCAACGTGTGTGTGTGTGTGTGTGTGTCTAGATATATATTCATAAGAGTTTTTGAAATGACAGAAAACATAATCTAGTGAAAGATAAGATGGTTCTGCTCAATTGTTCTCACCACTATGAAGTGCAATGTGACTTTTTCTTTTATTTATCTGACAAATGACAGTAATAAATCTGTATATTTTCAGATGTGTGCAGTACTGTTTAAGAAAATATTAAACAAGATGTCAAAATTGAGAAAATTCAAGCACAAACCTAAAATTCACATTTGAAATTGTTGATCATGAATGCAAACAAAGCAACGAAGACAGTAGTTGAAAATTTCCAATGTAGAATCAGAGAAGGGAAGGTGAGATATATGACAGGGATCTGAATTATTAATCATCTGAAATTCTTCTGCGCATAACATTGATGAAATCTATTCAATAATAAGCAGGTGATTTCGAAGAGTGGAGTGTAAATGAGGAACCAGCAACAATCTGCTAATGCTCACACATTATAGTGTCAGTGTTATAGTTCTTCATCTTTTCTCATAAGATTCGCTAACCTTCAGATTTCTAAAATTTGTGCAATGAGAGTAAAATGTAAATTTACAATGTGATTATTTGGAAGCTGGGTAGATTGGTTAGACATTTTCCACCTTCTGCCACAATTGTGCTACACAACGGTAATACAGGTTCACTAAAGCCAGGTTTGCAAGTGGTAGAAGCAAGTGTATATGGCAAAATAAAAAATAATGAAATGAATAAATCACTCTGGCAGGCTTACCATATGAAATATAATTACCGTAAAAAGCATTGGATATACATTATTAAAAAAGAGTGACAAGGGCATTCAGTTATAATTGAACCTTCATACATGAAAAATGTCCACATGTGCATTATAAAAGCACTGCACATTACTTTCAATGCTTTAGTTACAAGTCTGCAAAAGTGATAAATGTAGGATTTAATACAAGACAGTCATGTTGTCTTTTTTCGAGACATTTTACAAAGATTAAAATGAAAAAATTATGGTATTTCGATGTGAAAAGGCTGATAATAGAAATTTTGACAAAAGATTCAGACAGATAAACTGTGAAACATTTTCAGTTCAACATTCAAACATTTTCCCTCATGGTTCTGGTCAGCGAGGCCATCTGAATCTCTGGGAAGGCTGTCTTTGTCATTAACATAGCTTTTACTTAGCAGTGAAACACATCATGATTTAGGTACTTTTCTCATGGATAGTGTTCTCATCTACACTGAAACCAGAGGTCAATGTAAGGCAAAACATATGAAGGAGAATTTAGGAACAGATGTGAGAATGTAGAGGTGAATATACAAGAGATGTCTGAGATGTCTGACCAAGCAAACATACAAAAGGGAGGAGAACATTGGAGTTTAGGTTTGGAGGAGAACATTGTAAGATAATGGGTTTTTCCCATTTTCCAAATTTATTTTTACAGCACCATATAATAAATATCCAGCTGCAATAAATAAAATATGAGCTGTGCAAAGCTAAAAATAAGCTAAAAAACCAAGTGATCAATGGTTTGATATATTCTTATGACTGTGAACATTTTTATGAGCCAACATGAAATGAAAAGTTGTGAAAGGGGACCATTTAATATGGGTTTTGAGAACTATGAGGTCCTGTTATCACTAAATTATTCCAATAACTAGTTTCTACAGTACCTCCAGACCAAAACATTCAAAATTGTTGTATTTACCTTCCCCCAAGTATTATAAGTCAGCATGTAATATTTAACGTGTGAAGATATTTAGCTATTGAATGAAAACATAATGGAAGTCAGAGATACTGAAAAGTCAATGGATTCCAGACTATTTTGTTCTGCATCTTAGGTGCAAAATATTAATCAAAGGGCAATAGACCGGGAACAGAAAAACGCAGAATCTAATTACACAGATAAGGTTCTTTTTTCCTAAATCTAATTAAAATTGTTGGGTCTCTGGACTTATCTGCAATGGAAATGTCCGCAGTCAGTTCCCATGGCGATATAAGCTGAACCCACTAGCTATCCAAAGGTCACAAAGGTGCTAAAAAGTGAGGTTTTCCCCATTTTTTGGACAAAATTCATCCGTGTTTATATACAATGGATGGGATGTAAAGCAAAAGCAAGATGGTGGGAAGTAAAAATAAGATTCTTTTGGTTGTGTCACTGAACCTGAATGATGATTTAAATTTTAGAATTAATAATTACTCACTAACTAAGAACTGTTTTTAAGCCCTATTATTGTTACATTTTATTGTTGAATATGTTAGCTGCAGAGAAGAGGATCGTGGTCAAAGTCGAATTGGTTCTCGTTTAGTTGAGGTGTATTGTATTTGTACATTTTAGATTTTTTGTGTTCTTCAGTGTTCCTAAAATTCATATGTAAATGCTTATTGTGTTGTTACTGTAATATGTAACATTTTTATTTAGCACACTCTTTAGTACCACAAAACATTTGAACAATTTAGCTTCTTTTACAGGGCCCTAATGGTTTTTAAACAGTCAGTTTATTCCCAGAGGCCTATTAAATTATAAATCAAACCAGTGGAAAACTCATTTGTTCCCTTGCACCATTCTGGGGCAGAGCAGGTTCACAAGAAAAAGAAAGAAGTTGTGCTGTAGAAACTTATGAGAAGACTGGAAAGATGTGACATAACAGGGATGAGGTAGATGACTGCGAATAGTACAGCACTAATAGATTTTACAATTTAAGAAAGATTAGACTGCATTAGATCACATACTATAAGCTTTATCGATCCCATGGCAGAAACTGTTTATGTAAAATTCTGGACGTAAATTCCTGAAATGGGTTAAAGTAAAAGACTGGTTAAACAGATGAAATTAAACTCGTACCAAAGCTAGTAGTATTCTCAACTATTATTATAAAAGCCGGGAAGGCAATAGTAAAATCATATACTCAGCTTCTTTATCTGATTGAAACAGTTCAATTGTAGCATTCGACCTCTGGAACTATAATTATTTACCAAGATACAGCCCCTTCAGCTATTGGAATGTGCTGTTCTTTAAATATCCAGTATGCAATCTGAGCCTGACTCAAAACTGAAATATTGATTTGGAGAAAGGGAGCTGAAGGTAGATGGGGCAGCCGGACTAAGGGGAATCCCATCGGTAAGACAATGATAAGCTTCTGTGGATCTTTCCCCAATGTTCTTCATTTCACCGACCTTCACTCGGACAATGGTAGCAAGGCATTTTCGCAGCGAACATGTTGCCACTATCACATATATTTTATCATAGCAAAGCAATATGCTCTCAATCACATGTAGCCATTCTGCACTAGAAGCAGTGTTAAGGTCTCAGCAGATAGCTGACTGTTTTATTTAAGGACTAAGTTTTAACACAGGAATAGTGGATATAATTATTTACGCAACACTTGCAATTTATTACATAGATATGAATGAACACAAAGCTGCAGTCAATGACTTTTAATGAAATAATCTTTTTTGCAAGTCTGATGATGTGAAATACTGATTTCCAATCACCACTGTATACACACCTGGGAATAACCATAGGCAGTGCATAAGCTTGCTATAGTATAAAAGTCATGCATATTGTTGTCCAATTTGGTTCTGATTCTTGTTCATTATTTTGCCCACCTTATAATTTTATCTGCCTTATTGTTTGCCTCTTTGAGGCTTATACAGTACTAACTGTGCAGAATTGCTGCCTTGTGATCAGAACTAATGCCAACTAATTTTTATCCATAATTGTCAAATCAGCAAATTAATCACACTTAATTTTACTCTCATAATAAACTTACAATATTTTAAAAGTAAATCAAGTGTTCCTTGAAAGAATATTTAAGGGTCTTGGTTCTGACTGAACATAGAATATAGCTGCACCATAGAGAAGTACTATTCTATATTTAAAAGAAATGTTTCTCCCCAACACATACACAATAGCATTATAACACTCTTAACTGAGAAATAAATACCTCATTACTCTTACATATTGCCATCTGTTAAATATACATGTGCCCACTATCTGAACTTTTATAGTGGCAATGAAGAGAGTTTTAAAGTAATTCAAATATTTTAGCATTCCCCCCCTGAAACTTCCTTGCATCACACTATCCTTGCTTGTATATTAGACTGTTAAATTAGCACAATCAAGTGAGCATGCTCTAATGTCAAAAGTGTTTTGATGACATGCATAGTGTTACATCCCTATATTTCCCCATGAGGCAGCATGTTAATCAGGACCGGGAACCCTGCTTTTTTTTCAAAGCCAACAGATTACTGCTGAGTTACTCTCCACTGATAGGAGATGACTGGCAGCCAGACTCATTTGATTTCCAACTCATTTCCCCACTTCATTCATTCAAAGTAGGAGCATAATATAAGGGAAGCACATTTTGATTGAGACAAAGGGACAGTGCCCAGGGCCTCATTGCTATTCAAGTTCTTCAAACTGCATTTACTTTTCATTCTCCAAATCTGACAGTACAATTTTTCACTCACATATTTACTGTTAAACTTTTTTAAATTAAACTACTGTGATCGGCAAGTCAAGAAATTTCATTTTTGCTTATTTATTTTTAACTATTGTTTAGGGTGAAATATCATGCAGTGTTCCTCACTAATTTTAAGTCTTCCACTAGAAAGAATTCATTTCTCTCTTTTGATAGGTTTACAAACTAGACCATCTTTCGTAGGGCGCTACTTATTGGCTAACCGTACATCCACACATTGATTTAATTTTTTTATTTTTTAAAAAAGAATGTTTTTATCTGTTTGAAGTATTCCTTTATATGATAAAGGGGGGTTGTTAAGAATCTGATTAATCAAGCTGCAGGATCTCTCGTTTTTACTCAGCAGATGCTTTTGTCCAAAGTAACACACAAGCTCAAGAGCCCATTGGTGGTATGATTACTCTGATGGCCACAGGATTCAAACCCACAACCTTCCAGACAAGGACTCAGATCCACAACCTACTGAGCCCCACACTACCCTAAAAAGCAGTAGTAGCATATGACTGTAAGTATTGTTTTTGTTAGGGATAAACACATTCATATAGAATTTGTCACGAAGTGGGAGTGCAAAGCGGGGAAACAGGCGCGGGAGTCCAAAGGTGAGGGGCTAAAACACAGGAATTATTCATGTTTCTATTGATGACACAATTGCATTAATTGTGCAAATGAATTTAAAACACATATTTTCTTTGTATCAAGGACACAGTAGAGGAATGGTGCATGCATGACATATTACATTATATGAAATTTCAAAATATGCAACTGAAGGAAGCTACGTTACCCCGCAAGGCCACTAAAGCTACGAACCCAGAAGAAAAGTCACTTTCTCAGAAATTTGCATCTAGATGGTGGACGAAGTGCCAGCTCTGTACAAATTTAAGTTGAAAACAATACCTAGTTACACAAGATGACTCAAATGTGTATTTTAATTTTTGATAGTTTTTAACAATTTTGAACATTCACGGGCATCGAGCTACACTATATTGTCAAAAGTAATGTATTTGGACACCCCTCCAAATCATCGAATTCAGGTGTTCCAATCATTTCCATAACCACAGTCTGCAGAGTCAATAGCTACAGACCTCCAAATTTCATGCAGCCTTCAGATTAGCTCAAGAACAGTGGGTAGAGAACTTCATGGAATGGGTTTCCATGGCTGAGCAGTTGCATCCAAGCCTTACATCACCAAGTGCAATGCAAAGCGTCGGATGCAGTGGTGTAAAGAACGCCGCCACTGGACTCTAGAGCAGTGGAGACATGTTCTCTGAAGTGACAAATCACACTTCTCTGTCTGGCAATCTGATGGATGAGTCTGGGTTTGGCGGTTGCCAGGAGAATGGTACTTGCCTGACTGCATTGTGCCAAGTGTAAAGTTTGGTGGGCGGATGCGGAGTCGTTTTTCAGGGGTTGGGCTTGGCCCCTTAGTTCCAGTGAAAGGAATTCTTAATGCTGCAGCATTCAAAGCCATTTTGGACAATTCCATGCTCCCAACTTTGTGGGAACAGTTCTTGGATGGCCCCTTCCTGTTCCAACATGACTGCACACCAGTGCACAAAGCAAGGTCCATAAGGACATGGATGAGTAAGTCTGGTGTGGAGGAACTTGACTGGCCTGCACAGAACCCTGACCTCAACCCGATATAACACCTTTCAGATGAATTAGAGCGGAGACTGCAAGCCAGGTCTTCAAGACCTCACAAATGCTCTCCTGGAAGAATGGTCAAAAATTCCCTTAAACACACTCCTTAATCTTGTGGACAGCCTACCCAGAAGAGTTGAAGCTGTTATAGATGCAAAGGGTAGGCCAACTCCATATTAAAGCCTATGTATTAAGAATGGGGTGTCATTAAAGTTCATGTGTGTGCAAAGGCAGGTGTCCCAATACTTTTGGCAAAATAGTGTATGTAATTAAATATGCCGGTTATGTAATAGTCAAGTAGGTGACCGAAATATGTCCAACTGTGTGCATACTGTTCTCATGCTCATACATACGTTAATGGTCAAGGCGTAGAATTCAGTACGTACTATGTAAGAATTCAATTTTGGACACACCCTATGACTGTATACATCGTGTGATATTCAACTGAAACTCATGACAGAGAAATTTTCTCAAAGAACAGTCAGTGTGAAATGTAAAGAACTCAAATCTTAGTTGCTATGGTGACAAACATTCACCTTCTCACATGATTTGAGCTGTTAAGTCCACTCCTGGGTAAGGCGGGTTCTTCTCAATAACATGACACTGTTTTGTAGAGAAACAATTCTATAGCTGTACTGAAAATTTGCCGACATAACTCTTCTGGAGATGGTTTTTACTGAGTCAGTGCAATTATTACAAATCATTTATTGTACCATTATGCTGTTCATGTTTGTACTAAAATCACAACAATTAATACCCAAAGTACCTTTAAAATATAGAAAACAAAATAGAAAATCTGCTTCAGTTATACTTGACTTTTCATTAGGCATCAGGCTAAACTTGTGCCAACGTTTAAAAGCAAATACGAACGAACTTCTGGGGAATATATGGAATTTTTTAAGACTGTCTTGTGATTTAGGTCTACAGTTATGTTTTTATGTTAAATCACATACCTGTTTCATTTAGACCAATTATAACATTTATGTGGCAACAGCTACCATAACATTTACTTTTCAAATGAGGAAATATAACATGTTAGTAGAGAATAATAAAAAAAAAAAACTCCTGCAGTCAGTGTCTCCTCTGCGGATTTCTCTTATTTAATCCTCAGTGACACTTTGGGGCAGGAAATAGTGTTGCTGAAGGTCAACATGCAGAGATGTCCTCCTTTTTCATTTTAGAACAACTCTATAGCCTTCATAAAAGTAGCAGCTCGGTTAATCTGATATGGAGACAGATATGGAAAAAAAGTATTTTCTCCTCAATGCTTCCATGTATTTTTTTCTTCAGGAAGGCACTTCCTTACACAGTCTCCCAGTATCAAGTTGATTCCTTCCTCTGTTTCTCTTGCTTGTTGTTGAATGTTCATAATACCACTTTGGGAAAGATACAGAAGCACAGGGGTAGACCAATCAGACGTGTGACATATCTCTGAAACACCACTGCTGTCAAAAAAAAAAACAAAAAAGACAACAACACTGCATGGCAGTTACTGGCGGGCGGTTTCTACATGCTACCTTGCAGAATGCCAGCAGTCCATCTGTCTTACCAGAGTCTGACAGTGTGAAGTAGTGCCCAGTTTTCCTTGTCTCAGACACCTGTTACTGTAACAAGATACTACCTGAGCACATGTGACAGTGATAATAAGAAGAAACTCAGTAAAAAAAAAAAAAACGAACACTGTATACTGTGTATGACTGCAACTAACCACCCACCGTTTAACAGCATATCACTGTGAAAACAGTGGTTTGCAACAAAGATATTAAACTAAGAAAAGTGTCTGTTTTTGAGCATCTTCAGTTTCAGTTCATTCAAACAATTAAAGATAAATAATGTAATTAATTCCCTCCATTAATTCCCTGATTTTCCCTCCATTTTAAATGTCATCCTATGGAGCTAATCTTACTGACACATTTATTTATTTAGTTAGTTTTAAGTGGTTTAGTAAGATCTGGTGTCACACCCAGCCCCGATCGCCCTCCTGTGGACCACGCCTCCTCGTTAACCCCGTGTGGAATCCTTCCATTTACCTGTTTTCCGTTTCCTGCTCGTTACCCTGTGTATTTAGTCTGCGTTCTAGTCAGTCTGTCATTGTATTGTTAGTCTCCTGCGTGACCCCTGTCTGCCTTGTATCAATAAAATCCCTGTTTACCTTCATCTCCAGCTGGATCGCCTGCTCCTTTTGCTTGCCGCACGCTGGAGCGTGACAGAATGACAGATCTGCCTGAACTACCTCCGCAGATTGAGGAGCAACGCCTCGGTCTGCTCCGGGAGGTAATAGACTGGCTGAACCAGCCAGAGGTCCGGGAGGACCCCGGCCTGGCGGAGTTAGCCAGTCGGAGCTGGTATCTCTTCGCGGAGACGACCCAGCTCATCAGCGCGCACGTCTTCGCGACGGTGCGCGAGAACATTCAGCGGCTACTGGACGGCTTTACGGAGAAGCGGCTCCAACTGCTGATGCTCGCCCGGAGCACCCCGTCGCCACCGCCACCCGGAGGCGGAAGAAGCGAAAGGGGAAATGCCCGGAGCAAGCCTTGGTAATCCCGCTCTGGGCTTGCTCTCTCGCTGCCGCCCCGCTCCCCGCTGAGTATCGGGAGGAACCCCTCCTGATCAGAAAACCAGCGGGGACCTCCGCAGCCGCTGCCACCAGTGGCCTCCATCTTACAGGGAGGCCACCTGGATTTTAAGGGGATCCGGGCGGCGTGGGACGCTATCCCGCGGATACTGCGATCCCTTAAAGGGACGACGCCCCGCCCGGAAGCGCCGTCACTGGAAGCGCTGGCGGAGGTGTCCGACTCCCTGCCTGCTGCCGCCGCTCCACCCGCGGCCTCCCTGCAGCCTGCTGTCGCCGCCGCTCCGCCCGCGGCCTCCCTGCCGTCGCCTCACCCGAGGCCGCCGCCTGCCCTGCCCGCGGCCCTCCAGCCGGCCCTTGTCTGCCTCGCCATCAGTCCCCGAGCGGGTCCCGGACTGTGAGACCATCGCTCCTCCTCCCGTGCTGGAGGAGGAGGACCTGG
>JAODKC010000044.1:13555725-13577235 GCA_026777985.1 Mormyrops attenuatus | reverse complement strand
CCCGGACAACATAGCTCCTGGGATCATCGTAACACGCAAACCCTTCCACCACGATAAGGTGTCGGCTCAGGGAAGGGAAGATAATATAAATCATTTTAAATATGCCACACCTAATACTGATTTTACTATAGCATCTGTCAGTGCTCAGATACAAACAGATATAATGCCCAAATTGTCTATGAAGCTAGTACTGCAATATGCAATAAACATCCTGAATGGGCCGAATGGATCGTTTGTAAATTTCTTATGTATGTTCTTATGAATGGCGGGCGGAATTCCTTCCTAATTAGACCTGCAACATCAACAGAGGTACCATTTTAGTTTTCTTGTGTGGTTCCCTGATGGTGAAAAGAGCACCCTGTCCACTTAAAAAAAAATGCCTACCTTTTCATGAATTCTTCTTCTAGCCTGATCCCTCTTTATGTTCATCTAATGTTCTTATGTTGCGCTTTTTGGCCTTGAATAGTCTTGTAGCTGGCCAGTCATTGGAAGCTCAGTCTAGCTTCACTTATACGTAGTTGACTCCTCAACAGCATGTATGTTTGTGAAGTGCTATATGTCTCATTTGTACATCACTGATTTCCAAGATTTCCATTTGTAGTTGACTGGAGTTTTTAGATAGTTGAGAAATATTCTATAAATATATATCAAACAGAGTGACTGAAGTAAATTGGGAGTAATCACTAATCTGCTATGAAATATTACTTTCAAATTCAGACTGAAAGTCATAGGTTGTATGTTACATTGCCTGTAGTGTCAGTGACAAAAAGCAAGGTGAAGCCAGAGGAATACCACAATTCCTGAACTGGGGTACGTTTCCCAAAAACTCTTGTTAGCAACTTACATAGTTAGAACCATTCAGTTGCATAGTTCCAGTTATGCAAGTAACTTTGCTTATGAGAAACACGCCCCTGTATGGAAAAGTAAATGTCTAATAATGCAATATTTTTTTGAATAAGAGCATGACTAAATGATGACAAATATATATTTGCCCAAGATCTGTCTGTATGTCTATCAGCAGTGTGACTAACACAAGTTCAGATTCTGAACTGGGTCTGCATGTAAAAGAAACGGATGTAAATACATGTAAATGGTTCCATGGTCAACCCTAAAACAGGGCAGTGTTGGACTCAGCAAGGGACTGAGGCAGCACATCTGCTCCACCACCTCTTTCAATGAATATTGATAGATCCAGGCCCTAGTCAAGTGTGGCTCTTTATTTCAAGATCCTTTAATTGCTGATGTATTGCTCAGGGCTGGCCCTGTATGCTACTCCATCTGCTTGGGTGACTTGAGAGTTGTGTTTTCATGAAATGTACAATAATTATTAGGCTGTACAATAACCATTGTGCTTGGTGTTGTATAGAGTATATGTGTGGGTGTTCAAATAATATTTTCTTCATCTACAGCAAAAGGTATGATTTCATCACTGGCTTTGTTTTTTCAATATATAAAGTACTGATTGAATTGTTACACCTCTTCTTAATATATAACACAGAATTCTGTATACATATTATTGCACATAAAAAAGTCTGTAATTTATTGTTAACTCTGTAACAAAGTGCTGTAGGATGCTGATCTATAGATAACTAGATGTCATTTGGAAAGAAACCCAAAATTGTGTTGTGTACAGCAGGAGCTACAGGAGCACAACACACAAACACACAGCTTAATGGCCTTAGTTTCAAGATTATTTGAATTCTTTGCAGATGTTTTCCAGGCAAACTTACTGGTAGATTTTGGGGAACTTTATTTGAGGATAATGCTGTGCAGTATATATGAGCTTAATATAATTCCAACAGAAGACTGTACTGGGTAAATGTAATGAATATTTGCACAAAAGGATCTTTTGATGAACCGTTCAACCAGACTTTAACTGGAAATGTGTGAATTTCCACATGATGATAAACTTAGCAATTTTTTTGAAAAAAGTCACACTTTTAATTTTGCCTTTTCTGAGTTAAGCAAATTAATGTGCACCCGGCAAACGAAAAAAAACAATTGTACTTGGCTGCAAATTAACATTTGGTAGTTTATCAGTAGTTTTTATTGTGAAGCACTTATGATACAGTTTGATGCCAGTTAACTAAAAACGGCTATCCGAGAAACAAGATACTGGTGCACAAAAATGCCAACAGATTAAAACCAACCCCACAAACCCAGAAACTACACTCGGAGATGCATGCTCACTACCCAGTAAGATTCTGAAGGAGCAAGGTCACATAGACTCAGTTCCACAATTGAGTGAAGTGCAGGAGTAAAAAACTGCTTGAAATAATACAGCAGTGCCCCCTTATCCATGGGTGATACATTCCAGGGTCTACTGTAGAATGCCAAAGCCGTGCATAATAGCAAAATATTCCACAATCCCCATTTAAAACACGATTTTCGTGTTTACAGATGGTATAATTTAACAGAAATTGTGCATTCTAAGAGATTACCAAAATTAAATACAGTAATAAAGTAGATTGTACATTATTATATAGTACTGTATACAGTACTGTACATTTTCTCAAATGAAAGGGATTCTGACATTTTAGCCAAATTTTCAAGAGCCAAGAATGAAAAAATACCATGTATCGAGGGATAGGCAATGAAAATCATGCTTTTTATACCCCTCAAAGGATGAAGGAACAATGGAAAAAACATAGTTACACATTTTACAATGAAAAATCCCGCTGTATTTGGAAAATGGAAGTTCTTTTTGATCTTGTCATGGACCACTCCGGAGATCTTTGTCTCTACAGCCACGCCCCTCCAGGAGATCCTGCTGACAGAAAACGCCTGTTTGGGGAAGTTGTACCCTTCAAGCTCAGTGACTACACCAGTGGCTCCACTTTGGGACCCTGCCTCTCCCAGCTGTTTTCTTTCTTCCCGCTGTTAGCCATCTATTTCTGGAGGTCTGGCTCGCCAGCCAGATGTTAGATCTTCATGTTTCATCCTCAGTTCAAGCATTTGTTCACATGCATCTCTCTGTCTTTCCATGTACCAACCTTTGCTTCGCCTCCTAAACCCCGAGCCCTGCCTAGCCTGCTTATTCCCGTTGCTGATCGCCTGACCCACGCCTGGACACCCACCACCCACTCTCACCTCAGCCCTCCAACAACTGATGCTGACTGCCAAACCTTATTTTTGTCCATGTAATGGGTGCACCTGGCTTTCCATGTCTCTTTGTTTAAGCCTCACATGACTGCCCTCTGGCCTCTCCTGTGCTGCTCCTCCAGATGGAGATGAGGAATTCACTGTTTTTACTGATTTCGAGCATTTATTTCTGTGCATATCTCTGTCTTTCCATGTACCGACCTTTACTTCATCTCCTAGACCCCGAGCCCTGCCTAGCACACTTAATCCTGTCGCCGATCACCCAACCCACGTATGGACAACCGGCACCAAGTATTATCTTAGCCCTCTGACAACTTACGGCAATCGCCAACCTCATCGACCGTCTATCGATCCCTGCTTCTGCCTTCCGTCTTGGGTTCCCGTGACAGCCCCGTGCTACCGTGGATTATTTTTGGAAGTACTGGTCGTCTGAAAATAAAACCCAGTTACCTGTACTGATCTGCGCCAGTGTCTGTCTTTTGGATATGAAAGGCCGGAGGCCTTGCAGGCCCCGTAGGTCTGAGCTCTGGCAAGCCTGCAATGTTCCACCCAGTGACCTAAGGCAGAGGTCCACCGGCTCCGACAAGGCTGGACCCAAATCATTACATCAAAAGGGACACCTCACCCCCACCGGGCTGCCAGAACCCTGCAGCCAAATTCTAGCGACAAGGCCTGAATGGCTCAAGACAGAGATGCATCCTACACTCACTAACTCACACTAACACAGGAGGTATTACCCCAGACTAACATTAGGGACACATACACCCATGTTTGGTCTCGTTTGAATGGTCACAGTACGACGGGCACAATACTCTCAACCTTAATGCAGCATGTTCTCACATAAGAGAAATATAGAAAGTATGGCTAAATCCACCAAAGTGGAGGATCCTATCACCTGGTAAAACAAAGGATTTCTCACACCCCTCGTAAAGCAATTCGATTGGCTGAATGGATAAGATCAGCAGGTCTCCAGGACACACACACAAGATCAAAACAGTCCCTAAAATAATCAATTACAGCCTTTGGTCAGTAAAAGTAGTCTTCAAAGACATCCCGTCACTTGGTTTGGAATACTTAAGGAAGAGCTCCAGAGCAGCAGAGGGAGACACTCTGTAATCAGAGCTCCCACATAGTGCTGAGTGAATCTCCATCTGTAATCAGATATTTTCTGCAGCTACTCTGTGTCCACTCAGCTGAGGTATGGAATTGTTGTATTGTGTTTGATTGGATGGTATAGTTTAGGAATTGTGGCCACATGTTAGAATTACATTAATGTTATCCATCCTGTTATATTTGGTTAAATTGATGTGTTTTTAGTAATTGTAAACCAACTGTTCTGATTACTTCTTGGCTGTCTGACTTTGCTACCCTCTGCATGATCCCCGTGGGCTGGGTCTATGCCCCTTTTATTTATGTTTATTTTTATTTCTGAGTTTAGCCTACTCTTTTGCAGCCTCTGGCTCCGTTCCACTGAGTTACGGTGAATACCGCCCCAGCTTCTGAGGCGCGCACACGCGGAGTTACGGCAAAGGCCGGCTCAGCCTCTGAGGTGTGCACACGCTGGGTTACGGTAAGAAGACTGGCTCCGCCTCTGAGGCGCGCACACACTGAGTCACGGCAAAAGACCGGCTCAGCCTCTGAGGCGTGTACATGAGGAGTTACGGAAAAAGACCTGCTCCACCTCTGAGGCGTGTACATGAGGAGTTACGGAAAAAGACTGGCTCCGTCTCTGAGGCACGCACACGCTGAGTTACGGCAAAAGACCGGCTCAGCCTCTGAGGCGTGTCCACGAGGAGTTACAGCAAAAGACCGGCTCCACCTCTGAGGCACGCACACGCTGAGTTACGGCACCCACCGGCTTAACCTCTGTGGCCCTCACTAGCTCAGATATGACAATGGTCTGCTGAGCCTCTGAGGCACTAGGAGTCGCCGGGCCCGAACGGTTGTCCAACCTGACGTCCTGTTACGCTGTAGGGAGTTGATACCTTCTAAACAGAGCCTTGCATAGCAGACCCGCGGATCGCCCACTCGGCCGAGGCGAGTCCGGTGTATTCTGCCGCCCAGGGTAATGGGAATTCAGCAATAGAAAGCACAGCCCAGGAGTAATCGGAATAACAGAAATGTTATGACTGAAACGTAATAAAAGATCTTTAAGTAAATTGGAGTCAGATATCATTTGATTTTCCCTAAAAGGGTAAGTAACTTTACAGGAGTGCTCGGAAGGACCTACATGCATTCTAAGTCTTCGGCTGTCCAATTGGATTCCGCCATTGGGCCAGTGGACGGTTCCTACAGATCTCTCACAGATCTGGACCTCAAAATTTTGTCTAACAAAGAATAAACACACCATTCCTTAAAGTAAGTTCCAGGAGATTTGGGAAAAGAAAAAAGAAGAGCAGTTTTTGCCTGGTTATCTCCAACTATATTTGATGTTTATTAAAAAATACATTTAGTATTAGTAGAAAATCCTGTATTTAAAGACATTACACATGTGGATTCAGTAATGCACATAAGGTATTGTGATTAATGCCATTCTTGGGACATCTTAGGATAAAAGTCTTTCACACTTTTAATCTAGGCTAAGTTAGTTACATTTATCAATGGAAGTAGTTTCTGGTTCCTTACTTCCCTCTCACACAACCAAATATTCATATTTTGCTTTAACAGTTTTCCAAAGAAATTCAAACCCCACATCTTCATTTTGCTTGGGTTTTCGAAGCACTGACTAAAAAAACCTAAAAAGGGCAGCAGTGATGATGGCTTCCAGTTAATTTATTATTTTTATCTAAATAACCCTACCTCACAGTTTTCAAAAGTTACAGAAGCAAAGCTAAGGACCATGATGAATTGAAGAAAAAATATGATATGCTTTGAAGATGTTTAAAGGGAGCTTAAAAAAGCCCAAAGTAATCAAAGTGGTTTCTTCAAAGAGGTCTACCATATCTTCAAAGAGGTCTACCATGGCTTTTTTTCCCTTTAAAATCACAATCTGATAAGAAATTATTCATTTGAAATGAAGCACTTAATTCTTGACTTGGCAGATAGCTTTCTATGATATCACCTAAAAGGTCAAAGTCAAGCAACCAAATAAAGGTCAATAGAAATAAAAATGTCAAAACCTGCACATAACAACATGTTGGAAATCATTTTTGCAGCTTTTTGCATTTCTGTAATATTACGTGCATGATTATGTTACACTTAATATTTTCTGTTCAAATAGATGCAGTTACAAGTCATAAGTACATTTTACATATTTAATGGATGCTTTATCCATGTAAATTTTTAGAAAGCAGGTTCAGTCAGTCCGAAGAAAAATTGGGGGTTAAGGGCCTTGCTGAAGGATCCAGTGGAGAAACCACTCTATCAACCGCCAAATCTGAACCAGGGACCTTCTGATCACAGGCATGGTATCTAAGCTGCTGAGCCACAGTAAAGTTGTGTAATCATGCAAAAGTCCGTTTAAAGTATTTAAAAATGGAGATAATAATTATAAAAAACCAAAAGTAAAATTGCTTCCAAGTTTCTAGTTCTCTGTGTGTCACAGTATTGCAATGCATATAACCACCCTACATGTATTCATATGAAAAGAACATTTTCGTTTATAAATATTTTGGAAGATGCTTAAAGCTATCATTATTAGTCATGACGATTCATTTTTATACAAATAACATAAATCTAATCTCATAAAGTTAAAATGGCAGAGAAGGAAAATTGGAAATAACCTGGTATAATTGTAGGAAATTGGGTATAATTATGGAAAGGCAATACATGTTTATTAAACACAAGTTTAAACAAAAGGTGTACTACAACTTATTTAAACAAACTCAAGATAAGCTATTCCAGTGGTACTGCAAAAAGGTTTGCTCCATTATCTGCAACATATTCACTAAGAATACCCACCCCACAAAATACACTGTTTCTGTGATTCTAATAGGTGATCATTTATTTTTATGCCAATACATTTATATTGGCTGTAAGAAGGGGGATTAAGTGACATTTACTGTGTTGTGTGCTTGTGTTGTGTGCCTGTTGTCTGCCACAGTACCTGAGTATGGCAGCCATCAGAGCGACCAGACCAATAATAGGTGTACACACCTACAGAGATCTGGCCACTCCCCGAGCATACCTCAGAGAGTGCCATCACTGAAATGCGGAATTTACGAATCTCCTCCTGCAGCAGAGGAAAATGGTCATCATGCTGGAGAGACAAGACATCTCATATGCCTACCTGGATGGGCCACTTCAGATTAGGACCCGAGTACTGCCGTGCAGCAGGCAATGCCTCAGCACCACACCAGATCCGATCCCCAACAGGCCTGGCCCCAGTGGCTCTCTGGCAGTTTTTCTCCTGCAGGAGTGAGGTTCCCCTATGCCCTTCATCATGCATGCAGCCTTCCCGTGGGTGGCTACAGCAGAGTGACTCCCGTAGAAAGTAGGAAAATGTCCTGTCTGCTATGTTTTTTTGCAAAACCCCTGTATAAGGTGCAATTCCTCATCAGTGTTTTCAACCCCATTTCACAGATGTTCAATGTCTACCGAAAGGATTGTCTTTGCTTTTAATCACTTATACCTGAAATACACACACACACACATTCAGATTCACAACCAGAATAATGATGCCTTAACTGTAGGGTTTTACTCCAGAAAATGTGGCAGTTATTTTAATTACTAATAATTTAATTTGATTAACAGGTACAGGGCAATTGTTTAATTAATGGAAATACTCCAAAATACCTCTTTTGCTGAGTTTCTTCAAATCTAACCTTGTAGGGAGATGGTTTCAGATTGGATGACTATATGGCTCATTAAATTCAGCTGTACTATGAAAGGACTGCTGCAAGTGAACAGTTCCAGAGCAGTGTGTGCCCTTTAAAAGTGGGACAGCACTGCAAAAGATTGATGGCCACATAAAAAGTAGTAGGTCTGTTTGTAATAAGTAGCAGTGAGATGTTATAAATCAGATGTGTTTTAGAGATTAATTTTACATTTAAACCCATTTCAAAATTGGATATGCACTTAGCTAATTATTTGCAATGGCCAATAAAGATAATACTAAATTAAATGCAACTAAAATGAAAGCACAAGATATAAAGAAAATACAGTTATAATTAATGTGTGGGTGATATACATTATATGGACAAAAGTATTGGGACACAACTCTCAATCACTGAATTCAAGTGTTTGTTCAGACCCATTGCCACATGTATATAAAATCAAGAATCTACTGTAGTCCTGCAGTCAGGTTTACAACCATGAAGGAATGTGTCATTCTGAAGAACTCTTCCCTGCTAGATATTCCTTTGTTAATTGTAACTGGTACTATTACAAAGTGAAATCATTTAGGAACAACAAACTCAGCCACAAAGTGGCAGACCATGTAATATACCAGAGCGGGGTTACCGAGTGCTGAGGCGCATAGCGCATAAAAGTCACCAGTGCTCTGACTTAATAACTACAGAGTTCCAAACTTCAACTGGTATTAACTCCTGCATAAAACTGTGTTCAGGGTGCTTCATGGAATGGGTTTCCATGGCTGAAGAGCTGCATGCAAGCCTCACATCAGCAAGTGCAATGCCCAGCGTCAGATGGAGTGGTGGAAATCATGCTGCTACTGGACTCTGGAGCAGTGGAAACATCTTCTGTGGAGTGACGATTCACGCTTCTCTGTCTGGCAATCTGATGGACGAGTCTGGGTTTGGCGGATGCCAGGAGAATGTTACCTGCCTGAATATAATGTGCCTTATGTAAAGTTTGGTGGAGGGGGGATAATGGCATGGGGTTGTTTATCAAGGGTTGGGCTTGGCCACTTAGTTCCAATGAAGGGAACTTTTAATGCTTCAGTATTAAAGATAATTCTGGCAATTAAGACATTCTGGACAATTCTATACTTCCAACTTTGTGGGAACCGTTTGGGGAAGGCCCTTTTCTGTTCCAACATGACTATGCCACAGTGCACAAAGCAAGGTCCATAAAGACATGGTTGGGTGAGTCTGGTGTATAACAACTTGACTGGTCCACACAGTGCCCTGACTTCAACCCCTTTGAACACCTTAAAGATGAACCAGAACAGAGATTGTGAGCCAGGCCTTCACAATCAACATCGATGCATGACCTCACAAATGCTGTTCTGGATGAATGGGCAAAAATTCCCACAGACACACTCCAAAATCTTGTGGAAAGCCTTCCCAGAAGAGTGGCAGCTGTTATAACTGCAAAAGGGGGGCCAACGCCATATTAATGGTTAAGGATTTAGAAAGGGATGTAATAAAAGTTTCTCAATATGTAACGGCCCAATACTTTTGTCTATATAATGTAATTCAAGAGCTATCCCTCAGACTCCTCAATGTGCTTTTGGTGACTTTTATTATTTATTTTACATTTATCATATTTTTTATTATTTTAACCATATGTAGAAATAAAATCTGCTTATTATAGATTTTAACTTGGAAAATTATATTTTATAAAGCTAAATGCCAATCACAGTAAACAGAAACAACTTGATTTTATATGGATTCATATAACGAGTCTAAATTCTCAGTGCTTAAGTATAAAGCAGCAAACAGCTTCCAGTCTGAAGTTACAGGGCATGGCAGTCATATTCCCAATTATAGGCATCATCCATGCATGTTCAGCTTATCCTGAATAGCACGGATTCCCTACAGCCCTTTGATAAGCCTGGACCGGTAGGGGGTGTTGGCTGTAAACACAGCCGAATAGGTGGAGGATTGATTGGTGAGCCACATTCCTGAGGTCTTAAAAAAGAATTGGCTTGAAAATGCATAGTGTATTTTTGGAAACTAATCAACCCCACCCCCAAACCCCCCAGTGTTCTCCAGCCTGGTGGAATACTGGCCACGAACAGGTGTCGGGTTAGGAACCCCGGCTGTAAAAGATTGTGGGTGTGGACAGGTGGGAGGCCATAAGGTAGGGGATGCTAGGAAATGCAGCATTGCAGCCCACTTGACAATAAGTCACACAACAAAGGTAACACCCAACAGCATCACAATTAATGCTATTAAATAGTTCAAACATTGCACACATATTCACCCATTAATATCTTATGATTCCTAGAAATTCATAATCACATATAAAACATTCCAGTATACTATGCAGTATAATGTACAGGAAAATTGTTTTTATATGAAATTCGAAATGGCTACAATTTTATTAACCCTGCCTACAGCTGAAGGCGATATAAAAACTTGACATTACTATACCAAATAAAGATAACATTTTGTATTGCATTAATTCCTAAAAGATTAAAGTATTCTGTTAAAATGGTATTTGGAATGTTTAAAGTGAGGTCGGTGAATTCACACAAATTTTGAAATGAAGTAGCAAAAGAAGTCATTATTCTTTCTGAGAAACTAAGCTCTATTGTAATTTGAAAGCAAAAGGGATTGAGTACTCCTGTGACTGTACCTCTGCAATATACAAGTGAACGATTCTTTTGAAACAAACCCATCTGTGGAAAACCAGTATCAATCTGTAAAGGATTATTTGCTTTTAAACATTTAAGCATCAAAAACTCAATTGCAAATGCCAAATGCTTCAAAAATTTCAAGGATGAAGGCTTTAATGAAAGATTATCCCTGAAACATTTTACTGTATATGATTTACAAATAATGGTTTTTAAGTTGTTGGGAAATTGTTGCTTTGGCTTGGCACAGTATGTTAGAATTGAAAATGTTTTTGAATGTTAAGTTTTTGGATTGTGAAGATGCATATAAAGGCAAAAAACTGATTAGCAGGTGGCTTAGTATTTTCACATCAGATATAAACTTCTTAATTAACATGCGGGTTGAAACAAATTTCTGTTTTGTTATCAGAATGACCAGGCCATGCATTCTTGTGTTCAGTCAATCCCATTCTGCTAAATCATGTCTTTTCATCATGTATACTTACCAATATGCTGTCACAGTAGCTCTGCATGTTTGGTACCTTGTCTTTCTGCATTACATGTGTCCAGTGTTCTTCACACTTTGTGACCTTCGGCATGGACTGACTGTTTTTTTTGATACGGTACCATCAGGATAGTTAGGTCTAAGCAAAGTCAGCATTTTCTGGAAAAAGTACCCTTGGCTCTCCTTGTTCAGCATTACAGGCGGAACAGCTGCTATTTTAGGGCTTACATCACATAGCGATTCATTTTTTGATGTTCTATAAGAAAATCATGCAATAAGGGTAATCGGGATCCAAATAGGAGATTAGCAGTTTTACTTATTGGCCAGGTGCAAAAGGTATTTGGAACTGATTTCAAGCTGATATGGTTACAATTTTTAAAACTGAATTTATTGTCCAGATTTTTCTGTACGAATATATCCGGTCATCAATAATTAACACGATTAGAAATGTTATGCCTGTACTGCTGTTTTGGTCATATTGACCAAGGTCTGTGTGATTAGTGGTTGGGGTCAGTCTATTTGGACTGAAAAAATTATGATCTTTGCTTGGAGTAGGAAGACCAATGATAAAGGACTTGACTACACTCTTAATTTATGCATCCATGGTGAGTGATCACCAGCCACAGGCCATGAAATCCAATTATTGAGCTATTATTAAATTATTTAATTACTAAAGTATTGAAACCAAGCTACCCTTGATTAGCCTTATTAATAATTTAACTATTTAAGTGTGTTGCAAAAAAGGACATTTTTTTCAGATAAATACTTGAAATGACTGCATTGCTGTGTCTAACCTGTAATTGTCCAGTATTTTAGATGACAGGTACCAGGTGACATGTACCAGACATGTTTGCTTCAAAACAGTCACTGTCAGCCAGATATATCAAGACCCCGGTTTAGTGAGAACACTGTATCATATGGAATTATGATGCTCATCTAATCTTAGAATTGGGCATTTTGTAGAATAAATATTTTATTTTCCAGAAACATCGAAATTTTGAATGGCATGAACCCTTCAAATCCTTCAGACGCATCTGGTGAAAGAAAACTTTATTAAACGCACATAAAACAAAATATGTTGTCACAATGGCAACTCTGGGACCCCCCCCCCCCAATCTCCTCCACTGGTTGCCTGAAGGGGACCCTGCACCAGTCGTGCGACTAAATGGATTGGAAGCCGAACCTAGGCTCTGTCTCTAATCAACCACAGCATCGATTATAGAGGATGCTCCACAACAGAGAGAAGAGGTACAGCATCAGAGCCATCATCCATCAGTGTGGTGGATGACCTAAGGACAGCCAGACTTACTGCCAACCCCAAAAAGTGTGCCCTGGGGCTACAAGAAGCACACTTCCTGGGATATTGCATTAGCAGTTGGGGGTGGTGGGGTAGCATTAGCAGCATATCCCCAATTTTCAAAATATAGGGCAAAAGAAATAAAACTCCAGTGATTAATAAAATATCACTGTTCTATTCTACAGTGGATGGCCCAGGCGAAGGACAGCAATGCTAAGGTCACCCGGTGACCTTCTCATTCCAAGTGCAGCACAGACTGGGCTGTGGATAAGCCAACACTGATCTCGCCCATCGCCATGCCCTCTGGGGGGGGGGCATACTACAACGATACCTCCAGGACTCCCACTCGGTAACAACTGGGGCAGCCTGAGAGGAGCCCCTGCACTAGTTGTGGCACTAAAGTGATTGATATAACCCAGTGTTTCCCAATCCAGTCCCCGTAGACCCACAGACAGTCCACATGTTTGCTCCCATCTTGGTTCCCGGTGGGAGGGAGCAAAAATGTGGGCTGTCTGGCAGGGAGCTCAGAGGGAATAAAAATATGGACCGACTGTAGGTCCCAGAGGACTGGATTGGGAAACACTGATATAGCCTATTTGCTGTTTTGCATGTTGAGGTTGGTCAAACACAACCAACACCGAAACTGAGTAGCACTGTTGGGAAGACCTATAAGTCTTATAACATTAAAATTGCATTTGGACATATAGAAATAGAAAATCACAACGTAGATACTGAGTACTGTATATATGTATATAATAGTGCTATCAAAACAGGATTGTTCTTATTATAGATACTGAGATGGTGCAATCAGGTTTCAAAGTATTGCAACAATACAAATACATACGGATGTAAACAGGCATACTGGTACCTACAGCTAGCATCCAGCTAGCTTTAGAATTTAAATTGAAGATGTAATATATGTATCAAAACCATTTGCACCAGCACCATTACCGGCCTCAGAAGATGAATTAGCGTTTTTGAAAGTGCCTGTTATCAATGGGGTGCACATGTGGATGGCAAACAGCTGCCATTTTCAATTTGGCGCAGAGAAAGAAACCACAAACATTACCTGCCGCAGCCCCCTGCACATATAGCAATATTGGCTGACACATTTTCTGCTCTGTGAATCAGTGAATTGCTTCTATTTATGAGCAGAACTAATATAGCAGTAGATTTGACACAAAGTACAGAGACTGAAATCCCCCATCCCGAACTTTATAAAACGCAGGAAATAAAAATAGCGCCTTCCACCCTGAATGATTTGCTGGATTTTTGTATATTTCCTTCTATTGTAAGGGTTGAATCTTAAGTCTTTGCCTTGCAGTTCATTTCATGATGTGGCTTCAGCTGGTATTCAGTCTGTGACTTAGAAATAGCTCCTTTATTTGACCACAGGGTAGGCTCCTCCATTTGCCACACCAACAGCACTTCCAGCAGCAACCCAGCTTTCCTAATTGGTCTCCCATTCAAGTACTGGCCTTATTTACAGTTACAGGAATACAACGAAGTACTCTAAGAGCAAGCAAAGAAAGGACAGCTTTTCAAGTAGTGTGCCAAATGTTCAACAAAACAAAACTTTCACTTACTGCTCTACCAAACCTGGCTAAATAGTTTTCAATTACCCGCACCTGTGTCAGACTGGCATAAAAAACTCGCACTGTAACGTGGTCACCTGGAGGGAGCAAATGGGAGTGACCTTGATGGCTGGAAGCCACAGGTTGTATCAGCATCATCTTAGCCAGCTTATTCTACTTTGGTTGAATATTAGAATAATGTGGAATACTGAATATTGTCACTTCAGGTATCCGTGATACTCTTAAAGCTCTTGAATTGAGAAATTCCAGCACAGGGATTTTTGATGTCTATACCATTTAAACAGTGCTATGAATGAAGCATTCATACATTTTTTAGGACTGGAATTTAACTGAATGTTAGAATGAATTTGAATCAATATAAAACAGTATTGTAAGACCATACGAACCTACTATAAATGTTGTTCAGTGGATATCCAAACAAAAAACTGCATATTATGAGTATTACTACATACATATTACTACATATATTACAAATTCACATATTCACATCATTGTTGTTATGGCCGGCGTGCGGCAAGCAGGAAAGCAGGCGAGAGAGCCGGGCACATGAAAAAAGCGGGGTTTATTACAGGGAAACCAGCAGACATGGGAGCACACGGGAGACTAACGTCAATGACCGATCTGGGGAGACGGACTAGGACGTGGACTAAATACACAGGATAACAAGCAGGAAACAGAAAACAGCAGGTAAACAGAAGGATTCCACACGGGGTTAATGAGGTAGGCATGGTCCACATGAGGGCTGAACGGGCGATCATGACGAGTGTGAAATATGTGGGAGGCTACTGAAATTTAAATATTTCATGTAGTTTGGGAATACACTGAAAATATATCATGGCTATTTTACATGAAGATTTTACACTTTTTTGGGTTCATCAGCACCATTAGTAAGGGTGAAATAAACTTATATAAATAAACTCACAGCTTACATGCATCTGGAATGGTGTTTAATACTGAATACTGGTGAAATAATGCAAAGTACTACATGTATTAGTACACATTTCAGCATTCATAAGTAATATACAGCTTTTACCTGGAAGTCTGATATGTTTATGTTTTTTTCTTATCGTCAGACTCAGTTGTTTATTGGCAAATTTCCTGAGCTGAAGGAAACTGTGACAAAGAGGACAGCAGAGCTATCTTTTACTTTTTCAGCCTGAGGCCTAAACAGTGTGTCATCAAGAATGATGTTGCATAGGGTGCTCATGTAAATGAAACCTGGTTCAAACAGGTAAACACATACTTACTCGGGGTATTGGCTCATAGATTTTTTTAAGCATGTCTTAGAAAGGCAGCATAAGCATGTCAGTCCATCAGTTTGAAGAGCAGACTTGCTTTTCTTGAGTGAATTAGAAAGAGTAATTTTATCGGAAACCAAACATTTGACACTTTAGCAGCCATCTACTGGCGTCAGTGTTTCCTCCCCACTCAGTTTTGCGGATTGACAATCGGATCTTTTTAAACTCTGTGTCATTTCTGGTGAGACAGTGAATAGAACCATGTAACAGAGTTGGGAGAAAGGAATGGGGGCTGTATTGGGGGACTAGAGTTGATACAAGTTTAACAAAGACAATGAAGGAAGGAAACGCAGAGTCAGCCATTTTGGCATTAGCAAGGGGAACAGGATTGTAATCTCTCAGGATTATAGCACTTAGCCTGAATTTAAAAAGTAAAACGTGTCTGATATTTTACATTGCAAATAAAGTGTTGGTGCCTGCGTGATTCACCAACTTATAAAAATACCAAGGATATATTAAAATGTCACACCCTTTGACCCAGTCACCTGAATCTCAAAGATTCCATTGTGCTCTTTCAAATACAATATATGACTCAACAAAATGCTCACATTTATTCTTGTTAGTCAAATTTTTGCATTACCTTTTTTACATTTATATTATGATTTCTCCATGTGAAAACAAAAAAAGGAGAATGTTCCTATTGGGAGAGATGTGGTATATAGTACCTTCTGTCATACATTTCCTTAAAAACAGTAATGATACTGGAAAACAGTCCTTTAGTACAGTATATCCATCATTTGTTTTAACATAATATTATAATTAGCATTGGTGCAGAAAAAAAGGTCATGATAAATTGTGGTTCCTAGGAAGATTCAAATGTGATCACAGTTTGGCCTTGTATGGTTATGGGCGGGATACAGGGTGGGGGATTTCACCTGAAGTCCACCATCATTTCAACAGTTTTTTGGGCATTGAGCTTTAGGTTGTTTAAGCAACACCATGATGTCAACTGCTTGATCTCCTCTCTGTATGCTAAATCATCACTGTTTTGAATCAGTCCGATCAGGGTTTTGTCATCTGGAAACCTAATGAGTTTTGCAGAGGGGTCCCCTGATGTGCAGTTGTTTGTGTACAGAGAGAAGAGCAAAGGAGAAAGCACACAGCCCTGTGGAGCTGATAGTCCGTAGTGATCCACATGCATAGTGGATCAGGTACAGACAGTTGTGAGATTTTGTCTGCATTAGCTCTGGGAAAATACGTAGTATTAAATGCAGAGCTAAAGTTCACAAACAGAATCCTAACATATGTCCCAGGGCAGTCCAGGTGAAATGGAGTTCAATGTTAACTGCATCGTCCACAGACCTGTTGGTTCTGTAGGCAAACTGTAGTGGGTCAAGCAATGATGGCAAACTGTAGTGGGTCAAGCAATGATGGTTTTAAGGTATGACAGCACAAGTCTCTCAAAGGCCTTCATAACCACAAATGTGAGAACCACTGGTCTGCAGTCATTGAACCTTTCTTGGTTTCTTTGGAACAGGTATTATAATGGATGATTTAGAACAGGCTGGAACAACACAAAGATTCAGTCAACGGTTGAAGATATCTGTGAAGACAGGTGACAGTTGATCTGCTCAGTGCTTCAGAATGGCTGGGGAGACAGAATCTGAACCAAGATCTTTTCTTGTATTCTGACTTCTGAAGATTTTGTTTACAATTCTCTCGTTGAATCTCATAGAGGGTTGGGTGGATGTAGGGGGACTGAGCTGGGGGGAATGTGAGAGAGGTGCGAAGGAAGCCAGGTGTGAAGAAGGCCAGTGAAAAGGTATGAGCTATGAAGGTGAGGGCTGTATGATGCGTGAATATGTCTTTTCAAACCCACAGTAGAATTTGTGTATTGGTCATGTCATAGCTGGGTGGTATTTTTCTTTTTGTAGTTGGTTATTGTCTGTATTCCCTTCCAGACTGTAGATGGCTTGTTGGTTGAGAACTGGTTTTCCAGCTTTTTGGCATATTCCACCTTGGCTTTGATCGCCTTCTCCAGTTTGCGCTTGGCAGTTTTGAACAGATTTTTGTCACCACTCCTGTATGCTTCATCTTTTGTTTTAAGAAGCTGCCTGAGTTCAGGTGTAAACCATGGTTTGTCATTGTTATACCTGACAACAGTCCTCACAGAAGCTCATGTATGATGTTGCAGTGTCCATGTATTCATCCAAGCTGTTAAGGGGAGTAAAAGTCTTGCCGTTGATGAATAAACTTTCCAGGTCTGGGATGCATGATTTCAGCAGAACTGTAACATCGTTACCACAGATTTCGTGTATATAAAAACAAATTCTCCCTCCTGTTCATGGTTCGACAGTTCCGTGTCATGGTTGGCTCTGTTGAAAACCGGCAGATGCAGCACACTGTCCGGAATATTCTCGTTTAACCACGTCTCCGTGAAACACAAGGCAGATGTAACCATGGTATCTCTCTCCCTTGTTATCATGAGTTGTAGATCATCCAATTTGTTGCATAGTGAATGTAGATTCGCTAGTACAGTAGAATCGATGGTATTAGTGTCCGCAGTCCTCCCCTCCATAAGTGCGCCTGCTCACTTACCATGACACCGGCTTCAAGATAGAATAGCTCCTTTGATTGCAACTTCTAAAAAGTCAGTAAAAGCTGAAAAAGTCGGATTCACAAATTACTTCACACATGAGTTAACCATGTTCCAGTTAAGCAAGTTGGATGCCATGCAAGGCACTAACCTGCTCACTGGGAGCAATTTGGGGTTCAGTGTCTTGCTCAAGGACACTTCGATGGGGTCAGGAGGAACCGGGGCTCGAACCTACAACCCTCCAGTTGCCGAGCAATAGCACTACTTCCTGCGCCACCTTCTAAGCCGATATGAACTGCCTCTTAAAAATACAGAAAAAGAAAGACACTGCAGAAGGTATGTTTGTTTTTATTTATTTATTTATTAGCATTTTTCATTGGGTGAGAAACATCTTTTTGTGTTTCAATCAGTCTTTTAATCACTTATTTCGTAGTCAGTAATGTTGCACAAAGGGTAAAAACTCTTCGGGATAGTTATCTATAAATGCAATATTTCCAATTCAATGTATAATATTAGCCTGTAAAATGGGATATGCGTAATGTACGTTTTAATATATGCGCTTAATATTCAAAATAAGATTCGGAAGTTTCGCTCTGCCTTGGGGCGGCAGGAATTAATTTTGATAGAAATAATATAGTGATAGTGGATATGAGTGTAATATTTAATTACAGATAATCTTTACTTAAATAACGTTCTCATAGGATGCTGATATCAACTGTGCTGCGGATAAGATGGTGAGTCATCATCCTGAAGACTGGAACAGAGTGGGAGGTCATGCTGAACATGGATGACTACATTTTTGCATGTCATTTCTGAGTCACCAAACCACAGTTTGAATATCTCCTAACGAAGCTCCAAGAGAATGGCGTAAAACAGAAACATAGTCAATGTCTACCATCAGTCCCTGTGACAAAATGTGCTGACGTTCCTGTGGTACATGACCAACCAAAACAGCTTTAGGGAGATATCAGACAAGTATGATGTGTCACAGTCATCAGCACACAGGATCATACTAGAAGTGCTCAACATCAATTGCAAAATGGGATCAACCTTCATCTCCTGGCCAAATGCTTGCGAGAAAACAACATCTGCTGCTGCTTTCCACTGCCTCTGTGGGCTTAGTGGTGTCATGAAGATATAGAGGCCACACATAAGAGGATGAGACATGGACTACAGGGAATTGTAGGCAAGAGTGGGAGATTCATTGACTTTTTTACTGGACCACCAGACAAGGTCCATGATGCCAGGATGTTGAGGCTCTCAAACTTCTACACGTCATAGCAGAAAAAGATGGGTGAGCACAGCTTGCTGGGAGACAATGCCTACATTGGACAGTCGTTCCCATTTTTCATCACCCCAAACTGTGACAATGGGGCTCTTACTGAAGAAGATCAGTTGCAGAACTACAAGACCAGCCAAGGGAGGGTGGTTGTTGAGCAGAACGACCAGAATTGATGCCTCAGGCCTACGCATGTCTAGTCAGAACTGTAACATCACTACAACAGTTTTCGTGTAAATGAAAACAAATTCTGCCTCCTGTTCGCGGTTTGACAGTTCCGTATCACGGTTGGTTCTGTAGATTTGGAAAACCGCCAGATGCAGGACGCTGTCCGGAATATTCTCGTTTAACCACTTGTTATCATGAGTTGTAGCTCATCCAATTTGTTGCATAGTGAGCATAGATTCGCTAGTAGAATCGATGGTATTAGTGTCCGCAGTCCTTTCCTCCATAAGTGCACCTGAGCGCCTGCTCACTTACCATGACGCCAGCTTCAAACAATACAAGATAGAACAGCTCCTTTGATTGCAACTTCTAAAAAGTCAGTAAATGTTGAAAAAGTCGGATTCATGTCGGGAGGCAATGTATGCCTAATGTTGAAGAGCTCTTCTCTTGAGTATTTTATTCTGGTTGGTTTGGAAAAAACAGTGACAATGGGGCTCTTACTGAAGAAGATCAGCTGCAGAACTCCAAGATCAGCCAAGGGAGGGTGGTTGTTGAGCAGAACAACCCGAATTGATGCCTCAGGCCTACGCATGTGTAGAGGGTCGAAGATTATAACTGTCTATTATAACAGATTATAACAGATATTGTATATATAAAGAAAAAGGAAAAAAAGATTAACCCCTCATAAAAAAAAAAAAAATTGTAAGAGGAAGAAGGTTACATCACTAAATTCATTATTGACTTCAATGTATTTTTGGGTTAACCCTGAAATTGTTGTTATTTGTGCCTCCTGTAGAGGGCGCTTAGCGCTTTTGAGAGATGGGATTGCGCAGCTCAGGTCAGAGTTCATTAAACCTCACCAGAGTTCGCGGCATATTCATGTGTTTGTCTCACTTTTCTGCAGGTAGGGGAAAATACGGTTTATTAACCCTGTAAAGTGACATTAAATGAGTCATGATGATTCTGTGATACATGTGGATGCATATGAATGTAATTTGTTTTGGCGAATTGTCTATTTGGTACGGTTTCAGTACGAATCAGTAATTAAGTAGTGTAAACGGTGAATAGGGACAGCGAAATACTAACGAGCACGTACCTAAACTGAGTTTATAAGTGTTTTGATAAGTTGTACATACGTATTGTGATTACATAAGTAAATATATGTGAGTGAAATGCATGTTTTCTATCGGAGTTAAAGTTAGTTGAGATGAGCCAAAATGGCGACAGGTGTATTTAGGTCAGAACCAAGATGGCGTCGTCTGTGTGGGGAAATACCGTGAAACGAAACGGTTTAAGGAGAAAGTGACAGTGGATTTCATGCTTTGTTTATAATTGTGAACCGAATATGTGAGTATGAAAAAGGGGATAACCTTTGTGAATGTAATGTATTGGTTTACATCTATGTAAAGTACAGAGACTTTATTTGTACACCTGAACATTTGAATACATTGAGTTTATTTGGAATTTAGTTACAATATTGTTGTACTAGGAAACTGTGTTCTTTTTCTTGGAAGTGAATGTATAATTCGTGTTATGTTATGATCGAAGAAATGAGAAAGAATGCAGAGTTCATTAAACCTCACCATACCGCTCGCGGCATATTCATGTGTTTGTCTCACTTTTCTGCAGACGCTTCACAGTGTATTCCACTTAACCTTTCAGGTCTCTCCAGCCTGAGACGGGTAACACCACCAGTACTGGGTGACCCTTCTCCAGAAGGTACCAGACTTCACACCCATGGCGAGGTAACACGAACATCACTGATGTATTTATACTCCAGGCAATTTATGCCAAATTTGAGGTGGCATGTTCACTTTTTCATAAAAGCATGAAACTTGGCACACTTGAACAGTTTAGGCCCCAGAACATTCTCAGAATTGGAGCCATCGCAAAAATGCCTTGTGGCGGCTGTTTTACTTTCTGCCATAGTGGTACTTCAGTACTCAAAGTCATTAGAACTCGAATTTCTTAAAAGTCGAACCAACCAGTTCAAAAAAAAAAAAAAGAACTCGATCTGAATCTCAGAAGTCGAACCGTGAACGCTGACCTAAGATAACTTGTATGCGTGGGGAAATGAGACACGCGGCACGACTCTCAGCGGAAACAAAGTGTAACGCTTCAGTCTCAGCCTCGCATTTGCTGTGACAGTATCGTTTGTTGGTGATAGTGCATTTCTTATTGAAAATATCAGGTAATACACTGTACTTTATATAATTTTGGTAGCCATTGCTCACCAAAAAAGTTACGTAATAGTTGTACAAATGTTACAACCTAAAAGTTTGCGATTTACGAACAAATTAACAAATACAGAGTAATAATAAAAATAAACAATGG
>JAODKC010000044.1:13520433-13554417 GCA_026777985.1 Mormyrops attenuatus | reverse complement strand
AAGTGAATGTATAATTCGTGTTATGTTATGATCGAAGAAATGAGAAAGAATGCAGAGTTCATTAAACCTCACCAGAGCTCGCGGCATATTCATGTGTTTGTCTCACTTTTCTGCAGACGCTTCACCGTGTATTCCACTTACCCTTTCGGGTCTCTCCAGCCTGAGACGGGTAACACGTGTAGTCTCTCTGGCATGATATAAAGCATCATCGTGTTGCACTCCCAGAATGTTATCTATCTCGGAGTAAAACTGGAAGTGCATGGCTCCCTTCCCTGTACTTCTGTTATTGTCTTTCGCCTTTTTGTATGCATCTACATTTCCTGGCTACTTTTTCAGGGCAAAAAGATCTCTTAAAATGGCTGCCCAATTGTTCTGCCACATCCATCCATAATTGCCTTTTATTGGCCTTTCCAGACTTCAGTCATGAATTGAGGTCCCTCTGGGTTTTTGGGAGACCTTCACCTTCCGCTCGCATGTGCAGCCGCATCTGGTCAATTATGAAAAGGGCCTGCTCCCAGCTAAAGCCCTCGTTTGCTGGCATGGGCACAGGTGATGGTGGTTTTGATGGACTTGATGCAGAATCCACGTTCTCCTAGCAGCTGTCTAAAGCACACAAATCAAAAGGCTAGCATGCACAACATTATTAATAGTATTACTGGTGTATTGATAATAATAGTAGTAGTAGTAGTAATAATAATAATATCATCATCATTATGTTATATATTATTTATATTATCATATGTTATGGTGTTAATGCCTCCCACCTCAATCAGTCTAACAACAGTGGTCAAGTTCTGATCCAAGTAGTAAATGCTGGGATCTTGTGCACTCTGGAGTAAGTGTAGCAGACCATGTTCGTTGAGTACATTCATTTCACCCTGATCCTCCCATCTGGTGTTTCTCATGGCAGTCGTTTTTGTTGCTGACATCCAGGAGGAACTGACTATCACATACGTGTTTCCCATGAATGTGGGGATTAATTCCACACAAAAACAGATGTAGATGAGGGCACACTGAATAAAATTTTGATACTGTTGTCGCGTTACTGTACTAGAAGAGGCCACCACAAGCACCGGATATGCTATAGATCAGGGGTGTCAAACTGCAGTCCTGGAGGGCTGGAGCCCTGTGTAGCTTAGTTCTTTCCCTGTTCCGCCACAAATGATTCAGCCCAAGATATATGCGCTATGTGGTAATTAGCACAAGGAGTTGAATCAGGTGTGTTAAATGAGGGGAAACCCAAAAATGTGCAGGGCTCCGGCCCTCCAGGGCTGGAGTTTGACACCCGTGCTATGGATGCTTAGGGATGGCCAAACACTTGAAAAAACATCTGGATCTCCAAGTTACTAATTGTCCTTCATTTCAAGAAATTAGGGAGTCATGCATACTGAGCCATAAGCAATTTTTGGTCCTTGTCAGTTAACCAAATTGATGCTGGCTAGTATTCCAGGGAGGCAGAGCAAGAAGTGACTAAATATAGCTAGGTGGATGCTCTGCTTTATGTGGGCATGGTAGTTTCCTTATTGTTTTCTAATAATATATTTGTTATGGGGCCAAGACATGGCAGAAAGATGGTGTGGCTCTCAAAAGAAAAGTTTATTTGAAGAAAACTGAACAGGAAAATGGAAAACAAAGGAACAATGGAGGCTCAAAACAAGCAGGTAGACAACCAAACACTAACTATACAGGCAAGAAACAAGGCAACAACACATATAGGAAGCACACAGCAAACAGCAACTAGCATTGACATACTCGATGACTAACTAAAGACTAGAGCATGGGCAGGTACATAAATACATACATGACAAGGCTGGGTCAGGTGAGGGTATGAGGGCTGTATATCCCAGCATGAATGAGTCTGTGGAAGAGCCATGGTATTATCGGAATGATCTGGCCATTCTACAACAGTGCCTGGGCATGGCAGAAAGATGATCCAAAGTGCAGCTCTCGAAAGATGGGTTTATTTAAACAAAACTGAACTCCACAGGAAAACAGAAAACAAAGGAACCACAAGGGGTCAAAACAAGCAGGTAGACATTCAAAAGTCTTAAAAAAGCTCAGTAGTATTTTATGCCATAGTATCTGAAAAATGTCTAAAGTATGATATCTATACTATTTTTCCTTAGTGAGACATTTTCTCAAAACAGAGGACAAGCACAAAAGATATATCCTGTGCTCGTAAAATGATGAAAAACATTTTTAAACTCCCATGAAGATTTAAAATCCTTGAAAAATCACATGTACATTTCTATAAATGTAGGATCAGGGGTGCATTTGCATTTGTGTTTTACAGGCATGCATTTATCTGTCAACAAGTAATGAATGTGTGGGAGGTTGGATGGAACTAAATCAACAGCATGGTTTGGGATTTCAAAAGAAAGGCAGTTAACTGAACCTTTTGATTAGCATGCCTCATTGAGGAGGTATCTTGTTTATCTAGGAAAAGAGTGTATTATTTGTTATATATTTAAATATACTTGGCTAAAAACAATGTGAAGTATGTATACTATTGCCAGTACTAGACTTCAAATAATAAAATACATTTTAAATTGATTTTAAACAATGAAATAAATGAAGCAGATTTTAATTACAATTTCCAATATTAAATATTTGTCAGCAAACTGGATGTCTTTGTGTGTGTGTGTGTGTGTGTGCGCAAATGTCATGGAAGCAGGGGGACGGTTGGGACCTGGATCACCCAATATTTATGCTATTACATTAAAACCACCTTCCTAATATTGCGTAGGACCCCTCCTACTGCCAAATCAACTCTGACCCATCTAAACATGGACTCCACAAGACCTCTTAATGTGTCCTGTAGTAGTAGTAGTAGTAGTAGTAGTAGTAGTAGTAGTAGTAGTAGTAGTAGTAGTTTATTGATCTTGAAGGAAATTCCAAGAGAGCTACAGCAGCATACACAAGTGACATCCAGCTGTACATATACAATAGAAAAATATACAATACTATACAAGACACAATACAATAAAAAACTGCAATGTTCAGTGTGCAACATTTTAAAAAAATGCAATATCAATCTAGAGGGCTGGTGACTGAGTGGGGTGAGGAGTCAGTGGGGATACTTATTGTAGTATTTGATGACCACTGGGAGAAAACACCTCAGAGAACGTTCACTGGAGCTCAGTGTTTGAGTCTGTAGCTGAATATGCTTCTCTGTTTGACCAGAGTGTGATGTATAGGGTGTAACGCATTGTCCAGTATGGAGCAAATCTTCTTAGTTGTTCTCTTTTGGACAGTTGTTTCAAAGGAATCCAGGTGGATTCCCAGAACAAAGGCAGCCTTCTTAATGAGTTTATTGAGTTTGTTTGAGTCCCTTCACCACAGCATAGAGGATTACCCCTGCAACCACAGCGTGGTAGAACTGCTGTAACAGAGACCTGCAGACTCCAAAGAACTAGTGGTGGCCCAATCCCTTTTTGTACAGGGCTTCTGTGTTCACCGTCCCCTCCGTCCTGTTATCCAGATGCACTCCTGGGTACCTGTATGTGTCCACCACTTCCACATCCTCTCCATCAATAGTGAACGAAGACAGGGGGCTTTTTGGCATCCTGAAATCAACCACCATCTCTTTGGTCTTCCCAGTATTAAGCAGTTTTTTATTGCACCACTCAACAAAGTCCTTCACCAGGTTCCTGTATTCCCCCTCCTGACCATCCCTGATACTGGAACCAAGAAATTTGCAGCAGATCCTTTAAGTCCTGTAAGTAGTGAGGTAGGGCCTCCATGGATCAGGCTTGTTTGCCCATCACATCCCACAGATGCTCAATCAAATAAAGATCTAGGGAATTTGGAGGCCAAATCAATACCTCAAACTTTTTTTCATGTTCCCCAAACAATTGCAGTGTGACAGGGTGTATTATCATGCTGAAAAATGCCACTGCCAATGGGGAATACTGATGCCATGAAGGGGTGTACTTCTGTGCAACAATGTTTAGGTAGGTTGTACCTATCCAAGTAACATCCACATGAATGCCAAAACCCAAGATTTGGTCACAACATCCCACTGCCTCCATCAGCTTGCCTTCTTCCCATAGTGCATTCTGGTGCCATCTCTTTCCCAGGTAAATGACGCTCACGCACCCGGCTGTCCACATAATGTAACAGAACACATGACTCATTAGACCTGGCCACCTCCTTCCATTACTCCATAATCCAGATCTGAAGCTCACATGTCCATTTTAAGTGCTTTTGGTGGTGGACAGAGGTCAGCATGCAGCATGCTGCAGTGCCATACGGGACAGCATGGGTATAAAGTCCCATACACAACAAGTGGTGGTGCACTGTGAAGTCAGGGAGTCATGCTTGATGGGAAGGCCTGACTCGCAATCTCATTCTAGTTCATCCCAAAGGTGTTTGATGGGGTTGAGGTCATAGAGAGAGACAGTGACAGTATGTACTATTATTCACTGTGCCACAGTGTAGTGAAATGCTTTGCTGCAACTGCTTTCTAGTATCACTGCCACACCCACAGTAACATGTGGGTGTACCCCTTCCCTACAGTACTAACCCCATAATGAGGAATGCCTAAGCTTAATTAGTCCATTTAGCACAATAATCTTCGTCTGGTTCAGAGACTATTTAACTATCCATCACAAATCAGCCAGGGTGAGGTCTGGTCTCTCTTTGGTAACTCTATTTGATTGTAGTATTTTCTGGATTTCTCGTTCCAACTATAGCCTATTGTTCTTTGACAAGTTCTGTATCTTCCTTGTCATTCCTGTTTGCCCCTGATTACTTTTGCCTGTGTTTTGGATTCTGCCTTTACTAAAATTTAAATTCTGCAACTGTATTCTGTGTAGCCTGAATTTAATTTCAGAAGACCTCACCATGGCAACAGATCCAGCAGAGTTTGTGCCTTCCATAAAGCTGCTCAAGGGGTGTTTCTGGGATCCCATGATGCACAGCAGTATCCAGTCCTTGGATTAAGTCCTGGAATTTCTGTGAACTGGTGTTCCTCAAACTCCAGCGGTGCCTACCCACCCCTACCATGTCCACTACATATTTCATTACTCCTGGATGATACCTGACAAAATACGCGAAACAAACATAAGAATAAATAACAAAAACAAGAATAAAACAAGACACCAATAAAATTTGCCTGAATTAATGAATAATGAATTATTAAGACTACATGGTATGAATATGGCAATAGTCCTATCAACACTGCTTAATGTTTTTGATTCTTGACTTGAATTTCAGTAAAAACAAATATCCATCCATCCATTCATCCATTTCCTGAAATCGCTTATCCTGTTCGGGATCATAGGGGGGCCGGAGACTGTCCTGGAGCCTATGGGGGCAAGGCAGGGAACAAGCCAGGATGGGGCGCGAACCCATTGCAGGGCACATTCACGCACCATCCATTCACACAAGCACCTATGGACAATTTGGTAACTCCAATTAACCTCAGTATCTTTTTGGACTGTGGGGGTAAACTGGAGCACTCAGAGGAAACCCCACAAGGACACACAAGCAAACAAACAAATAAAATACACACACACACATATGTGAGCTTATGAGAAAATCAGTCACTTAGAACAGGGTGAAACCATGGTCGTTGTGCCTTTCAGGATGGGCACAATAGTAATCTACTAAAGCAGACTGAAAGAGTGGAAGAGCAAGTGACTGCAGATCAGCTGAATGAGCCGACAAGCAGGAAGAGAGAAGCACAATGGATCAGTGAATCCAGCAGGCAGACAGGCTAGAGAGAGAGGCAGCAGATCAGCTGGAACACAGACAGGGAGAAAGGAAAAAGTGAAAGGCTGCAGTTCAGTGAGCTACAGTTCAACTGAACCAGCTGATAGACAAGAAGAAAAAGAGATCACCAGGTTAGAAAGGTATACCCTGTTTTCTTCAGGGAGAAGCATTTATGCAGAAACCAGACGTGGATATGATTAAGTGAGATCCTTTTTTTTGCTGCTGGTGTAATGATGGAGAAAGGGGCACCAACACCAAAAGATATAACTCCTGTTTACACACAGCCTCAACAACCCCATCCACAGTTTGCTGAGACACAATAAGAAGCAGAGTTCTCAGATTTCAAGACAGCTGGCTTTAACTGTGTGAAAGCAGGTAAAGATAAAAATTCTCCATACACTGGAAAAGCTGATCCAGCATTCATTTCAGATGTTTTCAGAAACTGCAATAAAGGCATTGACAAATTTGCATCTAATGAAAAGAGTGCAGTCCACCGCCACTCAGTCACAGTTACTGCAATGGTGTGACCTGTTGATGTTCAGTTATCTACGGCAAGAGAAAAGCAGCACGACAAGATTGTTAGGTCATTGAAATACTTGGGCTGACAAGGGCTAGCTATGAGAGATCATACAGAGGGGGAGGGTAACCTCTATCCACTGCTTAAAAACAAAGCAGCACATAACCTCATCCTTGAGAAATGGTTTCGGAGAACCAAAAAAGAGTACTTAAGTCTATGAAGTCTTGCTTATTTTTAGCACAGCAGATACCGTACGTGGTCTCCCATAATGTCAAAGGCTCTAAAGACACTGCTTTTGAATATCAGAATGGCTCAATGACTTAAATCCAGGTTTGTTTTACTGGCATGCCGTTGTTTCTTTTCCTGCAGTGTAGTGCAATAAAAATTAACAAAAAATATAATCAGGGTTTGCCAATGATAAAATTCCCCAGAAAAATGTCATTCTCTTGTGGTGCCTAACTTGGAAATCATGCTGTCTTTTTTTGCTTCAAATATCATGTAAGGTTTCTGTAAAATCAATAGGTATATTTACCCTTGGTTGCTGTTGCACTTTTTATTTTTGTTTTCTATGAATGATTCACTGCTAAATAATATATATGTTTAGGAGAATTATTTGTTCACAACAGTGTTCACAATCATATAATGTAAATCCATTATAAGTACAATTATGTAAGAGAAATACGATTACAAGCATTGAATTTCAGTTGTATTTACTAAAATGTAATATCACTAAATTGCAGCTGACCCTTTAAAGTTGACATGAAAACGCTGTAAGCAATGTGGTTTAATATAATCTAGCACATAAACAATTAAATTGTGTAACTCTAGTTCTGATTGTCGTTATGACTATTTCGCTGATATCATGCCACTCTACTGGCATATCCATGACAGACTTTGGAGTTGGTAACTAATTTGTTTTTTTTTTCCTCCTCGCCCTGACAAGTAACAAGGACAGAAAATGGGAATAATCTGCTTTGGGCCTTTGGCAGTAGGTGGATTCTTCTTAATGAGCTTTATTTATTTCCAGTGACAGTATAGATAATTACAGAACTAAATCAACCAATTGGGACATAAGCACAGAGAGTGAGATGTTGTTATATCCCTGAGAAACTAAGTGATATCACGCCAATCACTACCAGGACATGCTTATTCATATTTCCTATTTTTTCCCTCTATTCTGGAACTGAAATTCTGAAAAAACACATTCTACATTCTTTAGTCTTGATGATTAATGTTTCACATGGCTGACACTGCTTTTAACCTTTCAAATGGTGTCATTACAACCGTGAAAATAAATTATTCCTCAATTATAAGTAGAGGCGTGTTTGCCACTATGTTCTAGCTGAGGACCTTGGTCAATGGGATGATAAATAAAACAAATTGAAGAAACCTACTTGTAGTCCAATGATACTTCTGAGTCATAGTCACATTCAGGAGATACCCACTGAACTAGTGATTCTACTTGTGAAGTAGTATGTTATGTCCTGCCCACAGTCCTTACAGGTGACCTAAAGTGTTGTGTTTATTTAAATCCACCTGTTCCTTGTTTGGTTGGAACAATAGGTGTTTTTTTCCTACCGCCCTCAATATACCTGCTGATCCTAATGCCAGACCTGTTCCCTGAGACCAGGATTATTGTCCACAATGCCCCCATCAAAGTTAACATTTTAAAGATGTATTTCTCCTCTTACTGATCAGGGTTTTTTTTGTTTGTTTTGCTTTGTTTTTAATTTGTACTCTGTTTTGTGTTCACCTTGTTCCTGCCCACCACTGTTTCCACCACTGTTTTCAGAGTGATTCTCAAAAGGTGCTGATACAAAAAGTAGCTTTGTGTTATCCATGATCGTGATTCCTAGTCTAGTTACTCCGTTAACCCCTACATTCACCCAGAAAAACAATAACTGCGATAAGCTCTATACAGCATCTTGTAAGCAACAATGTTGCTGAGAAGTTTGAAATGATTTTTTCCCCTAAATAATGAGTAGCTAATGGAGCCGGATTTAGCGCACTCCCCTTTACGCTGAGTACCTCTCTCGTTTTACTTTCCTTTTTCTGCTTGTTTTGTTTGCTTCTTTTGTTGTATGCCTTGGTACTTTGCACACTGAATGGCAATTAACTTTCTTTCAATTGCAAATCTAGTAGACGGCAGTTCCCAAATACCCATGACAGCAAATTATAAGAAAGATTTTCGTTTTAAATGCCTTACTTTTAGTATGAAAACTAGTCTTTTTTGTATGCTAGAAATTTGGTGTTACAGAAACTGTACACCAGAATTATTTGTAGCTGAAAGACATATACGTGCCAGATTGTACAAAAAAAGGTCAATTTTGGAAAAGAAATTAGAATATCCCTGTTAAATGGCTATAGTTTACGTTAATAAACACTATGGATCAATGGATAGAACTTGCAAATCACGTAACATCAATTAATTATGGATAATTTGTGAACAACTGCTGTGAGAGACCTGTTGATATTATTTTCTGAGGACAGATATGCTCCCCCTGTAAGTCGCTTGGGTGTATCAGGGAACATATGCCCCTCTAAAACCTGACAGAACACTTAGCATGTGAATAACAATCTGATACATTCATTCCATGCTTCATTACATGAAATAACAATGGATCTCCATGTAGAAAAACCTGGAAAAATGCATGATTATATTTAAATATTGTCACCATTAAGGCTTCAGACTTGTGTGAACATGGATAAGTATTATAGAAGATGGATAGATGGTTACTATCATTAGTATTATAGCCTCTCAAATGTTTCTTGCAATAGTTTTTGAGTGATTTGGCCTATTGGTATGAAACAGCAAAACAAAACATTTCAGGCACAACAAACATTACACAGCCACAGACAATCAAATTAATCTGAATTCAAAGCATGTTGAATTTAATGATAAGCTTTACACGGAATATGCTATAATTATTCAAGACCTTTTCTCCTCTTTGAATATTGATGGGGGAAATAGAGTGGGAATGAAAACGGAATGATGAGGATGCAGCTTGTGGTGGAAAACTAGCAGTGGTGCTTCATATTCCACGCCTCTCCACTCTTGATTAGGTCAGACACGGAAAAGGATTTCCCCTGCCATTATGGCAAATGCATTCATAATCCTCCACTTCAAAACAGATCATCTGGATGCCTGGCAGGAACAATAAATTAAAGGTGTACATCAATATCGGGTCTTTCACCAAAGGATCATCAGATCCAAATGTGTTTTTACTCAGCTACTTCTCAGACATTGTGTAATTAAATGGAAATAAATTTGGCAAAATGAATTTACAGTGAAAATCAGTGGTGTGTGTCAGCAGTGATTAGTATATTAGGTTAATGACTGACTTATGAACTTGTTCCATGTACAGATTTACTGCCATCGCATTATCCAACCATTTTCTATATTCGCATGTCCTATGCAGGGTCGCATTGGTCCAGAGTTTATTCCAGAAGCTATGGGCACAAGACAAGTGTACATGTACGCACACGCCTGCGCACACAAACACACCACTGGGGAACCAGAGAAGCCGGGGGAAACCCCATCATGACACAAGGAGAACATATAAACTTCACACAGAGAGTTGGGGCGGAGACTCAAAGCCTTGTGGCAGAGGTGTGAGGCAACATTGAATATAATTGTTCTAATATAGAGGAATGCAAACAGCCATAGGAATTTGCATTAAAAAATTACAATTAAACTTAAGGATGCCTAATAAACACGTAACATGCATTTTGAATCGTAATTGAAAATTGTTCGATTTCAATAACATACAAAATCAAAATGTCATGACTACCATAATGTACGCTCATCCTTTTAAGCTGAGGGCAGTCTTTGTTTTCTGTTTTTTGACATTTTTCTCTGCTGCTTCTAAAGGTACGGGTGCACCTATTAACCAATTTTTTAATGATTTCTCAACTTCCTTTTTTATCTAAAAATCTGGAGAAGGTCATCCTGGTTTAACTTCAGGACTTCCTTCATCACAACTATATACATGAGGTCTATCAATCAGGGTTTAAGCCTTTAATCACAGTATGGAGTCAGCCTTATTGAAGGTTTACAATGACGTTCTTCTAACTGCTGACTGGCATCTCATCAGTAGTGGTATATCACTTGTTGATCTAACAGTAGTGTTTTATATTATTGATCATGGTGACCACTTGTCACAGGTGGAGAACATTGCTGGCATCAAAGACTACGCTCAGAAGTGGGTCCATTCCTAACTTAGTGGTAGGACTTGTTGGTTAAGGCCATGTGTGCTTTGCCCAACTTAAATACAGTGTTCCCAAGGGGTTGATTTTGGGCCTTGTTTTTCTCTATTTATATGCTTCCTTTCTGATCTGTTTTTAGGAAGTTTAATGTCAGTTTCCACTGTTATGCTGATGACACCCAACTCTATATACCTGTCTGTAATACATCTGCTGATATGATTTTATTGTGGATATAGGAGTTGAAAAATGTGACTGCTTCCAGCTTGAAAATTTGAACCAGAACAAAACAGAGGTTGTGCTTTTTGCTCCTCATACCCTTGATAAGGAATTTCACTGTCACCTGGGCCCTGTGGTCCAATATTGTAAACCTTCGGCAAAATATTTAGGGTTCGTAATGGATTCTGAACTGAAAATGGACAGCCAAAGCTGTGTTTTTCCACCTTAGAACTCTAACCAAGATCAAACCCTTTTAAGTAAATCTGATCTTGTTAAGCTGATGTGTTTGACCATTTAACACTGAATATCCATTTTATTGGTTTTTATTTCAATTTGTTTTTACAGTTCAGCCTCTCTTTTACTTGATCTATCTTTCATTGTGCAACAATATGGCCTGTCAATGTGTTTGACTTTGATAATGTGCTATACAAATAAACTTGACTGATTGATTGATAGATTGAAATTCGGTCAGTCACTGCTCATTTTAAGCCAATACGAACCAATATGGTACAGAAGTGGTTTAACCCCATTCCTGCTTGACAATGTACAACAAACCCACCCCCTGTGAGCTTCAGAGCCATTTTAAAGAAGCCAATCCTGTTTCATTCCATACTGCACATGACATTTCAAAAGCTTAACAAATTACAGAAAGTACAAAACTAACCACCTTGTAAAGATAAGAAGTGAAGAAATGTATAAGGGAAAAACAAATGTACATCACAATGGAACATGCCTCGGATAAAATCACAAGCACACAGCTGAGTACAAAAGACGAAAAATAGAAATTTAGGAGGCCTGTTCCATTTGAGGTCCTATCATTTTGAAGTATAGGGGATTAAAGGTGACGTAAATAAGCCATGAAACGTAAGAATGGAGTTTGCTGACAATACAAGTAGCTGATGAAGCAAAAGTAGAATATTATGTGTGGAAATACTTATTTTAATAATAACACAATGCAGACATTAATGCACCTGCTTTTAAATTGCTATTAGAAGCACCAGAAGGCTAAAATTATTACAGTGCTGCCGGAAACTGCAGCAGATGAAGACATGAATTTTGAAAATAGGATATGATAAAGTTTTTTTTTTTTTTTTTTTTTTTATCTGTGCACCAATATATGTCATGTTTAAATAAAGGTATTATGATACAAATATCAAATACCTGGTTATATAGTTGGGCATGGTCAAGGAGTATTACACGGGGAAGTTAATAGCAATGAAATGGATGTTGATCTGTCAATTAATGGGTCAGTCTATGCTATAAAGCAAAAAAAAAACAAAACAACTGGGTTAAACCAGGCTCCAGAAGCATACAGGTGTTATTCAAAAAATAAAGGAAAAAGAAACATATCACGGACATGCATTAAAACATAAAGCCACAGAAAAGGATTAAACCTTACGTTAATTGAGCATGCAAATAAGTATACACAGTATAATCCTTGCTCCACGTTTGAAGTCACAGCACAGAGGATGTACTGAATATAAAATTCTGTAATCAACTAGTGTATTACACATATAATATAAACATCTAAAAAACATCAATAAAATCTAAAAAATAAAAAAATAAAAATCACACTTATCAAGCAATACTTCAACATTTTAAGAGTATTTTATCAAATATATTGCAGAGTAAGAATATATCTGGTATAAAAAGGCAGCTCCAGTAAAGTGCTTTCGTACCTTTTTACCTCATCAGACACTCTTTGACAATGGAGGATAGATTTGCATTGATATGGGAGTCGTCAACCACCGTAGTCAATCAAGCGTCTTAACAATCATGTAGCTGTCTCCAGTATCCAATGCATCCATCTCATTACCATGTAGATTACCCATAAAATAGCACTGCAGCCATGTATTACACTCACATCAGTCATGTGGTACTTCTGGTTTTTAGGTAGTTTGGCATGGATTTTTGTTGATATTTTACTCTGCAACAAACTGTTTTAGATTTCCTCGTTATCCTTATGATCAAGTTTCCAGAACACATATTTTAACGAATAGGAGGACAGTCCCCTGACATGCTACAATTTAACTTGTGTTTACTTACGGTTGTTGTTATTCAGTAATGGTTTCCCCCACCGCCACCCCACACCCCCTAGCCAAACATCCAGGGTAGGCGATATAAGCAGCTGCCTAGGGTGCCACCTTCTGAGGGGGCGTTGACTTGCCAGTCAGTTTCACTTTGCCTTGGACAGGGGGTGCTGGCGGTGATGCTCACCTCGGGCACCACATTGGCTAGGAACGGCCCTGCAAATGTCACTGGCCAATTTCACTTTGTAAATCCTCAGTTTCAATTTGTATAATGTGGATATCTTAATTACTCTCACTAAAAGGTGAACAAGAGACACCATTAATTTCACTTTCAAAAGTACATCCTGTACTCATTTCACAACGGTCAACAAGTAAGATCAACCTGCACATTAGAAATAAATATTAATGTTAATTACTTTTATTTCTGAATAAAATTACCTTGTTACTTACGACTTGGTTCACAATGCTTATGAGATGTAAGAAGTAAGCTGCAAGTATATTCATATTTATTTTCACCTATGCTGCATAACACTTACTTATTAAATTGAGTAGACAACAGTTAATCCTTTAACAAGTATTAAACTTAGCAACCCCATCCACTATGAATTAAACAGTGCAGTCTGCCCAGTGAACTGTAATGTGACAAAAATTGACAGAAGAACTGACTGATGTGCTCAGTCACTTAAAGAAAAAACCTCCTTCAGATCAACTTAAGTGTAATTTGAAATGTCAAAGACTTTTAGTGTATTGCCAGACAATGGTTTATTAAGAAAAGTGCATGGATTTTATTTGTAGAACTTTTTGTGATAAAAGTAATTTCTTCCATTTAAAACTCCACATAGCATCCACTTTGCATTGAACAATGTGTGACTAAAACCATTTTATTGTTAAAATAGGTTTTGTAAAGGTGGAAAGTTATACAGTGACATTCTCTTTGGATCCTAGTTCCATTTATGACTAATATTTCCTGCAACCTTTGGTGCATGATCTCACTGCACAGCTGTTAATTAGCAGTAAGCAGATGGGCTGAGTCACTGAGAGCAGCGGGCACCCTCGTAGTCTCTTCAGTAGCAGGTCTTCACACACAGGTGTGAGGCACATCCAAAAAGCCGTCCCCATATAAAGCCTAGCCAAAGAAACAGTGAGCTATAATTTCGTCACAAGCTTCTAAAAAAGATTCTGAGATCTTGCTGCATCTCACACCAGAACCTTCTTGCAGTGTGTACATTGCTTCTTTACAGACTGGGAACCACAAGATCCTAGGCTACATGTCCATCTTAATCAGAAAATGAGTCCTTGTTTGTCTCGGTGCTAACTGCTATGAGCTAATGATTGCTATTTTCAGCACATGGACACACTTTTATCATAATGTGTTGGCAGTGCTTTTGTCTGTCTTCCTAAGATTAATGACATATTAGTGTTCTTTTGATAACTCATACTTTCTGTCATTCACCACCCTCCTTTCAGCTGGTGATTATATACTTTTTTCATAATCATTTTATCATAAACATTAAAAAAAAAAATTCATACTGATTTATTCCCCCATATGAAATGAGAAAATAACATCACAAAATTAAAAAAAAAAAAACAATTATACCTACTTTTGAGTAGATCTTATAACATTTCTAAGGTTCTTGCATTAAAAAAACATTTTATTTTTCGTGACATTTCTCCAGTGATAGATAAACAACTAATGACACAAATACCACGAAGATAAAAAGTTGTTGCTAGGAAGACTTTGACACTTCAGCTGCTGCCTGACAATCTCCTGCCAGACTGAATAAAGTAAATGCCAAATAGGTTCTCAGTGGTAACATGAATATATTGCTATACAAAACTATCTACAATCATTGTTATACATGAATATATGAAAGAGGATGTGGATGATTTCTAGAGGACTATCTGGAGGAATGAACTGAAAGCCATCTGAAACAATGAGAAAACAAGTTCCCCTCCTGGGATGTACATCTCGGGGAAGAGTAAACAGAACATAAAAATATGACACATTGTATTATTAGCACCTGTATACCAGGAGGCTGTCAATATCGTTTGACGAGGGACATAATATATATGGTGTGCATCCACATGTTATTCTGCTTCTGTATATCCAAAGGTAGTTTTTGTTACTCTGGGTGGAATCAACATGCATGTATATTATAGATGTACACTTACCATGTATGGCTCAGTCCTCCCCTGATTTCCTCCAAAGTTATTTTGTCATAGGTCTCCCTCTTTGGGCACAACACTCATCCCTACTCAGGAGGGGTGAAGATTAGCACATACATCATCCAGTTCAGGTACTGTCAGCCTCCTGCCTCACTTTACTTTAGAAGCTGCAGGCTTTATTGAGTGATGTGCAATACTTGGATGAGAGGGCTACTCTCTCGATTCCACCTGCAGACCTGTGGGCATCTGGCGGACAGTGGGCTTCACTGCAGGGTGGATGAGGGGGGCAAGCCATCTAGCCCACCTGAAGGAATGCAGGCCAATTTGTGTTCCCTAGTTTTCTTCACCACAGATGGCTAGCATGGCACAGAACCCAGATCACTACCGTAGGACATACAGTGTTGTCATCACCTATCCTTCAGTCCAAGGGGGACATCCAGCGGTCGCCTCCCTACCCTGCTCTGGAGGTGAGCACCCTGACTCCATCGCCTCTGCCTGCGCCTGAGAAGGACATCCAGCGGTCAACTCCTCTGCCTGCTTCTGAGGGGGCCATCTTGATGTCAGCACCACCAGTTCCTGTACCCCAGACAAACAGCTGGCCGCCGGCCCCTACATTGCCAGCTACACTGGCTGATGACTCATTCCTGGCTTCTTAACCCAACGTGAGGATAGTCTACCAGCTACACAGTCTATGTCTGGGACACTAGTGGTAGCAGTGGACCTTTGATAAGCAAGTACTGGGTTTACATCCAACCCGACGACTTCTTCAAATAAAAACGTTATAATTATTCCAGGCACCTTTTACTTCAGCATATTACCAGTCTGCCACTTTTTCTTCTCGAAACATTTTCTATAGGCACAAAGATCAATGTATTAGAACACGTATAAAGGTCTTTATCTCAAGGAAGGTTGTATACCTTTTAAATTTGGTCTTACACCCACTATCCAAAAGAAAAATCAATGTTTAACTAAACAGATGTTGTCTTTATAAAAATAGGTCCAAGCCCACCACAGTCAAACCATTCGTATGCAGCACTTTCTCTGCAAACATTTCTGCAGGATTTGTGGCCTACACAGCCTTGCTGGTTATCATGTACAAGAAATAAGATTTTAATGGACTGTGGCCTAATATAAATATGTACATATATAAACAACAAAAAAAAAACCCAGAAAACATACTATTATTTATATTAAACAAGTATCTGTGTCATAACATTTTTCAAAAGATATATTTCTCATTTGTGGGAAAAAAAAGTTATATATATGCATGCATATTGAATATTTTGAATATGCTCTTCCCTGTGGTTTTCTGTATGCGTTTAAGGGTGAGATTTCTTTTATTGTTATGTAAATAGCAGTGACATACTTGATATCCGCTGCACACTATATGAAGAAACATGATTTAGCCTGTAAGATGTTCAAAAATAGCAAGATTTATTCCGCAAGAAATGCCCAAAGGTAGGTGTGGCATCACCAAACATTGGGGAAGGGGCCTTTTCATTCCCTTAATATAATAACAGCATTTTTTACTCTCAAAATGTAATAACACTCATTCTACTTGTCTGGAGGAATTGTGAAACAGGAGCTTTGGAGTCCAATAATAAGATGAGGATTTGGAATTTGTACTTGCCATGACCTTCTTTCCAGAGCATAGATTCATTTCCTTTCGGAATATATTTTTTACACATATCAATATCCATTTTTATAGTGAATGAGAAGAGAATGGGGGCAAAATTGAAAAATAATGACATACTGTATACATGTACTATTGAGAAATACATGGGAATATGAGTTGATTCGAGGGCATGCATTTACTCTATGAATTTCAGCCCATAATATATATTTTTCTGTGCTGCTAACTGAAATTCCTCATAGAAATTGAGTTGGAATCAAGCAAGGAAGATTAATATGGCAGTGATTGAATAAGATATTGGGTAATGCTTTATATTAATTACACATTCATGTTGCATTCATAGAACATTCATAAGCAGCATGTAAGTACACTTCTTACATTACAGTACACTATCTTCAGGCCTCCCCCAATGTGCCTCTGCAGGTGACAGCAAGCTGGCAGTGAAGGGCAGCCACCTATCGCAGTGCCCTGGGGGATAAGAGCCGGTAGTTGGGCCGAAGCCTGGCTTGAACCAGTGACTTTCTGATCACAGTTACAGAGGCTTAGCCCACTCAGCCACACACTGTCCCCCATGTATTTTTTATTATTAATGTATATTTAAGCTATTAATATATGTTAGGATTTTCAATGAATGTAACATTTTCAATTTCATGTGTATAACAATCTATGAAAACATTCATAACGCATAATACATTGATAAAGCATTATAAACTGGGCTCTATTTTGAAAAGACATAATATATTACAGCCAAATTTATTATGCATTATGAATGCTTTATGAAGCTCTCATCTATAATGTACTATAGATGCCTTCATAATGCAGTTCAAAGCATCCTTAATGCGTATACAAACCATTATAATGCATTATAAAGGTAACTACAGTGCATTAAAGATGAAACACTATAATGCCTTATGACTGTCAGTAAAATATGTTCTAATGCTTTATTTATTCTATTAACGACCATTATAATGCATTATGAAACTATCTTTAATGTACTAAAATTAAAGCAGCTTTACGTAGGGTGTTACATGCTGCTTATGAATTCTCTATGAATGCATAATGAATTTATTATGAAGGTGCAGTTAACGTAAAGGATTAACAGATACCTGTTTATGCAACATATTCCACTATCCACTGATTAGTATTGTGGTATGTATTAGTTTGTATTAGTTTTATTAATGCAATACAAGGTGTTACCCATGGTAGACTTTTTAAACATGAATTCAAATGTTACATTTTATATTATGTAATAAATGAGAAATTGGGAGAATAAAAAGTTTAATTGACTGTTTATTGATTCTGTAACAAAATTAAGGAAAAGACATACAGGATAATAATAGATCATATATTCCACCACACAGGAAAACAATACTGTAGCACAAAATACTGCGTCACATACATAGTACCATATATCGCATCCCTCAGCAAACAAAAGTCTGAGGTCTGTAATGAAAAGTTAAATAAAGAATGTGTGAAGCAATATTGATTTCTGTACAGATAACATATCTCTCTAAGGTGACAATACTCTGATTTATACACAGGGAGGTGGAGAAGGTAGCAAGTAGATGCACAGGATCTCCTAAAACGCAGGAAGGACTGCTCTAAAGACAAATCTTCTGAAATAATCTCTCACAAATCTCATGGCATGCCTTTACAAATCTAGTTAACACTCTGCTAGGTCAATAAAAGTCAGGTTGTCTGTCACTGAGGTGGAGATGATGAGGCTTAAGGCATGTGACCAAAGAAATTGCATGTTTTCATTCAAACAGGGTGATGCAGCGATACTCCTCTCCAGTCCGCATAACCTGAAGTCGTTTGTTAATTTCAAATACTATATACAATTGTGAAAAAATTAGGACACCTTATGCCCTAATAGCTAGTATTTCCCCCTTTGGCTGAAATAACCTCAATGAGACGTTTTCTATAACCATCTATCAATCTCTGACATCGACTGGCTGAGAGTTTTCCCCACTCTCCAATGCAGAATTTCTTAAGCTGTGTGATGTTCAAAGGGTGTCTTGCATGTACACCCCATTTCAAATCATCCCACAGAATAGCAATAGATTTCAGATCCAGGCTTTGCCATTCCAGAACTCTCCATTTCTCTCTTCTAAGCCATTCCTTAGAACATTTCCTGGAATGTTTTGGGTCATTGTCATGTTGCATGGTCCACCCCCACTTCAGCTTCAACTTCTGGACAGATGGTCTCACATTGTCCTCAAGCACCCTGTGATACGATGAAGAATTCATAGTGGATTCTATGGTGGTCTGCTGGCCAGGTCCTGATTTTTGGAGGCATCTTGTGGTCTGCTCTTGGGCTGAACTAGGACAGCATGACCCGGCTATGTTGGCAGTTGTTTTAAATGTTCTCCACTTCTAAATTATTTTCCTGACAGTGGGGGGGTCCCCATGGGGGTTCAAATTTGCAATTCAACTACCTAGCTACATGCCAGCCCAGAAGTCACTGTTAGTGATTTTGTCTCAAGTCAGGTTGGGGAGCATGTGCTGGTGCAGTTTAATGTCATACCCAGGATGCATTGTTAATTTAATATTAAACTGTTTAACCCAACCAAAGGAAAGAATCTTATGAATTAATAGGACTACTTCATGAAGAAACCTAGATTAGGCTTATATAGGCTTTAGACCTCTGCTGCATCTTCTTTTGCTGTCTCTCATAGATGGTTGATCCATACACTCAGACATTTCCTCTAAATATATCAGAGGTAAAATTATATTAAATTTTATCTTGCAGAATGAAAACTTGAATCAGAAATGTACATACTCTTACAGTATTATCAGTGTAAAAATGATTATCAGAAACCTATTACATCCATTTGCATTTGATACACCACTGAACTGCTAGGATGGTTTGCTGGCCTTTGTTACACATGCATCTGTCACTCAAGACACATACCTTGATAATAACACAAGTGTATGCACTATAATGAAATATTCACAACTTCACAAATTCTGTGGACAGTCTGTATTAATGCCCTTTTAATTCTCAGTCATGTAATAAACATTTATCACCAAAGATTTCAAAGACAGAAGCATGCAGAGGCGTTAAATCATTAATTCTTGGAAAGACTTGGAAATATATTATAATTGAAAATGTTAGTTTCCACTGCCTTTCCTTAAGGTGTACAGAGTATCCTTTCCATTTTCTGGCATCGAAGACAAATTCTATTTACCCATGACCCTCTACCCTAGTGGTCCCAGTTATATTTTCATTATCACAATGACTTGGTATCAGATTATTTCCCTTACTCCCCCATGCCCCAGGCATTTTCTGTTATCATTTTTTTTCCTCTCTGCATTTTATATTTCAGTCCCTTTCTCAAAACCTTCCTCCTTCAGAATATTAATACATATGCACTTTTTCTACCACTGCCAGAAATAAGTATCAGGAGGCAAACATATGATAGATGCTGAATGTTAAATTAGCCATTATTAGATATTGTTATTTATGAATATGCTTTTGCAACATAAGCTGTTTTATGCTGAAAACAAGCCAAGCTCTTGCTGTCTTCAAACGCAGGGATTCTCACACATTTGTCTGCGTATCACATTGAGAGGTAACAGGTGGTATATTTCACTAGGGTGTTTCTAGCCAGTTCTTAGTGGCGAAAGTTACTGAATGAATCCCAAGGATATGATTAATGACAATGATCACAATAATATGTTCTTCAGAATTCTACAGAAATGGAATATTGGCATGCCTCACATTTTAATGTAGAACACTAACATGGCAAGAAGATCAGCTGCAATCATTCTACCGTTACTTGATTCTTTTTTACTTTACTTTTTGTCAGTAAAATAGCATTTTTGCCTTTTTATTTCTTTATACTTAAATGTTTAGATATATAACTTACCTATACATTATGTATCCAATAGTAATAAACTGACACAGACTTGTTTATTTCTGTTTATATCCCAAGAACAGACATAACAGTGTTTATTCAATTTACTATATATTGGTATTTGCAATGTATTATGGCATCTATAATCACATGATATTGTGCTTGCAACTTTGATTTCAACTAGTACACAATGGGCTAATGTGACTAAAATGACACTTTTTGATAACACTGTGTTCATTTATACTTAATATTAATTCATAAGCAGGAAATGGTGTTGTCGTATTGGGTATTAAAGAGGCAAGCAAATTTTTCCTTACTTATATTTTTCAATTGCCACAAGATATGAAAGAACCAGTGTTCATTTTAAAATGTGTGTTTACTTTTAAAAATATTAATTATACCTCTCCAGATGAGTGTTTCTTCTTTTAGTATTTATACTCTTTCTGTTTGATTGCAGCTTTGAATACCTGCCTTTTTCCTTGCACACTGTTGCACAGGCATTCGATTATTTATAAATCAGGCACTTACTGCTGATTGTCTAGTTTCACATAGGTAAGAGACCTCACTTCAGTGCTTTGCTCTCTTTCCAGTAATGCTACTTCCCATGCACCTCTGCCATTTTTAAGCATGTGTACCCACACTGAAAATATTAATTATTAAAGCTGTGAGAACTCTAGCAAACATGCAATTATGTCGGTACCTATCACACTGTAGAGGATGCATATTTGTGTTGAGCCAAGTCAATACAGCTCATAAATCTGAGAATATTGAACAGAGTAGAGGTACTTTCAAACCACTGGGGTGAAATTAGCTTAGGAGATATGAGGGAGTGCCATGATGGAGGTTAACTTTATTACGAACATTATTATAGTGAAAATTAAGGATAGCAATAGGAATGTGGTAAAGATAGAGGCTGTGCAGTTAGATTGCTGTGAAGCAAAGGGCATTTCCACAGTAAATGAAAGATGATACAAAATCTGCAGCTTCGCAGCTCATACTCGGTGAGCTAAAGATGAATGTAAAGGAATGAAGAGGTGTCCTAATGGAAATTAATATGAAGGTTACAGAGGAGGTCACAATAGGCTAATATACAAGTTCTAATGAGAATAATCAAGACAGTGTTTGAGGTTGTAGTGAAAGAAGAGAGTGACAGAAGGATTAATGCTGGATGGAGCAGACCAGGCAGCAAAGTGCATAATGTACAAAAGGGTCTAAAGTGCAGAAGTGCTAGCAAGAGTTTTTTCATTCAAATTATATTTAAAATTAAGGTATTTAATGTGAAAAGGACAAAAACTGTGAATTGTGAAACTGTGAAAAGGTAATTGCTCCATATGTAATATGTTGAATCTATGTTTTTCTGAGTTTTTGAAAAAACTCACTATGAAATGGTCTGAAATAGCGTTTCAGAGACCAACTGCCAGATAGATGACGAGTTCATTTTCCATTTTACCACATATTCCGTATAAAAAATTGAGATGTGCTTCCAGGAAAGAAAGCTTTTCCCACACCCTCTCTGTTACTACAAAGCTCCTGATTAATGAACTGACAGGCAGAGCTCTTTTGAAAACATCACTGACGTGGGTTTCAAGAAATCGTAAATACCAAAGACATCCCAGGTATTTCCATAGAAAACGGATCCTTTCAGTTGCTACTCACATTAAGGCATCTCAGAAACTTGAAATGTCAACACGAAAAGGCTTAATTGTTAATCCTTTTTAAGATGAATTTCCAACTTCAATGAGTTTTTGTCTTATCCCATGAACCCGAACATACTAAGACTGCAAATGATGTGCTGCAGTTTAACTGTGTTCCCCTCAATTTAAACTTTGACTGTGGAAACAATTCTACACTCTTTTTCCTGTTTCACTCAAACCCCCTATTTCCTCAATAATTCCCATGTGTTTGGCTGCACTTTAGGTTCCAAGCAGAGTTGCTATTAATCCTTGGACATCGGTATGTGGGCATCCATTGAAGACTCATAGCACCTGCCAATGTTTTGGATTTACTTCCAGCATGACAAGAAAATGAAACAGAGAAAAAGAGTGCATGTGTGTGAATGTATGTATCAGTGTTGAGTGTATGTAGCTGTGTGTTCTGCTGTAATGTAATGCTGATCTGAAATTGAAGTAGACACATATTGATCCAGCTCCAAACATGATGAGAGAGATGTTATAATGTTGACCCATGAGAGTAATGAGTTTGATCTATATCTAGTGATCAAATGCAATATGAATGATTAACAATTACATGATGCTTAAGTCTGAGACAGTTTATCAATATCACCCATTATAACAGCTTAGATTGATCTACAAGATTTTAGTATGGCCTTGGGTTACATTAAAGTAAATTACATCTGTCCGCATGTAGGCTGCATCATGGGGAGACTACTGATGGATGCAGTTGATGACACTATGGCTTTAAGAAGATGAGCTTCAACATAACACATTACAGAATGGCAAAGCTTATCATTTTTACCGAAAATTTATATGTACAACAAATCGTTGCCTATATTTTATAAATGTCTGTAAACAATACAATGTGGAAATCGAATGAAGCAGCAGCACTTTAATTATTAATAAAAACTCTTACATCTTTATAAATTTCTTATTCAGAAAACATCAGATGTCACCTTCCTTTCTGGCTCCTCAAATTAGGACAAGGGGCCTGGTCACCTTCAGCAAGGCCCTTAACCCCCGACTGCTCCAGTGACTGGCTGATCCTGCATTCTCAATTGTATGCCACTTTGGATGAAACTGCTAAATAAAACAATGCAGCACAGACGAAACAGGAATTAAAGCCAAATACATGAATTAGCCAAATGCACCCACTGTCCAATAATATGCTTTGTGGAAGAAATAAACCTGCTGTTACTAAAGATCTTGAGGATTATATATAATTACTCTGAGTTCTGTCTTCTTAACCAAATGATGAAACATACTGAGAAAGCAAAAAGGTCAGTATTCAGGGATTCTCATGAGACTGGAATTATCTCCAGGTATCTAGTATGTTTTAAAGAGATTACCCTATTTAAATGGGAAAAAAAGAATACAAAAATATTTTTAATCACATTCCATTAATGTGCACACCCCATAAAAATCAAACATGATTCCTATACGATAACCTACTAAGATAACCTATTGCCGTGATCCACTAATGCCTTATATATCCTGTGTGTTTTGTAGTTTGTACATACTGTATAGTTTGTGTTATCATGCACCCTACGTTGACTGTTTATTATATTGTTGCACTACATGTTGATTTTTATAGTCTGCAAGAAGGCATTCAAGTAAGAATTTCATTGTACTTTGTACTAGTACACTATACATATGACAAAAAAACCTTTGAACAATTGAACAATATTTACCGTACATTTTTATCTCAGTACAATAACAAAATGATTATTTTTTATTTAATGGAATAAATGCTGTATTAGCAGTTGTCTTGCAGTGGTTCACAAGACTAGCTAGCTTCTGAAAACCAGCTTGGCTAAGAACTATGCACAGTAAGTCATCACCACTGTTATAGATTCTGAATGTTTCCACGACATGGTCCACATACAACCCTGCACACACAATCCATGAAACTAGTGGCCTTTATGCTTCAATTTTCAGTTAACAATCTGGAAATTGTAAAGACAATGTAATAGCTGTCTTCCTTCAATCCTCAGAGACTCATTGGCTTGTTAAAGACATCATCCTTGGATGTCAGACCTGCTCTAAATCTCCTTCTTTGCTGTCTTAATTGGAGTCTCCCGGAATATAAATAGCCTGGATATGGCAGTGATTTGAAATTGACTGTTGCATTTGTCCTTCCTTGTGTAATGGATTGTAACAATATTCAAATGAGATGTACCGTGATGGCATAAGCAGGGAATTTCAAAGAAGACTCTCTCCGTGTGACAAGAGAAATTGATTCAACAACTTGAAATATTATTCCACATTCATTTTCTGTATTAAATTTGTTTTAGATCCTTGATGCTAATTGTATTTATTAGATACGGATAGGGCTGGTCTGGAATGGAAGGTTAAAAGGTCAAAAGCCCATAAGAACTTGATGGCGGTTAAGTCACACACATTAATAAAAGAAAATGTATTTATTTTTTATATTAATTGTCACCCCACAAAACACTCAGGGAGACTCAAGGATCTGGAACTGCAAATAGTTTATTTAGCGGCAGGCGAAAGACGGCAGGCGAAAGACGTGGTCGGGGTAACAGGCGCAGGGTTGAGAAGGCTGGGAAGATCTGTCCAACAATGAAGGCACAAGACGGGGTTTGACACATGGTGGGGATCTGGGGAGAAAAAACGGGGAGACTGGGTCAGGGCTGCATGGAGGACATGAGAGAATCGCTTAGTATGTCGCATGGAATCAACAATACCTCGCACTGGAGTGATGAGGGGCAAGCTCTTAAATGCAGTTATTTCCAGGTGCATGGGATCTCCACTAATTAGCCGGTGAGTTTACGAGGGGGGTGACATTAATCCAATATAAAAATTCTATATGACAATTCTGTAACCTATACATTCATTTGGAGTACCAAATACTATTTTACGGCTCAGAAAATGTATCATTATTACTGTTATAATACTGATTTATGTACCCAAAACAGCGAGGAGACACACACATATATAAAATGCATCCATCTGTCCATTCATTCATCCAGGTCAGAAGGTAGCAGTCTGGGTAGGAAAGCCATTACCTCCCTCTCCCCAGCCACCTTCACCAGCTCAACCAGGGGGCTATCAAGGCGTTCTCAGGCCTGGGTCTCCTCCTGGCTGGACATGCCTGAATCACTTCCCATGGGAGGCGTCCAGGGGGCATCCTAGATAGATGCCTGAACCACCTCAGCTGGCTGCTTTCAATGTCTGAGTTCCTCACCCCATCTCTAAGGCTGAGCCCCAAACACTCAGTGAAGGAAATTAATTTCTGCCGCTTGTATCCACAGTCACTACCCAAAACTTGTGACTATAGGTGAGGGTAGGAACATACATTGATTGACCATAGATTGACCAGTAAGTTGATAGCTTTGCATTCTGTCTCAGCTCTCTATTCACCACAATAGAATAGTTAATAGTACAACGTCTGGTTAACTGCTGATGCTGCACCAATCTTCCTGTTGATCTCCCATTCCTTTCTTCCCTCACTTGTGAACAAGACCGTGAGATACTTAAACTCCTCTGCTTGTGGCAGTAACTCATCCCAAACCCAGAGAATGCAATCTACCCTATTCTGGTAAAGAACCATAACCTCAGAGCTGGAGGTGCTGATCCTCATCCCAGTCACTTCACACTCAGCTGCAAACCGCCTGTCACATTGGTCACAAGTCAAAAAAGCCAACAGGACCACATCATTTTACAAATGCAAAGATGTGATTCTGAGAGTATGGGGCAGAACAGGCAGGTGAGCTGGATGGGATCAGGCAGGGCAGGTGAGGAGTTTTATTATTCTTCTTATTATTATTATTTTACTGTCTTCCCATGTGAGTAAATATTATGCATGATTAATAGAAAAATTTGATAAATCAAAATAATAAAGTTCACATGTATTTGTTTGTTATAGGTAGCAGACCATCGTTGTGCTGGCAGGTAATGCCGGCTCTTTCTGCGAGCGACCATCCTAATTCCAAGTATATTTCAGACCTGTGGGAAATACAGACCTATACTGAAACATAGCAGTCATGTACGCAAACACACACAGATTAGGTATCTAAATCTTTGTGGGGACGGTCCATTCATTTCTATGGGCATAACCCTAATCCCAACTATGAAAACCTTAAGAACAAGACTTTTGACATTTTTAGTGTTTTGATTGCATTCACAAATTTTTTTCCTTGTGGGGACCAAAAACATGTCCCTACAGGGTCAAAATAATAGGTCTTTATCACATTATGGGGACATTTGGTTGTCACAATGTATATACATGCCCACCCACACACACACACACATACACACGGTCCCCACAAGTTAATATATACATGCCCACCCACACACACACACACATACACACGGTCCCCACAATTTAATATATACATGCTCACATACATGCACACACACACATATATGTGTGCCGTCATTATTGGAAACCAACACTAAAATATAAACCAGAATTTAGCTTTTAGCAATTAGGTGACAGATTTGAAATTAAAAATTGGACTAATCACTGTATTTCCAGTTTCATATCATAACGTTTTTTATGTTTACAAGGTAATTTTAGTAATTACATAAAATGAAATCATTTGATGAGTAAACGAATGATTTTAAATGTTTGATGTTTTCACAACAAGAATACAGCATTATTGAACATCTCATTACAAAGCTCAGCCACTACAGTATACTGAATTTTTAACACAGATGCCATCAGCATACATCTTTAGAGCATCGTAATAAAACATTTCCTGCCTTGGTTTTATGGACCTGTTAAGTACATTATTCAGTTATGTATACTTTTCTATTTCAGCACAATTTAGAGCAGCCTTAGAGATGAAACTTCAATGCCTTTCATGAAACAAGCCTTAACTCAAGACCAACATCAGACTTGACGTAACACCTCTGCAACATGCTTTGATTAAAGGACTGACCATTTGAAGATAAAATAAGGGCAGGTTTCATTCTCAAAGAGGAATTACCCCCAATGGTAAGAACTCTTTTGTATCCCTGATTTAATAATTATTTTAATTTTATTAATGTGATACCAGGGCACTGTCGAATTTTCATATCTGAAGGGTGGCTGATTTATTTTCCATAACGTTGTTCCGACCAGGCACAACGTACTACTGAACACACAGTTCAGTATAGTAAATCAATGCAAAATTATAATCTTTAATATATAATATTTAATTCTAACTAACATTATTTAGAGAAAAAATAAATGACAAATATAATGACAAGACAAACAACAAGACAAATGACAAACAAATATAAATGACAAGAAATTGCTACAGGCTGAGGACCAGGGGACGGTTGCACAAAACACCTTAAGTTTTCCCCTTAAGTATAACACTTAAGGTTTAATTTCTCCTTAGCTAAGGGATTTATTTAAAGGTGTTGCACAGAACCCCTTAAAAGGTTTCCTTAGTTAAGGAAAAACATTAAGGGATTTACAACATTGAAAGACGTTTTACAGCAGTAAAATTCTCCCGTTTCCATGGAGACCGTTCAAATGCTTACACTTGCGGCTGCTTGTGATACCCGTTATCGCCTCACAAAGTTACTCACAAAGTAAAAAAAAAAAATGGGAGAAAAGAAGACAAAAAAGCCAAATTGGTCAGAGGAGGAAAAGATTATACTTTTGGAAGAATACAATAAAAGAAAGAACACACTAAAAAGTAAATTTGATCCGCAAATAACAGAAAACAACGAATGTGGGAGGAAATTCCAATGAAAATTCATTCAAGAAGTCTGGTGAAAAGGTCCATCCAAGAGGTCCAAAAAATACGACTACTTATCTGTTCTGGCCAAAAAAAGAGATCACTAATTACAGGAGAGAATGCGACAAAACTGGTTAACTTACAAAACTTGACGTTAACTTACCACTTCAGATAGGTTAAAAGACTAACATGACTTGAGGGAACTGTTAACGTTAGTCTATGTTGCTGACAGTGAAATAGATCTACATGAAATAGCTGTACATAAGTGCAAAAGTTATTATTACACATTAAAGTATTTAAGGTATACATATAAAGTAGACTGTAACGGTGGGTAACGTTATTGGCTATGGTTAGTTAGCGAGCTAAGCTGAACGTGAAACAGGCTTAACAATCTATGACACTCGCGTTTAGACTGCAACTTAATGTGCTAGAAAATAAATAATTCACATTTTACCAGAATTTATTCTATACAAAATGTCATTTTCAAGGTGGAGGTCCACCTCCAAAACCTCTTTCAAATGAGGCAGCGATGGTAGCGGACATAATTGGTCGTGACTCACCTACAGTGGTTGGAATAACTGGCGGAGGGGAGATCGGTGGTCATTTGGAAGGGTAACAGTCTTCAGGTTAAGCCTAATTAATGACATTACGGTTAATGTCATGACTATATAGTTAACCAGTAAAACCTTGTTCAGTGAGCCAGATGAGTTAATGACGGAAGAATATGACTTTGCGGCTGCCAGCACATTGACCGTCATGCCTCGCAGCCCAGCGAACCCTTCATAGACACCGTGGGTGTCAAGGTAAATTTTTGGTATGCCGTGCTTCCTTTCCCCCGATCAATTACACAGAAAAAATCACTAACTTTCGATCCAATCATATTGTATAATAAGCATTTTCAATCTCACGCAGTATTCAATTATATTTCTTATCGCAGTGCAGTTAAAGTTTACACTTAATGAAAATTTTGCAAGTTACGACTCTTGTGTAATATTTTTGCACATCGCTAGTTGCATTAATACTTTGCACTTTTTTGTATTACAGAAACAGTGGAGCAGAAAACGGTCTAGCTGTTCTGGCACTCCAAAAGGAAGTTTTGCTTCTCCAGAAAAAGAAATTAGAGCTTGAAATTGAAAACTTGTTCGTAGAAAAAAACAATTTGAAAATGCACAATATTTTATTGCAACACAAAATAAGCATGCTCTCTGAAGAATCGATTATATTTACTGTAACATCCCTAGAAGAATAGATAGGCCACGTGCACACTTAATAAAAAAAGTTATTAAAATGTATCATTAATACTTATGTTATAGATGTATAAATATGATTTATAAATAACTATTTACAGTTATTCATGCCCTTTCAATAAGAAATAAAATCATTTAATCACGATAATTTGTCAAATCATTCTTTATTTATAGCCTATTATTCTTTTTAGCTAAAGAAATTCTATACTATCGTCTCTGGCACGGTGTAGCCACTGTTTTCAACTCCTTCCTCCCCATCCTCCTCCACATTTTCAGTGTTCTCCTGCTGCTCATCCTCCTCTACTTCACTGCCTTTAGATAAATTGAACAGAACTATACATGCTAGAATAATCCTGCATGCTCTGCCTGGATCCACACGTAGCATAAAACCACAGAGAAATCATTAATTGCAACGCAGCTGGGAGAACACAGCTTCGGATTTTGGAGCAATCCAACTGTAGACGGTCGGACAAATCATAAATTGACTGCCAGTCAAATTTATAAAGCAAAATCAATTGCTCATCATTAAGCTTATCTAAGGGGTTCTCCCGGTCGCGGAACACTCCTTTTGGGATGCGTTCATTTTTGTTGTTTAACATCATCAACTTGGCCATGTTGCAGTTAAGGTATGGTTAGAGGTACCTTAATTTTTTTCCCTTAGTTTGGTTGCTAAGGTCTTTTGTGCAACCGTTAAGGGATTCCTTAAGTATAAGACCAAGATAAAGAGAAAAACTTAAATACTTAAGAGAAATTTTTAAGGAAACCTTAAGGAGGAGACTTTATTCTAAGGAGACCTTAACTTGGACTTTAAGGAAAATCTTAACTCAAGGTGTTTTGTGCAACCGGCTCCAGGACCTGTGGTCAGTGATCAAATACCAAAATCATTAACTTAAATAATGCACTTCTAGTATAGTCATATTTTACATTCCTCTTTGACCTGCCTATGGAAGAAAGATTATACAAATCCGGTTTTAGTAATCGGCAAACAAATCAAGTTTGACCAATAACAAGTGTTGGGCAGAATGCTCAACAAAAGTATTGTAATAACTGATTGACCGAGGCATCGTGGTAATGGCAAATGAGGAGGAGGCTTTTTGCAGGAACAAGCACAGCTCTTTTATTTTAGCCCTTAAAAGCACCAACACAGGCACTTAACAAGCACCAGATCCAAATAGAACAGTCAGACACCAGACTGTAAGGTAAACACACAATGGGAGGGTTCTACAAAGCTAAGCACACACAAGGATTGCACAGAGTTCACATAAGACACAGGCAAACACACATTCAACAGTCAGGAGAAAGTATGTGTCATGGACCGGGCGGACTTGGGGCGTGGACAAGAGCGTGGCATGGTGCAGGCAGAAGGAGTGGATGACCCACTTGCGGCTCAACAAACAAAAACGGATTTTATTAACTAAACTAAAACACAAGAAAATACTAACAAAACAAAAGGACCACGAGGGGTCAAAAGCAAATGGGACAAAACAAAGACTAACTACCAAAAGGGACAGGGCAACAAAGGGTAAGCAGGCTGGTTACAAAAACAGAGTATCCAATATACATACCAAGCCACACACAATACACACCATAAACAATACACAATTCACAATAAACCACTAAGGGACAGAACTCAGGCAGGGACTTAAATACTAAACTAAACCTGGTAACGAGACAGCAGGAGTGAGACAGACAATTAACCAATCGGGGAGGGTGCAATACAACGAGCAATCAGGTAAAGACAGGCACGAGAACAGGCAACAGGTGGAACTAATTAACTCAGGAAACTAATACTAACCAAAAAATAGTGTAAACAGAATCTACACTACGGAAACACAGGTAGAAACACAAACAGGGGCACAAGGAACGAAACCAATGGGACTTGCAGGTAGCCGCATGCTCAACACGCTGAGCCATGCGGCTGGCAGGGAACAGGGGAAACACAAAGACTGACACGAGGGACAAGATGGCCAGCGATGCCTGCTGGCCAAACGGGGAAGGGACACAGAATGGGACACACATGGGTGCTGACCCTAACAGTATGAATGATAACACCACAATAAGGTCTATTTACAGTACACAGACAGGGATATTTACAATTGCCCAAAAACATGTCATGTTATGCAAACCCCTTCGGTGCTGCACTGCCCCCTCCCCAGTGGTTGACCCTCCTGGCGACCACCACCTCCAGTCCCCAGCTCAGCTCTGAAACAAGCCCCAAAGTCCGATGGCAACCACCAGTGTGTCCTCCCTCCCTTTTGATGGAGCTCTTGCCCAGCCAATAACTGCAGCTTCTTAAAATAAGAAGAAATGAATAGCCAGGAAAAATATGACCTCAATGACATATCACAAGCCCCACCTTATTTTACAGCTATGCTGCACAACGGCTTCATGGCACTGGTCACTCTTGCGGCAGGAATAGTGACCACTTAGCGGAAGGGGGGAATGACTTTTGAAACTTAGGATACAAAGCCAGGAATGGAATTAGAGATTTTTTTCTGATCCCGATACAGATATAAAAATTTTTACCAGTCTGATATGTTTCCCATTTATCATTTACTAAGCATTAAATTAGATATTTATATCAATATGTTTCAATTAACATGGCAAACTATCTGCATTTAGTGCTGTGATGGCATTGTCAAATCCACTGGGGAGCAAATGGGGTCAGGCTTGTTGGGGATTGGGACTGGTGTGGCACTGAGGGCTTGCCCTCTATATGGCAGCACTTGGGTCCTAACTTGAGGTGGCCCATCCAGGTAGATATGTGGAATGTCTATGGCATGATGACCGTCTTCCCCTGCTGTCTGGGGAGCTTTGTGAACGCATTTCAGTGGTGGCACTGTCAGGTTCGCTGTCACTGACGGGTGTTGGACAGGGTCATGGGGTGCATGCAGCGACTTTCACAGATCAGTGGTCAACAATGAAAGAGTAGTTGGTAGTTGTAGTAGTAGTCATGGATGCTTTCCATTGGCAGCTATGCGAAGAGGTGCAGAAGTACCTGCATATGTATGATTAATCTTTGAAGGATCACAAAGACATGTTTAGGTATATGGATTCATGGGAGGAAATTGCCAAAACACTAGGCAAAGAAGAGCTTTTTCTGCAGGCAGAGACGGAAATACTAGTCAGACAGATATGTGAAGATATGTGCAAAATGCAAGATGGTTGGAAGGAGTGGAGATGCAGGTGGAAACGAAGGAACCCCATTCATCCTGACTTCTCTGAGCAGACTTTTGGGTTTCCTCAAGCACCAAGAGATGGATTCCAATGTGGAAGTGATGTGGTACGTACCCAGCTAGCCATTTATAATGGGTAGCTCAAACAAAACATATATTAATGTTGTGCCTTTTAGCTAATGCAACTAAACAAATAAATAAATGAACCATAAAAATATCTAGAATATACGGTGTACCGCGTTATTTTGAAATCTTGACAATAAACTATGCCTAGTGGGATCTGACACGTGGGTGACCACCCTCCCACTCTTGGCTAATTTTGTCACTAAGATTTCAAAATAATGGAGTAGCATTACTCTGGACGGTATGGAAAAATTATATGTTGGTACAAACCTTGATGCATAATTTTATCGACATTTCAGACAGAGCAAACCAGTGATGACATTACACTGACTTTGAGTGCATCACCCCAGGACCCTTTGATGCTGCCATGGAGCAACAGCTATTTTCAGGGAACCTGAGCCTGCATGATTCACCCACCTGTCAGAATCCGTCCCCATTATCATCCGTAACTTCATTGCATCACACCCTGATTTCAAGAAACTTTAGGGAACCCCAGACATCACTGATCAAAGCAGTGATGTCTTGCCTGCAGAAACTTGACGAAGAGGGTAGCTGTTAGAACTTGTCTTTCAGATGAGATGTAGGCCAGGCAGATGGGCACCAGTGCTAAAGCCAGTCCAAAGTCCAAATTACTCAGGTTCTGTACAAGTGGGACTTGGAGTTCCACCGCAAAGATATTGTTTAATGTCTTGCATCATATTGCACTTCAGCATTTTTGTACTTTCGTGTTTAGTGTTTTTGTGTCTTTTAATGCAGTATTCATGCTTATTTGTTCATTTGTTGTACTATTTGTTTCACTTTGAATGTTAAAAGTTTACCCATTTAATTTTCTTCTATATACAATCTGTCCCGAGCAAACACAGACTTAAACTTGTTCAGGAAGGGAGAATAAACCTCTCCTCGCATCTTCCTCTTGCCACAGCACCTGAAAATTAATGATCTGATGCTTTTTTGTGAAATTTGAGCCTGTAAGGGAATATAATTAACAGAACTTTAATTATTGAGGAAATAGTTGAGGAAATAACATTATATCTGCAGGGTTATCCACAAATTCTTTTGTGATAGCACTGATTTCGCTTTAAGATCCTGGTATTTGAATGCATGCTTCTTTCAAAAGTACACCCTCAAAACACATGGTTGGCAAAAGCTCACCAAAAGAATTGATGCAACAAATTCAGATGTAGCAGGAACACAGCATCTCCAATGAAGACATAGGAGCTCAGGATGCCTGTGCCTGGTAGTGCAGTCGGTGATGGTAGTCCCAGACTGCCCCCAAGGAGTCCGGAGCCAAAAGCGCTCTCCTGGAACACGCTGACATCACTTTTCCTGCCATATGCTCCCACATTCACCATTGTGATTTGATGCTGGGCATCACATGCGCCATCAGAATAACAGAATGAGTCCCTTTATAATTGAAGTAGTTAATTAGTTAAAAGTTAGGAGACCAGAAGTGTGGTAACCATGGTATAAGTTGTTATTGCATTCCAACCCATGCATTGCATGTTTTCATTTGCCTCTGCTGCTGTGCATTTACAAACAGGCAATGCATAGGTCGTTGTAAATTCACCCTTATTTATTAAAACAAAAGATAAAGCATTCATACAGAAAATTCAAGTGGTATCTTTTGCACGTGTTTAATTTGTCGAGACTGTGACATAAGAACATAAGAACATAAGAAATTTACAAACGAGAGGAGGCCATTCGGCCCATCAAGCTCGTTTGGGGAGAA
>JAODKC010000044.1:13508168-13520333 GCA_026777985.1 Mormyrops attenuatus | reverse complement strand
CCCTGGTAGGGGTATTAACAAACTGAGTAAAAAAACAATCCTGCACTAATTCCACCATCTCAAGTTCATTTACAGAGGAGCCGGAGACTATGTCCCACTGTATCCCAGGCAAATTAAAATCACCCATAACCACCACATCATTTTTAGTACTCATAATCCTGATATCATCATATAACATTCTGCTTTCCTCTGCGATATAATATACACATTGCCATACGAAAAATATTCTTGGAGGGGCGTGGTTTATTTGAGGACACATGGAAAAGCACCCAATAGAGAGGCTGCGGTCACTGATCCAGAGGCAAGGCGGTCTCTTCCTCCCAGGCAGGCAGGCACAGGCCCTTCAGAGCTGTTGTGCGGCGAAGGAGATGGAAATCCCCTCAGGACCGGTGTCCTAGACTTTGTCTCTGACCTTCTCTCCAGGGTGGGATTTAAGCTATGCTGGGGAAAAGACTCCCGCCCCCCACTTGGGGAAATGAGCAGCCGCCAGCTGCATCTCGTTAGCATTCCTTACACGTTGTTTGCGGTCCAACCATGAGGAACCCGTTTTTACTGTCCTCCTGCATGGTTCTGATCAATGACTGCTGCTGTGCGGCTTATTGAATGGATGGAATATGTTAGTTAAATATGACATAAATGCCTATAACTCCTAACTGAAAACAGCATGTAGTGAAACAATATACACAAGCTAAAACACGATAAAGATCCATCTTGTAACTATCTATAATGGTCAGGGTCACAGGGGGTCAATAACAGGCAGTACATAGCATAAGGCTGGGGTACACCCTGCACAGAATGCCAATCCACTGCAGAGCACACACACTCTGAGCTATTTAGAGATGTAGATTAGCCTAACTGCAGGTCTTTTTTGGACTGTGCGAGGAAACTGAAGTACCCAGAGGAAACCTGCATGACTCGGGGAGAACATTTAAATTCTATCCTAACCCATTCAGTCACCATGCTTTCTCTCTCTCTGTCTCATAAATATATATATAAATATAGTACAAATTATCATACTTCAGTAAATATGACAAAGATTCCTCTGTAGATTGTATTATTTCTATGGGGTGACGTACACTATGGGGTGAAGTCAACTTTTCCATTTCATATGATGTATTTATTGATTTTTATGAGGGGTAAATATAACTTCAATTGATCAAACTCAAAATCAGTTTCTGTTTGCTGGAGTGTGCAGTCTTTTGGTTTTCTTGTTTTTTTTTTGGTTATGGTATGCATTCTTTCTCTAGATCCCTCGCTTTGGGTTCTGTTTCATGATTCTTATTGCATTTCTTACATAAGTTCAGATTTTTTTTTCATTAACCTCACCCTGCATTGCTTTAATTTCTTGCCTATCTTGGCTGTTGCTGTTTTGACTATTAACATATACTGTACTCACCAGCCAATTTATTAGGAACACCATTCCAATACTGGAAAGGACCCCCTTTGCTCTCAGAGCGGCCTGACGACTTTAGTAAAATCCTTCTATTCAGTGGCATATTTTCATTCTCAAAAAGGTGCTAGCAACCAGTGACATATATTTAATAGACATGACAGGTAAGTCTTCAGCTATAGGCCAATAGGCATAGAGCATGATGCCATCTTGAAGAAGTCACTCCATCCATTGTTTACAAGTGACACACAATTTTCTTGCAAGTATCATACAAATGAGACTACCTTCATTTATATTTATTAGTTTATCTGGAATATGATTTAAAAATCATTAGATTTGAGGACAATTAGGTGCCACATAAGGCCACATTTGAAGATTAAAAATATCGGCCATGGGAAAACATTTTAGCACGGTACATCACTAATGTTTCATATTTGAAAAATAACCAAAACCAGGGCCCACATCAATAAAGGCATACGTGTATATATGGGTGTCTGGACCATTATTGTTGAGGTACTTAAATTTGTTTTAGGAGTTGCAGATTCACATATTATTTTTATTTTTTTTAGTAATTTTCAAGTTTTAAGTTGAGAATTAGCTTTAAACTTTTAACTGCAAATATTATTGCATTTAGAATTTTTTTACGTTACAATATTTTTTACTGAAATTTAAATTTTCTACTACTGCAGAATTTTTTGGAAATAAATTTGGTTCATAAGTTTTAAAAATTTGGTTGTGACTTAACAACCAAGGAAAAATATGGGTCCTGAGGTTGAACCAGTTGAGAAGCACTTCTGTAAACAACTTTAAAGCTGATGTTGTCACATTCACTAGTGGTACTGGAGAATCTGTAGATGTTTATCTGACTTGTTCTGCCAACACAGACATAGAACCTGACATAGATAAGAGTATTAATGTTAGGGACATTGAAGATCCTTCTAAGGTAATACAGGACAATACTGGGTAACACTTTATTTGAGGGGGCACAAATAATATAGTACTACACTCTAACTTAATGTATTAATTAACCCTGGTTAGGGTTAGAACTAGGTTAGAGTTAAGGATCTTGTTTGGGGTTGGAATAGGGGTCAGGGTTAGGATTAGGGCCTTGGGGAATTTAAGGTTAGGATGTGAGTTAGAATGGAAAGTTAAGGTTAGGGTGGAGGTAAGGGTAAGGTTGTCTGTTAAGTTTCAGAAATGAGTGGAAAAAAGTGAAAAAGTGGAATGGGGTTGCTGGATCAGGGTGATAGAATGTAATTAAATCAATTATGGGTTTGAGGGGAGTCAAGAACCCAAGACTTTTTTAAGGTTTTATGTTCTTTTATTTCCCTTCTCAGAGGGGTCAAGCTGGATTGTTTCTCCATCTTTATGCTGTAGATTGTGCGGAAGAGAATGGGGTGGAACAAGAACCCAAATCCAAGAGCAAACCAGGCGAAAATACTGAATGGCTAGTGCACTAAATGGAAGTGCTCTAATAGGTAGACCCCTCAACTTTCAAAAGAAATAGCAATGCTTGATATGACATCTAAATTGCTAAATAATTTAATAATTTAATTAAAACAATAAAGAAATAATCTATTAATTTATTAAACTTTATCTCTTTCTGGAAGTGGACATCATCAATCAGTTAATAGCAGAAGATTAATAAACGAATGCAATGTTCCTCAATGGGTTTACCCTGTGAAGTTCTATACAAAAGCGCTGTTGTTGAATGAAGTGCTCTCATCACATTGCATATACAGCAAACCTAACAGGGACCAAACAACCTAAACCTAACAGGAAACAAGTGCTAGTTGTTGTTGCAATTCATTCCTTTTAGTTATTGTTAGTAATTCATCAAACAGCAATCATATTAGAGGGTTAATCTTTGTTAGTATGTCCTAGTAGTAATCTTGGGTAACCATCTGCCCTATTTATATATGTTCCTCCAATTTACACTGCAATTATCCAATTGTCTGCCTATCCTACCTCTCATTGAGACCCAGGGGACTCTATGTTTGTAGTTTTCACATCCTTTCCTGTTCCTTTCTGTATCTGTATTGACCCAATAGTGATTCGTTTATAGCCCAGAGACAGTGACGCAATCTAAACCACAGTGGGAGATGTGTTATACCAGAACTGTGGCCTTTGTGTTATTAGAAAAGCTGTATAAGTGTTGTTTAAGACGATCCAATACTTTATTTTGTTTCCCCTACATATTCCTACCACACATTCTGCACCTGACTAAATATATAGCATTGTTTCTGTTTAGAGTAATATGATCCTGCATCAGAACCTCAGAACTGTTATTAACTATATATTTTAATTGTTTGAAATATTTGTCTTAATTTGTAGGAATTTGGTGACTTATTGGAACTACACTGTAAAGAGCTTTAAGATTTCTATTTTTTCTGTAAACTGAAATGATTCTGAATTTTTCCAATTTGGGGATAAGCTGTTATACCTTTAATTTTTCTTAATAGTGTTGTTTAGCCTTACTGTCTTGGTGGAGTACATTGTAATGAAGGGGATTATATTTGTCTTTTCTTTAGTAGGTTTCATTTTACTGTTTACTCCCTGTAAGGTATTGGACTTGATATCCCTTAAAAACCTTTTGGTATATCCCCTAGGTCTAAGGGCTTTAAACAAGATTTTGGTAGCTTCCTCAAAATCCCCCTCATTAGAGCAGAGGTGATGAAAGCTAATTAGTTGTCACTTGATTAATCTGGAAAATGTGTGTTTAGGATGGAAGCTGGCTTTAGGTAATAAAGTGTGGGTATCTATATCCTTGAAATATAGTTTTAAAGGCCCTGTGACCTTCCCCAGATGTGCTGATGATTACTGTCGTGTCCAGAAAGTTTATGGATGTATAATCAATGTTTTGTTTAGTTTGAATATTAGGGTGATGTGAGTTCATGAGATTCACAAATACACCTCATAGTAGAAGCAGATGTATGGATGACTTTCACACTTATTTCACACCGTAGTGTCTCCTCCCAATCTGCCATGGAAATGTTGGCATAAAATGAGGCAAACATCTTACCCATAGCAGTTTATTCTATCTGTAAGTAAATCTGATCATTGAATTCAAAATTATTCCTAGTGAGATTGATTTCTAAGAGTTGCAGTGTGTATTGTGTTAATTACATACTGATCCCATGATTATTCATCATTAATCAATCACAATGGTTCATATATTTCATACAGTTACTATATTTGTTTATGATTTGTGTTTGAGTAGTAATAATTACCATGTTACTTGTGCCCCCTCAAGTAAAGTGTTTCCCAACATTGCTTCAGTTTTAACTGAAGTTGGAAAAAAATGTTCCAGCTACTCAGTTTCAAATATATGTCAGTTTTTGTAGTGAATTTCCTCCAAGAAACCTACATTCTTTAACATAAAATTTCTTCTTGTTTTCTTCCCATTTCCTCCTTCAGGTTAATTCAGAGTTTATGCACATCACAACTGTGCCTCTACTACCCAAATTCTTTGCAGAACTGGACCAATACACAACAAAGTTAATTAGTCATCTGCACGAAAGAATGAACTGCTGGAAAGACAATTGAAAGCATAGTTTTCTGAAATGCTCAAATGACCCCATCTGACACCAATAATCAAGCCACAGTAAAATTCCCATTTCTTCCCCTTTCTCTTGTTTCATCTGACCATTAATTGAAGCTCTTGGCCCATGTCTGCATGATTTTTTACACTGAGCTACTACCACATGATTAGATATTTGCATGAATGAGCGGGTGAACAGGTATTTCTATTAAGCTGGCTGGTGAGTGTATATATAATATGCATACAGTATATTCTTAATTTTCTGCTATGCTGTAACACAAGTCATATTTGGAAATGGGTTTAACAAACGCATGGAAAGGAATAAAACAAACTTAGACTTTTACATTTATTAAGCTTTCAAAAAATGTTAATAAGTCATTAAAAGTATGGCTCATTAATAGTTAAATGTTTTAATTTCTTCAAAATTTCAGACTAACAATGTTTTCATTAGCCTTAATTAGTGGCCTCACTTAATGTTACAGCTAGATAAGTTATTTTGTGCAGTAATTGTAGTCAAATGGCTTCATGGAAAGTAAAATTTTAAACAGAAAGCTAATTACATCGTTTAAAACTACTCAGACTGTGCTGCCAATAGACTGCAAAAAATATGAATATCACTGTTTCCTATGATTGATTTGATGGTACAATGGAGTGAATGATATAACTTGACAATGAAGAAGCTGAATCGAAAGGATTTAGATTCAGTGCCCAGGAGAGGTAAGTTAAAATCTATCCAGTGGGCCATGTAGCTTGTCTAGTCAGGATGGTACCTCCGGGCTTAGGGCTGGGGGGAAGCACGCACACACTTACTGAAGGCAAAAAGAAAATAAATGGCAACTTTGTAAAGCTTACTGTGCCTAAATCTTGTACCCTTCTCTTGGCATCATATTTTCTTTAGCTATGTCATCTCTTCACTCTGGTGAAGAGCCTTTAAATACCCATTCAATCACAAAGTGACACCTCTCCCCATCTGCATTGTCTAATAACCAAAGAGTGCGAGAGGAAAGTCAGGTGTCCCTCACTTCCCATTACCAAGCACGTTACCAAGTGACTGACTCCGCAGGCTAACCCACTGGCTGTGCTTTGACACCCACTGCAAAACCATTACATTATATTCACTAGTCTTCTCCCAAGGGTCAACTGCTTCATCACTAAACATAAGATTTGCTTAGTTTATACAAATGGTCAACCGCTCCAGCACAAAATGTTAGCAATTGCTTCAGGCAAAAATGTCACCTTAAATAATAATAATTCAAAACATATGAATCTCATCAAAATCCCATTGCATCATTTGTGACACAGACAATATATATATATATTTCGGGTTGTTCCCACTAACAAAGAAAAAAATGAGCATTACTCAGTTTAATCACTGAGCTGTTCCTTAAAAATACTAATACCCAATTTCATTCCAATGCTAAAAAAGTAAATTCCTTCTCAGCTGAATCATTTCAGATGTCCTACCTTAACGCTATCAGCTCCACCAATGTATGGATATGACCCACATGCAATAAACAGCTCATATCTTTCCTACAGAAGAAAACAAGCATGGATTCCAAATAAAACTCAATATCTGCAAAATGCAAAACAAGAACAACTTTTCCTGCCAAGTAGGGCATGGTTGTGTGTGACATGTATCATTAATCTGATGAACAACTCTCAGAAGTTTTATCACAGTATAACTAGACTTTGGGTAGAAATCAGCTCAAACTAGGTCAGTATTCACAATGCAACACACAATGCCATCTCCATGTGATTCAACAAGGGCAACAGCCCACCTTGTGAAACAAATCCTATTTTATAATTAAAGAAAGCTGAATTTAATCTAATATCATGTGATCAGTGCCAGAATGGCTAATCAGGAGAATTCCTGGTGGACCACTTTGGTTGTGGAATGGTGACAAGGATCAGAAAATGCTCAACAAGTCCCCCCCACGCGCACAAATGCAACATTTTTTACGGCTGGCACCCCCAGCCCCCTGCACACTCAATGCTGTGATGGACTGACATCACTTCCAGTGTACCTCCTGCCTTGTACCATTTGTTTCTGAGGATAGACCTCAGGCTCACACTGACCTTGCACTGGGAAAGTAGATATGGAAGATGGATGGATTGATGAATTTGATGAAAGCCCTGTGATGAACTTGCCTCACACCCATCATGTCCCCTACCTTATGCCATGTGGCTAACCTCTAACTTGTAAAATTTGTGTTTTTACATACATTGTAAAATGAATAAAAATCGACGACCATGGTTTAAATTGCTACTATGTATAGAATAGTTTGTTGTTTGAGTATACATCCTAGTTTTGTCAAAAATTGGTCGTAATACAGTTTAAAAGATAAAAAAAAGATAAAATATGTTTTGCAACTCCGGCATGAGTTAATATTTCCGCACAAACTTTAGCTGGTGCAAAAACCAGGCCTTATCTCATCTTGATAAAACATTTTTATCTCATAGATGTTGTTTCCCAAAACACTCCCTCGTCTGCATTGCTTCAGACTCCTGTACGCCCTTTTGGAATGTGTTTGGATTCTAATCATGTTTCTGTGCAAACATTGTGGTGAGACAAAGGCCTGTCCATATCTTTCTTTTAAAACTGACTTACTCTCCACATTGTACAGTTCTGCACATCACCATCTGAGTACGGGACTGGAGATTCATGACCACTCCTGCCATACTGTTCTCTCAGAGGATATTGCCTGAGGACAAAGTGTAATGCAGATCTTCTTCCCAGAAGAATTTTTAAATAGCATTAAGGAGGAAGTACCAGTGTTGGGACAAATGAGGCTGAAAAATCCATAGTGACCATAAGTATTGTCCACTGATAAATATTTAAACGGCATTTATGAGTAGGCATATCATTTCCCATTGGAATTCACCCAAGCTAGCTTCTACTGAAAGGAATAAATCTATGTTCTTAAGTTGTTTTTTTAACTAAACATAATTCACTGTGATGTGAGAGATTCAATTATGTTACATAATTTCCATTTGAATGTGGAAAATCAAGGCTAGTTGCCATTGACATGAGTTCAGATGATTCGCAGAATCCATATAGACACACATTTTTTTTTCCTTTAATAGGACATCGCATTTTCATGCACAGTGGGGGATGGGACTGAACTTCATAAAATTTCAAAATAGATGCACCTTCATTTATCAAGCTTTGACAGTTTAATGTCGCAGGAGAATCTGTTGTCTCAGCCTGTTAATATGTTTTATGAAATCAATAGACTTTATTGCCACAGGGGCACAGGTATTACATCCCTACTGAGGAGGACAAAATGCTACATTGTAATAGAAAACTGAACATATGGCAAAGGAGGTTCCGATTTTTTGCAAAAGTATTGCAAAGCTGCTGATCTAGATCAATGAAGGGACTGTCCCTGACTTACGACTAGGTTCTGTTCTGACAGACAGGTCGTATGTCGAAACAGATTTATGTCAGAATTGCTATTATACAGTACAGTGTACAAACTATTAACATTGTATGAAAAAGGTAATAGGTCTCCCTTCCACTAAGACCACAACCCCTACGGCTTTCTTTTCTTTCATATCTCTAAGATTCTTCCTGTTGGTTTGGGTGGTCTTGGTGGTGTTCTGGGATAAGGAGGGGAGGGCTGTCTCAATACATATCTTTGTCCTTACAGGCCCCCTCACTTTTTTTTGCCTGGTACTGTGCATACCACTGGCAGAAGCCAGCAGACATTTCAGACATTTTTGTACATAACTCTGTAGTTTCTCTTTTATAATTTTCACTGCCATTTATCAATTATACTGTACTTTCCCATGGCAATTATTGTATGGCATTACCAGGTGTACTGCCACCCAAAATGTATTTTTACATCCTTATTTTTTCTTTAAATTTCCATCATATGTGTGAGTGGTCATAAATCATATAAGATATGACCATACACTACGTAAAGTCCCGTATTCCATTCATCCATCCATTTTCTGTTACTGATTATCCTATTCAGGGTCGTGGGGGGGTTGGAGCCAATCCCTGAGGCTAGGGGCACAAGGCAGGGAACAGCCCAGGATGGGGCACCAACCCATCGCGGGAAGTCCTGCATTAATTTTTAGCAAAAATTGTATCAAGTAGACATCAGACAATCCCATGTGGAAAAGGTACATTTTCTGTCTGTTGAATGAACAGAATGTTATGTGTTTGACTGAAATCCTAAGGTAAGAGACTAACACGACAAGGGCCTGTCTGTAGCTTCGGGGTAATTTGATCACAGGCCTCTGGGCAGCGCTGCTCTCTTATCTTCATCAAAGCTGTTATTTAGCACCTTAAAAGCTGCATCGGTGCCAGGAGTCTTTCTGGACTGGTTAAAAAGAGGAAGGTTCACTTTGGGTTCCTGCTTTGTCAGCTAGACTGAATGGTGTGACAAACCCTTGGAAAGGTCTAGAAACAAGCACTTTGCAAAATAGAATGATAGATGTAAGATAAAAAGCTTTGCAAGCATATATGCATACCATTTCAGTAGCAATTTTACAGGAATCAGGATCACATGTTAGGGTAAGGTATTCACAGCAGTTTTTTTGTTTCTACTCACATATGGCTAACAAAATATTGTGGCCAGAAAAAGTGGGAATAAATGTAGGATTAAGGACCAGTGAAGTGTCATTGGTATACTCTTAGCAGTGTGAACTTTTTGTAGTAAAATGTACTTTCCATGAATGCATAAAACTGATGTATAATAATGTGGAAAAAATCCACAGTTCTAAGACATTTATTGCAGTTCTGTCAACATGATAGTAAATACAAATTTCTTTCCACTCCAATTGCAGGCATAGAATCAAAACTGATTTTGAAAATACATGAATAGGATCTGTTTAAAATAGAGGCTTATGGTTGAACGAAAAAGGGAAGTAATAAGGCTGAAAGCAAAAAAAAAAAAAAACTGGATGACAGACGAGAGATGTGTGTAGCTGGAAAACTAGCTAGAGAAAAGTGGCCATGGGCTGTGGGAGATCTTGCAACCAGGCTTAAGCTCTGCAAATGTCCATAACAAGCCACCCCCCACCACTCTCACTTGCACTACAAAGTAAAAAAATGCTGAGTAACTGAGATAACCTAGCAACCAGGAGAAAGACAGCATCAAAGGTCCTTTTCATCTCCTGCTGACACTTCATGGGGGATGAGGCATGAACGTAATGAAATTTGGCTTTAATCAAAATGATGTGTGTGTTTGTTTTATGTTCATCAGGTGGAAAATGGTGGCAGTGGACAAAAAAACAATAATAACAACAACGATCAAACAAGGTTTTGATGCCTCCCTCCCCCCCCGCCCCCCGAAGGAAGGAATCTAGTTGAGGAAAATGTGCCAGTGAACATCTCACTCTTTTGAAGAAGCAAAAGAAACATGTACCTGTAGAAGCACTAATGATGATAGACTAAGTTCTGTTCATTTCCTCACCATACTTACTTGCACATGAGAGAACTGTGATGCGTCTGTCACAGGCCAGTTCATGTCACCTTACTGGACTGAAACTCTTTAACTTCAACAATTAAATTATATCACATGCAAGTCATCCAGACGTCATATTTTTCACAGAGATTAAGAAACAAAGCCTTACATGACAAAATCATTGTGTGCTAAGTCCAAGTAATTTCATTTGTACTATGTATGAATACATTAAAATTCATGTGTTTGCCTACACTACAATGAGGGGATAGTTAGCAAATAAAAGGCATTTAAATTAATATAAAATGAATAACACCCTGTTGTCATTTGTTTTCTGTTTGTTATATGTGCACAATTAAATTTTCTCATTCCTTTTGTATTCCCAAATGAAATCTACTTAAAAATCTAATTTGCAAATATAGACAGTGGCTCACTAATTGCATTTATCATGCTTTTCCCAGCCAAATGAACCCAATTCCTACTGTGAATTCTGCATGAGCACAACCCATCCAATTGTACACCTGCTCCTCATAGACTAGTGTTGAACATGCAGTGGGGACCATTTAGTGCCAGTACTTCACCTAACACCTACCTGTACTTTGTACAAATAATCCAACTGCTAGTAGGTGGAATCATTTAGTATTAGGGTGAAATGCAAGACCCCTGTCACAGCAACAGTGCTGCCATATACAGGCCGTGCTGAGGTGAAGACTGGTGTTGGTGCTCTCCATGCTTTTTCTGAACCACATGGAGTGAGCTGTCAGTTTCTCTTTGATTGCTGAATCAGTCATCATTAAAGGATTTATAAAAGGGTACACCCAGTGCTTCTATTCTAGTATTTCAGCCTTCCCCAGTAGATGGCCATTCTTGGTCACACTGGCCATAATGTCAGACTGACAAAGTGAAACTTTATTGCTGCACTTTACACTCACAGTGACTTTAAGGTAAACTTCTGAAATATGCCTAAGACAGACATTAACTCTCATTTGGAAAAAATGCACCTCTAGAAGAAACAGGAGTTCAACAGCTGTAACACAATGGACACTTTCATCCATTGACAAGTACAAGACAAGTGAGGAGACAGAAATGATACAAAGACAGAGCTAATAAAGGAGTACAGTCTTTCTGAAATACTGAGTGTGTTCCATCTCTCATTCTTTCTGGGATAGACTCCAGGGTCACCACAGGCCTGTACTGGGTAAGTTCAAGGGCGCAGTAGGGGCATGGGTACCCTGGCAGATTCAGGGGCCCCAGAACTTTACAGGGGACCTTGAATATGTAAAATCATACAAAGAACTGGGCCTAGGGTGATATTTTGGGGCCCTAATGTGATATTTTGTCAAGCGGCCCAGAATTTCTAGCTATACCCCTGCAAAAGTGGCATGGAAAATGGATGCATAAGTGTATAAACAAACACTTAAAGGATCTCCATGTAAATATTAAAATTGCCAAAAACCACAGCTTTGTCAGTAGTGACCACCAGATTTGTTAAAAAAAATTGGAGCCTCCGGATTTAGGTTTTTGAAAAGGATATGTCTGAAGCAGTGTTAATTGCGTAATAAGTATTCGTTAACGACTGTTTATTTCAAGACTAGATTGTAACGACATCGTAAATGGAAGAATGGTTGCCAACGAAAATTACAGCGAAATCTGTTCATTATGCTCTGACGAATAAAGACGAAACGAAATTGCTGGCTCCGTTTGGGCAGACAACCTAGATCACAGTACCCATCTCGAAGCATTGGCTATTATCCTTTTTAACCAATCATTTAGATGCATAAATCTGCAAGTGCACATACAAATTCTCACTGACTCCATGCATC
>JAODKC010000044.1:13483054-13497854 GCA_026777985.1 Mormyrops attenuatus | reverse complement strand
TAAGGTATTTTACAGCATTTCTTACTGCATTTTAAAAATTTGTACAGTCGAACAATGTATTAAATACAGAAATATTTAGTATTTACATTTGCAGTTCTTTTTCTATATTTGACACGGTATTTTACCTGATTGTTTTTTTTACTGTATTTTTCTGTCGCCATTCAAGGTATTTTTACCGTATTTTTTACGGGCATTTTTTACAGTGTACTATGACAGTTCTATAAACTTTTAAGTGGATCTGTAGTATTATAAAGTAAACAATGCATTCAAGTGTTGAATGTGTTAAATACATAAATAGTTTAAAACCTATAACAACTTAAATGTTGTTGGTTTTGTAGCGAATGACGTATATGAATAGCAACAAGAATTAATATAAATTAAAGCGTAATAATTTATTAGGTACTTCTGTAAACCATTTGAAGTAAATTTATTCAGAAATATTATTAGATGCAGTTAGGGTTAGGGTTACTATTAGGGTTAGGTGTTAGAGTTAAGGTACAGGAATATTCTTTGAACTGGTCTAAGAACCTGTTATTGATGTTGGCTGCACTGCTTGTTGTGAACTCCTACTTTAGGGTTTTAACAAGGATGTCCCCATATCCAGCAACAATAGAATGAATGCCTGATGATTACTCCAGTATGTCGATGCATGTCCTTCGGAAAGGTTTTATTTTGTACTGCTGTGTTTATTATTTGTTCTGCTTATTTTGTAATAGATTTCACATTATTCCTGTTTAATGTTTTCCTGTTACCCCCTGATTCTTGTGACCCTATATCCCCTTGTTCCTGATCATTTAACTGCCTCAGAACAGTCTATCTGTAGGCAAAGCATTCAGTTATAAGGCAGTGTATCGCAGTCCCTTATACCCAGCTTATAGCAATTTGTATCCATAAGGGCCGTTGCCTTCGTTTGTTTGGTAGGTAAGACCCCACCTTTAGTGAAATTAAAAACTCAAACTTCATTTATCAACAGTAAGAGGATTAAAAAAATAAAAGGAATAAAATTACTGTTCGTTCCGTGTGAAAGTGTCCTACCGTTTCGCAGTAACACTGCTTCATTAGAGGATTGTGACCTGTGTGTCAGAGTCACCATTTTTATAACCTTTGCAATGTGGTGCAGTGTGTGTCTTCCATTAATCCCCAGTTCCCAGGTGCTGATTGGATGGACTACTCCCGCTGACCACTTTTTGTTGGTTCTCTGTTTCAAATTTGAACTGTACAAACAAGCAGTGGTACTAGTCAGGTTAGGTTTTAGAGTTAAGGTACATGAATATTCTTTGAACTAGTGTAAGAACCCTTTATTGAATTTGGCCAAACTGCTTGTTGTGAGCTTCTATTGAAAGGTTGTAACAAGGATGTTCCCATATCCAACAACAATAGAATGAATGTTTGATCATTTCTCCAGTTTGCAGAGTTAAGGTAAGTGATATTGTTTGACTTACTGTAAGAACCTTTTATTGATGCTGGCCACACTGCTGATTGTGAGCTGCAACTGAAGGGTTGTAACAAAGACATCCCCATATACAACAACAATAGTATTGGAGCTAGGGTTGGGTTAGTGTTGGTATTGGGTTAGGGTTGCTATGAAGGTTAGGGTAAGAATTGTTATTAGGGTTACTGCTAAAATCGCTGCTGGGTTTTGGGTTTTGAGTTTATACTGGATGCAAAAATGAACCGGGACCAAATGCAGTTCTCGAAGCGCTGGAGTGATGTGTTACCAGAGTTTTAAGTGTGTGAAGAACCCTGCTGCTAAATTCAGCACATACTATAGTCTGTTCGGGTATCAAGCAGAAACACTAAACAGGTGACATGGTGTAAGTTGCAGGTGACAAAAAGATGAATGGGGTCTCAGTTATGGCAAGGTTGGAAAGAGATGGACGCAACCTCATAACTTGTTTCAGGTTGCTGCCTTAGTGATAGTTCTCATAAGTAGTTCAAATGAGAGTGTGGGGTCAAAGATAACACCGATATTTGTAACTTGTGTAGATGGAGAATACATAAAACCTGGGATTGTGAAGGAAAGATTGTCCGTTTTCATTTAAACACCAGAAAATTAAATGATTGCGGCCGGTTTTTTCAGTGGTTAAACAGAATTTTCAGCCAGTCATTGTTTGACATTAGCCAGACAGGGTTCTACTGTTGTGTCACTGTAAGTCCCTGAATTAGGGTTAGGCATATGGTTAGAAACAATGCGTTTTCAGATGTTAAAACATGTTTTTATCATAGGTCAGTGCTCTTGAATACTGGGAAACCACAGTTTTAGCTTGTTTTAACAGCATATTACATGCCAACAGCCTGTTGTTTCACCCTAAGGCCCCAAATTAGGATAAGGGTTAGCAAACTGAAGCTAGGGTTAGGGTTAGAATAAGTATGGCATATCCAGACATCAACATTTGCTTTTATGAGAGTTCTGCTCCCCGGTAGGATAGGAAACCACATTTTAGCATGCTTTAGTAGCATATTTCATACTTTCCAATAGCCTGCTGATTCACCCTAAGGCCCCAAATTACGATTATGGTTAGGAAACTGAGGGTACACTTAGGGGTAGAATAAGTATGCCATATCAACATGTGTTTTTATGACAGTTCTCCTCCCCCGTAGGATAGAAAAACACAGTTTTACATGCCTTACTAACAGATTTCATACTTTCCCACAGCCTGTTGATTCCCCCTAAGGTCCCAAATTAGGGTTAGGGTTAGCGAATTGGGGCTAGGCTTAAGATTAGAAAAAGTATGGCATATACAGACATCAACATGTGTTTTTATGACAGTTCTGCTCCCCTGTAGGATAGGAAACCACAGTTTAGCATGCTTTAGTAGCATATTACATACTTTCCAACAACCTGTTGATTCACCCTAAGGCCCCAAATTAGGGTTAGGGTTAGCATACTGAGGCTAGGGTTAAGTAACTATATATACTGTAAATACCCCTCAGCCATCTTGGCATTCTCACTGTTAATCAGTATTCCCTCATTCTTGGTACAGTAGAACACTGACTGACAGGGGACTGCTGGTCAGAAACTAAAAATTGGTTAAATGGTTATTTAATCAGAATGTGCTTTGTATATTTTTTGTATATTTATTTTCTTCAAATTACATTTGCAAACATTTTGATTCGTTATGATAATCTATATAAATACGCTAATATTTGAATTGGTTTAATTTTTTGCAACAGGTTGACAACCATTACTGTTGCCAGTTGTTTTCGTTCTTTTGAAAAAATATTTTTTTCTTAGGTTGGCCTTTTCAGCCCCTCCTGGTTTCTTCTTTTCCGTACTATTACACTAACTGCTATTTTACTAAATTAAACTATCTGTATGCTCAAAGTCTGGCTGTGGGGCATAACCAACTTGATAGATTGGGAAGGGGAGAACTCTCTCGGGTGGTAGCACCCATGTAATCTATCATTATGCTGTGATGTCAACTGTAAATGTGGATCGTACGTGCCACTGTTTCAGATTCACTAACGCAAGGACTGTCAAATTGAATTATTTTTATATCCGACTAGCCAAAAAGTCAAGCGGCCCACTGGGATATCTCCCGAATCTCCCGATTAGCCACTCCAGGCCTGTACTGTAGTATGTAAGAAGTTTCACTAAACATCCATATTTAATTTAACGTCAATATGTGTGTGATGTGCACTTACTGTGTCTATGAATTTTGTAAACACCCTATCCCCATGATGCCAGATCCCAACAATGTTCAGATATCAGAGATATATTAAAGGAAGATGCGTGCATTTTTCAAAAAGTTCCTGTTACTAGTGGAAAATATATGCCCATTGCTTTACTCTGAATCTGTAGGTATTATTGTTTGTCAAATTTAAAGTCGCTTCTTATTATGCTTATTTGTAATAGTTCTTATAGTTGTTGTTCTGGGTAATTTGAGTCCCTGCAATTTGAGAACTTTTGAACACTTTGTAAAGCTAGCTAAATTCGGATAAAGACTTTCAATGTCAATGGTGAATAGGAAGGCATGTTGTGGGAAAATATGTGGCTTTATTTTGCTGTTGAAGCCAGATGAGTAAAGGATACCGAGTTGGGGAATGAATCGTTATCTTGGGCAATCTTGTATTCTTCACTGTCACAATTTGAAACTATCAGATGATCTTGGAGGACTTTATTACTGATGGTCCATGCCTCTAAATCTGCATAAATTTTAGGATAGAAATGTCAAGGTCAAATGCCATTTGACCCCTAAGGTAAAACTTTGATGAATTAGTTGATGATCGTCTAATATTACAGTATACATATATTGTTTTTATCCATGATGACAATATTGGAACCTTTGTCTGCTGGTTTCATTATTATGTTTTTTTTCTTTTGTCTAAGGATAGAAATTGCCTGGCATTGTGAATTGGTTAGATTATCCCTGCTCGGATTAAAGTTAAGGTTGCTATTTAGGTTAGGATTAGCACTGCTATTAATGGTTAGGGTTGCTATTAAGGTTAGCACTAGGGGTTCTATTAGGGTTAATGCTTAGACTATTGTCTCTATAGCCATGTTTTCATACCCCAGTTCATTATTCACATACATCCAGTCTAGGGCTGCACGATTTGGGGAAAATATCTAATCGCAATTTTTCTGACAGACATTGCGATTACGATTTGATTTGCGATTAAAATTTTTTATGTCAAGCTTCAGTTCAATATTCAGTGTGTAGTAACTTTAAAACATATGACGCAGCATGAGATGCTATCAAAATATGAACTGGTCTATATTCATGCATTAGCTGTGTGTTTGGCTAGCAAATGATATTTAAGACTAGATGAACTTCTGTGGTAACTCATTTCACATCGACAGTAACTACAAATAACTCTGGTCTTGTCAATGGACCCATCTGACAGGGTTTTGAAGCTGAATTTGCCATTCAAAATACCTTTTTCTTTGTCCATTATTTTTCCCTTGCTGCCATCCGACTCAACACACATTAATGGCATCAAAAAAATTTGTCACGTTATAATGAATTTCCGTTGACGTGTTATTATCGCGTTAACTTTCACAGCCCTGCTTTTAACTGAAGATCTCTTAATGACCTGTATACACTCATTTGTTTTTTTTCTTCACTAAAAACTCCCAGGACCCAATAACCCATTCAAGATCATAACCCAGTAACCCATTCAAGTTCAAATCTGTCCTTTCATGACATTTAATGAGTAAGACTGCTACCTGTTGTGCAGAATTGCTGTTTCAAAGAATATTCTACAGGTGGGAAACACATTATATATTACATGTTAATGTGTATTGAATCAAAAGACAAAATATCAATTTCATTTCATTGGTTTTCATTGAAACCCTATTTGTGATGGATTGGACGAGGAAAAGATGATTCAGATATAGGATGTCGGTATAGAGAGACTTTAATGGGGAAGGCAAAAATCAAAGTCAGACAGTCAGCGTCAAATGACAGCACTAGCAACCCTTCTCATGCGTGAACCCAACCAGAAGGGGCCTGAGAGCGGTGGACGGGTGCCCGAGAGCGGCGGGTGGGGGCCAGAGGGCAGTGGGGCTGGAGAAGGGTGGCTGCAGCCGTATACTTCTCAGAACATGGGCTGAACAGAGTTTCCCTGACTGAGTGGGGCCCCAGAGCAGGGGTTCTCTGAGAGGCGTGGCTGGCGAGACAGGGAATCCCTACAAGCGTGTCATGTCGGTGGTGCTCCCCCAAACTTGATCATTACACTTTCGTTTCATCCAACAATGGTAAATATCTCAATATATAATAGTAGAAATCTTAAATCAGCCCTGTAGCAGCCCTGTAGCAGTCATACATTTTATTCCTGCAATAAGAATCTGGGCACTGTACAAGAGCCCAGTCAAATTATAGCTACAAGCCTGTCCTGGGTCACAGCCAAAAGCACATCTTTAAACCTATTTTAATTATCGAAATATATGCATTAGAAATTAACAATTTGTGGTAAAACATCTTGTGTTTGAAATCGTTTTTTAATACTATGTAGGTTGAATAAATATTCTTTCCTTTACACAGAAGGATGCTTTTTCTGTAGAATTATTACAGTGTTTGAAAGTGAACTGAAGTGTTTCAAGAAGAAAATGCATGATATTGAGAGTGAAACTGAACAAGTGATGATATTGAAAAAGGCATATATTTGTTATGTTTTAGAAGCCCAACATGGGAGGTTTCCCCAACTGGAATGGCAGAATCAAACATGCAGACCGTGTCACTGACAGTTGAATAAAGACAAATTGCAGCCCAAAGGCATATTTTGACAGTTCAATAAATACAGGGAAGGTGTTTTTAGCAGCTGTTATATCTTAGATTCTTTGCAAGGGGGCAGACCATGGGAAATTTGCATTTCTGGCTGACAGTTATGTACTAAACAAATCATTGACAGTTTTTTTTCTGTCTCTTTTGATCTATTATTTAAAAGTGGTTATAGTGTAGTTCTTTAGAAGCCTTTTGTTTTATAAATATATATTCAAACCACAGTAGATTCAGTGGCTATTTGAAGCCTTTAAAGGAGCAGAACAGGTGACATCTTGTTAGGCTCACCTGGTTTTTGTGTTTTAAGTGCTGGTGTTATATGCATGATTTACACTGAGACGAATATGGAAGATTTTTTCATTCAAAATTCAAATAAAAATGCAGCATGTTTGAATTAATATTTTACAATCGTCCACACATACTTTATGTTAAAAATGAAATGATATTCATTTATAATTTTGTAAGTAGTGCCTTTACATTTCCATTGTCAAGCACCCACACAGAATAAAAGTATCAAAATTTAAATTATAATGCAATGTGTTTTTTCAATTTGCAGCAATGTTTTACAAACATCCATGCATACTTTGTGTAAAAATGAAATAAAAACACAATAATATAATTTAATTTTTAATTTTGTTAGCAGTGCCTGTACATGTTTATTAATGGACAAAGGCAGTGTTGCTTTCCTGTCAAAATGGAACTTAAAATAGATTTCAACTTGCCTTAACAAACACCGAAGTGAATATCATTTAAACATCATTTTCTGTGACTACCTAAGACTTATGCACACTACTCTATATTGGGAAGACCTAATAACCTAATCTCTTTCTATAGCATCATGTTTTTGTTACGAATTCACAGAAAACAGAAACTGAAAAACTCCATCTGTGAAACAAGTTTACAAAATTGTTAATCTGATCTCCTGTCAATATGAACATATCCATGTTCCTTTGATTATTCCTGAGTTGAGCCATGTTTAAGTTGCTTGGCTTTCTTTCAACTCTGAATTTATTTCTTTTTAAACTATCTGTAAATGCTGTAAGTGAACACAAAGGCAAAGATCTCATGCCAGATAAAGCTCTGGCTGACAGACTCCTGTACAGCCTACTGTTTGCACATTTTACAAGAGTTCTAGATATAAACGTTAGGTATGGTTACCATGTGGTGTAATGACAAGACCAAATCAATTTGCAAATTGGTCTAATAATAACTAATAGCACTTACATTCACCCATACATACCCATCCTTGTAATCCTCCTCCTCTGACTTGACTACTTCTTTTAGGCTAAGGATGTGCTTGTCTCCGTTCAGTTTGAGTCCTCTTTCTATAAATCTTTCAAAGACCTTTCTCTGTTTTTTTCTACAGTTCATGTTCATTCTTGACACTGGCCACTCCATCATCTCTATACCATATGGCACATGTCAGTCCACATAATATGGAACGTGTGGCTTTTTGATTGATTTAAAAACACTAGATAATCCAAATGGGAGCTTGAGAAAATATTAGCATGTATGATAAATTTGTGAGACTTCTGCTAAATCTGCATGCCAAAACCCATTTCTAGCATCTAATCTTAAAAATAAATTTGCATCTTGCAGTAGAATGCTATCCACTAAAGCAGCAGGGTGCTTTAAACAAATGACTGCTCTATTGCTCTTTCTCAAGACCGTTCACAGTCTCAACTCAGAGGTATATTAGAAATTATTAGAAGGATAGAAATCCACTCTGTTCCTTCATTTACTTATTTGATAATTCCTTCCTTGATCATCTTGCCCGGTTCTTAATTGACAGCTTCAATAAACAAACTTCTCTGAATCATCTGAACTTGGTTCATTGAGCCCTCTTAATGTTGTCTCTTTGGTTCCTTGCTTGCTTTTTACCGTGATTTCTGATCATGTGCTCTAGGAAGTATTGTTTTACGTATTTGATTATGCTACAGCTTATAAAAGTTTAGATGAGTGATTCGTGCATTACACGTAATAATTTCAGAAGTCATTCTTTACACACATTACTGTAACAAAGACTTTCATGTTCCATAACCACTATACCAGGGAGCGTGAGCTACAAGATCCTGGATGAATTCACATTACCTATCAATGGTTTTAATGATTTGTGCATCGTGTCTTGAATGTGCATGCAAAGAATTCACAGAAGAATTTTTCTTAATGCTGTAGATGTGAGTAACAAATCTCTTGTTTGAGAATATTTTAATAGTTAATGAATGCCATAGTGAAGCATATAGTAACCTGATACTTAGAACAGTTAAATGGTCTTTGTGTCTAGCTTTTGGCCTCCAGGCACTGTGGCTTTTCTATGCACGTTCCAGAAAAAGTGCCTAAAATCTACCCTTGTCCCATCAGCAAACAGTCCTGTTCTACATTTGTAGTCCAGTGAAGATAAAATAAGAGCACAGAAGCAAATGAGATGGCAGAAACTACACTGTGAGGCAAGATAAACACACACGTATGGACACACCTCTGGTCCTGCAGTACCCAGGAGCAATGGCACCGAAGAAATTCTTGCAGACTGATAGGGATGCTCCTCAAGTAAAGACTGAAGCATATAGCAGTCGCCATTAGTGTTCCAGAAAGGGCTGGACACCAACAGCATGAGCCAGTTTCTGAGAAGAATAAAGAAAATGTGAAAAACATTTAATTATCACCAAGTGGGTTACATTTTCCTGAATTAGAGCAAAATTAATTTAGTTTTTTCCCCGTAAGAATTATCAAAGGACACATTGCAGAGCTAGAATGCCAGTTGAAACATAATACAAGGGTCAATATTTAAGAAGAATTTCATTATACTTTAAATGTGAAAAGAATTAACAGCTTTGGTTTGTACTATATCGGTTAAATCTTGATCACATTCATTCATCAAGTTTTGCTGTATAAAAGCTCAGCACCATAGTTATGGGCATTTGTGCATTAAAGGAAGCATTTAATTCAGCGCATCTGATGGGTACTTTAAAATTGGAAAGCCATGTGTGCAAATCTACATACAAATAGCAAAGAGTGTTTGAGAGAAATTATGAAATCAGGTTCTAAGTAAAATGTAGCCTGGTTTGACTGAGAAATAGATTCAACAATGAAGAAAACAGAAGCCATTGAAAAAATCCAAATTAATTTGCAACTTTATTGTATAGAGTGTAACTTGTATCCCAAAGTGAGACGGCTGTTAATTAGAAATGGGCTTTTAAGTAAAACCTGAAAATCATATTTAATGAATGGTCCTTGGTGAGATCACTTTTGCTCCATGATAGCCTAGCCTACATATAGCAGAATCCCAAAATAGAAAGAAAAGGTCTGCTAACACCCTTCAGTGTTCTGAGGATAAATAAAACAACAACTGTATTTATGTATTTTAAATATTGTTTGAACAATGCAAACATTGTTTTATATAAGAAATAACTGCAATGCAACCTGTCACTGCCTTTAGGTGTACCTATATTCATCATAGTAAAATGTGTCTTTTTGCTTTATTAATGCTAAAATTCAGCCATGAATGCAGTGCATCTGGTCAATATTGGTATGCTTGTTTTTTTATTAGCTGTGGTCTCCAGGGATTTTGAACTGTGGATACATAATTACAGTATTGGTTTTAATAAAATATACTGAAACATAAGATGGTATAATATATAATAATATATCAGTTTATATACATTATTTTAATGATAATATATATAAAAATACAATGTTTACTTTGCAATTGTTTAGAATGCTAGTGAAGTTTTTTTTTTATTGCAGTTACCTTGAAAAGGAATGACTACACAGAACCACCATAAAGTTTAAACCCCCGTGTTAAGATGGTTTTTGACTTTGCCGTTCATGTGGGAAAGATGGTGCCGCAGGAGGTAGTGCTATCGTTTGGCAACCAGAGGGTTGCAGGTTCGAGCTCTGGTTCCTTCTGACCCCATCAAAGTGTCCTTGAGCAAGACACTGAACCCCAAATTACTCCCGCTGTGCAGGTTGGTGCCTTGCATGGCAGCCTTTGCTACCAGTGTATGAATGCATGTGTGTGGGTGGGTGAATGTGAGGCATGAATTTGTAAAGCGCTTTGAGTACTTGTAGGAGTAGAAAAGTGCTATATAAATGCAGTCCATTTACCATTTCTGTATACCTGTGTGCTCCTGATTCCTGCATATGCTCTGTGGGGTCAGAGGGCTGTCCAGCTGCTGATGAGTGTGTGTGTGCAGTAGGAAGGATAGACCCGGAGTGAAAAGGACTGCTTCCTCACCACTGTCAGGCCCCAAAGCCTGTGTACTCTCCCCATCTGTCTCATGCAGTCTTATCCCCACACACTCATCACACCCCCACCCCACCCACTCAATTATTCATGACTGGGCCTAGAGGAGACTTTCCATGGACTTGAGAAAACTCTCAGATGTCACAGTACTTCCTGCAACTGGGAATGGGCACCACAGTGTTTTCCTTATCACAGTCTAGCACATACTCTCTAAAGACCATCTTGAACAGGACGTGCTATCAATACCATCCCTTTTACAATGGTTTAAGCTTAGCTTTTATTCTTGTTTAACCTTGTCATTGGTTAGAAAAAAATGTAATATTTCAAGTATATTGATAATCTTGCAACAGCTAACTTTCCCTGTTTCAGTTGTGTTTTTGTTCACATTTATCATTAGAAATTTCCACCTGCCTTCCGACCACTTATCTGGGTAGCCTGAAGCCTCAGGGAGGACAAAATAGGTACCCCTCCTGGACAGAATGGCAGTCCACCATAGAGCACATACTGTCACACGCTATAGAGAATTTACAGTTGCCAGCTGACCTGTTTGCATGTTTTTGGATTGTAGAAGGAAACTAAAGTATTTGTAGGAATCCTGTGCAATACCGGTTGGTCATGCACGCTCCACACAGAGCTGGGTTAGAATTAAACACCTCTAGAGGCATAAGAGAACAGTGGTGTCCACTGAACCATCGTGTCACCCTAGTAAAAATATCTCATACTGTATAAATGACTGTTTATGATTTTTGGAAAATTGCACTCCAGCTTCATTTTATCCTCCTAAATTCCACCCGGTTTGTGCATGGATTTTGTCATGCTTGCCCTGCCACCCCCCATGCACTGAACATAACACCAATTGAATGCAGCGTGCTTTGGCTCAACACAGTGCCCACCAAGCATGATCCCAGACAAGGTTTTAATTAAATGGGGCTACTCCACTGGATCCCTTCCCATTTTTGTCCTCGTGCTGAACTACAGAAGAAATAAATAAATGAAAATCCCATTCGGCCAGGTAATACCTAAGTTACTGCCATCACTCTAGGTTGCAATGATAAGCATATGACATGACTTCATGGTTTTCGCTAATCGATTAAAATAAAATGCTTTTCCAAACCATGCTTGATGTTAGTCCCTAGGGCAACTTCGCTGTGCTTTTCTCAAATGCTGATGCAGAGCATATTAGCTTGCTGTTCCAGCTTTATTAAGCATTTTATACAACCACCACAGCCTGCTCAGCAGTGCAAATTGTTTTATTGTGAGTAAGAATGTGAACCAGACATGAATCAGTGCTGTAACAGTGATATAGCCGGGGATTAACATAACTGGTATGTAAGTATACCTTCGCAGTACAGGTATAATGATTAAAATGCACTGTAATTTCTTGTCATTAGCATTAGTAAATGCTTACTTAGTTTATGTGCATTTGCGCTGTTATGACAAGAAATTGCAGCACATTTAAATCTTTATACCGTGAATATGTACTTGCGTACATGTCAATCCCCAGAACCAAATAATTATTGCAATGATTAACATACAGGGGCTGACGTGCTTGTAGCAATATTAAATTAATCTAATATTAAACAGGTTACTTTCAATACTATAGCAAAGTGTCAATTACTTTTACTCTTGACGGGCTTTAAGTCTGATTTGATTCTCTTTGTAAGTCTTTAGTCATTGTCATAGATGTTTAGTATTTATTAATGCTGGAAAATTGCATGGTGGCGCAGTGGTTAGCACTACTGCCTCACAGCAAGAAGGTCCTGGGTTCGATCCCAGGTCCTTTCTGTGTGGAGTTCGCACTCCCTGTGGGTTTTCACCGGGGCCTTTCCCACGGTCCAAAAGCGTGCAGGATAGGCTGATTGGTGGTCCTGTAGTTGTATGAATATGAGTGTATGCTCCCCATGGTGTGTTGGTTCCTGCCTGTGCCCATTGCTCCCGGGATAGGCTCTGTGACCCCAGTGGGGATTACAGTAAGTGGTTATGATGATGGATGGATGGAAAATTACATTGTGTTTCTTCAGGGTGTGTATATGGCTTTTCATGCATGTAAAATAACCAGCTCTCATTCCATTTTCCCATTATTGCTGTCCGCAAGATCCTCATTGCTCATTTCATTCTTTCAGATAAAAGCACATTGTTTTAAAACATGAATCGTTCAGATATGATCTAACATCCCAAGTCAGGATTGACTGCTTCAGTTTCATATTTCACAGTCCAACCTGCCAATGCAGCAATTTCTGTGGAAGCATGTTGGTCTTAATTCAATCATACGTTAAGGGATGTCACATCCCATTTGCACAGAGCAGGCATAGTTATAAATCCCTCTTCTAATATGATCCCAATAATCGTTATGTTCAACAATAATTTTTTTCAGTTTCTTATGAAAGCTATTTTCAAAAGAAAATCTGATAAACACATTCATAATTGCAGCTACTGATCCAAGGAGCTTATTTATAAAAATGATTGTACATCTTTTCAGAAGAATTTACATACATATGAAAACTCAAATGTTCATACAAACAGTAAAAGTCAGATTTATAAAACCTGGTGTAAACTGAGATATCTTACAGTTTTATAAATCCCACTTACCATAGGAACATTCACAGGTATGTGCCCTTTAAAACCTGCCCCATTCCCCCTGTGAAATGACCCTTAATTGGCAATGCAAATTATCCACATGTATACATAAACACACACATACTATGTTTGTAACATTGACTATCTCATTACAACAGCAGCCGTCAAGGGTGCCATTATACATTAGACAGGTGAACAGCAGGTGTTCGATGTCGATGTGCTGGATCCAGCAAATTGTGATGGCTGGATGACTGGATCTGAGCATATCCAAAACAACAGGTCTTGGTGTTCCCGGTATGCAGTGGTCAGTACCTAGAAGCTCCAAAGAAGGCCACCCAGTGAACTGGCGATGGGAGCCCAAGGCTCACTGATGAGAGTGGGGAGTGAAGGCTACCCATCATGCCACAAGCTCCCGTAGCACGCATTGCTGAGAAAGTGAATGCTGGCTATGATAGAAAGATGTCTGAATACACAGTGCATCGCAACTTCTACATATGGGGTTGCGTTGCTCTGACTGATTAATTAGTGCCCATGCTGACCCCTGTCCACCACCGAAAGTTCCTGCATTGGGCATGTGAGCTTCAGAACTGGACTGTGGAGCAATGGAAGAAGGTGGCCTGTTTTGATGAGTCACATGTTCTGTTACATCAGATGGACACATGCAGGTGTATTGTTTATCTGGGGAAGAGATGGTACCAGGATGCATTATGGGAAGAAGGCAATCCAAAGGAGGTAGCGTGATGCTCTAGGCAATGTTGTGGGAAACCTCGGTTCCTGCAGTTCATGTGGATGTTACTGCAACACATCCCATCTACCAAAACATTGTTGCAGACCAAGTACACCCCTTGATGGCAATGATATCCCCTGATGGCAGTGGCCTCATTCAGCAGGATAATGCACCCTGCCACTCTTGTTCAGGAAGGGTTAGAGGAACATGACGAAGAGTTCAAGGTGTTGACTTGGCCTCATAATTCCGATCAAGCATCTGTGGGATGTGCGGGACAGATAAATCGGCACCACTTTGATTTGGATAGTCCGCCTAAAGAGAGCTGACCACTTACTCAACCAATATTATATGAATTGTTGTATCTCAACTAGCAAGTTGTTGAAATGTTACATCTTCCAAGGGAGTCCATGCCTTGATGAGTCAGAGATGTTTCGGAGGCGCGAGAGGAACCTGCACAATATTAGGCAGGTGGTTTTAATGTCACGACTCATCAGGGTGTGTATATATATGACCTACATTGCCGTTTCTTAAAATTAAAGCATCATGCATCCAGGTCAGAATGCAACAACATTTGTTAAAACCATGTTGGCATCAGTTGCATGCTATTAGAATTAAACTGCTTTCTGTTCACAAAAGCAGCTTCATTCTCTAATTTTTTTCTTGCTTTTTTTTCTAATGCGCATGCAGTCAACAGCACTGATAACATTAGGAAAGCCGGACATTGCTGCAAATTGCATTGCAATGATTGCCTGTACATTCACACTAGGGCACTGGGCAGTCTTCAAATACTCTCTTGACAGTCAGTTAACATCAGTCACCACTTAATGAATAATGGAATTCAGTGTAGGTTAGGATATCCCTGATCTGTCAGCCAGTTCTCATTGGTATGCGCCTGTCACCAAAAACCCAAGTGTTGTCAGTACTTAAGGATGGACAGGAGCAGCATGATTTTGTAATATACAGTGAGGAACATAAGTATTTGAACACCCTGCGATTTTGCAAGTTCTCCCACTTAGAAATCATGGAGGGGTC
>JAODKC010000044.1:13463813-13482954 GCA_026777985.1 Mormyrops attenuatus | reverse complement strand
ATGCTGTCTCTCACAGTGGGAATGCACCTACAATGTGAATTTCAGACCCCTCCATGATTTCTAAGTGGGAGAACTTGTAAAATCGCAGGGTGTTCAAATACTTATGTTCCTCACTGTAGGTCATTCAAGAACTGGGCCCAATTCATCACACAATTCCGTCAGTATCACTCCTGGCAGTCTAACACAGCTGATAAGCCACATCTCATTGGAAAAATAATCATTGCAATTTCTAAATACTCACTCCCCCACGGGTTGGTGCCTACTTACTTTGACTTTTCTGTATGCAGTATTAGATTGTACAAAATGAAAATATTAGTATATGTAGCTTTGGAAAAAAATAAGAGACCACTTTATCTTTTTTAAAATCTGCATTTTTAAATCCTGGTTTAATCCTGGTTTTGCTGGCAGAAGGCAACGCTGCATGGCAGGCTGATTCCAGGCTCAAGACGGCTGTACACAAGAACAAAGTGAAGCACAAGACACTGGCAATGACCAAAAACCAGCCAGGTAAAGGGCAGAAGCAACTAATTCCAGATATGACCATCAACTTATTCTACAGTGCCTCATGAATTGGAGGATTACCTCAAGTGACCCTAAAAAAAATGGGAAACATTAAATGGTTTGAAGTGCACTGCTATGACAATTCATAACAGGATCCTAGAAGCAGGACTAAAGACCCATAAAGCAAGGAAGAAGCCCTTCATCAATGAGAAGCAGGGTGCATACCCATAAACTGAGAGATGAGTGAGATTATGCTGTGGTGTCTTAACTCTTTCCAGAGCTGTATAAAGTCCCATCCATCCATTCTTTGTAACTGCTCACCCTATTCAGGGTCGTGGGGCGTCTGGAGCCTATCCCGGTGGCTACGGGCGCAAGGCAGTTAACAACCCAGGACAGGGCACCACCCCATCACAGGGCACACTCAGACCATTCACTCACACATGCATACCTATGGACAATTTGGTCTTATAAAGTCATCCGTTTAAAGCAATATAATAAATCATGAATGTTAGTTACAGGGTTGGGGCCATTCCGGAATGTAGTCATCAATTCCAATCCAAATCAGGAAATGGAACTTGAGTTGGAATTTAAATCTCCCTGAAATTCGAATTCACTTCCAAATTTGTTCCCCATAGTATTTTTTTCCAATGGCAAATCCAGTTCCATTTCCTAATTTGGACTGGAATTGATGAATGCATTCCGGAATGGCCCCAACCCTGGTTAGTTATATACAGTATCAGATATAGGCCTATATAAGCCTATATAAAGTACCTACAAATAGTGCAAATTTGTAAAGAATGAAGGCACAAAGTTACGGAGCCCCAAAGGGACCTGTGCAAAAAAAATAAAATGCTCTTATTTTCACGTGTGCACGTGAAAGCAAGTCGTGCCTACGTGAAAATTGTGCATACGCGAAAGTGAAGACCATTTTATTTTTTTGCACCACTCCCTTCAGGGGCTCCATAAAAAGTTATTGGTATCTCTAAGCATGAAAAAAATTAAGTAGCTGTCAGACAACACAAAAAAACCCACGAAACAACAGGACTATAAACGAAGATGCCAAGGCATCAAAAAAGATGAGTTTTGAAATTTCTTCCTATAGTTCACTTATTTATCTGACCTGAGAACTGACATGCTCCGTGGGAGACATTATCAATTTCTACTGCCACCAGCTATCCTCTGTTGCAGGGTTGTGTTTCCATGCTGCTGATGGTGAGATATTTAATAATTCTGCACCATGAAAAGCCGTTTCAGTTGATGTTTTATTTTCCATAAATGTCAATGGCTAAAAGTAAATCTCTCAGTCAAGTTTCACAATGAAACCATGAAATGGTTATATACAGTAACATTATGAATGATAATGAAAATCAGATTCAGCTTAAAATGATCCCAGGTGACATACCCTATTAAAACATATTAACTTCAGCAGCCCCCATCCCCCTTCAGAGAGAGGCATTTGTGTTGTGTTTTACTAATTTAATCTGCAACAGAGATCTTTTCTTGTCTCTCCGCACGGACAAAAATTGCCAGAAATTAGCATGAGATGTATGATTTTGGCATGCCCTCTGAAGAGGCTTTTCCCAAGCAGGATGCAAATCGCACAGCGTTAACAAAGGCAAATACCTTAGCGAATGCTGTCATGTGACTTTGTAACTCAACAAGAGGGCAGAGGCCTTGGAAATAACACATGTCCAGGCTCCACAGAGCAGATGGCGGCTTCTGCTGAGGCCCTCTTGCGGCTGGCACATCAGCCACCGTTCCCATTCTTCAAGCCACATGTTCCAGTATTGAAACAATAAATCAAACATGATGAGTGGTGTTCACCTAACTTAGGTGAAGACATTGCCCCATGCTTGTGCTGTAATGGTCAACATGTCAAACCTGCACAGCAGAATGCTTCCCGGTACAGTGCAAAATGGAAAGTCAAAGACATCAAACCCCATTTTTCTTATAAATCAAACTTTACTAATTATATCCAATACAACTACCAAAGTTCTACTGCGGTGTGTGTGTGGGGTCCAAGTGGAGACCACAATGTGATGAGATCCTGTTGTTTTGACGTTGTGGGCACAATTTTTTGTATTTCTTCTATTTTGTTTGGTTACTTAAAGTTAAGGTTAGGGCTGGGTAGGGGGTTAAGGTCGTCATGTTGGGATTAGAGTTTTCCCCATAGAAATGAATGAAGAGTCCACACAAAGATATAATTACGATCCTGTGTGTGTGTGTGTGTGTGTGTGTGGACCCCACGACATGATGAATGCCCATTTTTTTTTTACCTTATGCGAACCACTTTAAATATATATATATAAAGATGATGATGGACTTTATTAATCCCTGGGAAACATATAATCTTTGTATGTTCCTTTAAGTTAAAGCAAAATGAATGAGGTACTTGGAAATGGCATTTGAATGTAGTTATATTTAATTTTTATCGTATGGTTTTATTGTTGGATTCTATCAACAGCCACAGACTGTAGCTTGTTTTTTACTGCTACGCTTAGAAAAATACCAGGGCATTAAAAGAATGTGACATTTGTATAGGGCAAATGTCTGCTCAGAAATGCATTAAGATGATATAAGACATTTCCCTTGAGGTTCTTTACTTCGGTCTGAGAATCAAGCAGTAAAACATCAAATTACAATTCCAATATAAAATACTGTTGCACTTCGACTACAATTCTGTTACAGCTGGATCTGGGAAGAACCATCTGTAATCAAATGCACACCAATAGACTGTTCCCATGGGTCTCTTTCGTGCATTAATCCACTTTAGAATCTGCAAACTGGCGTTGGAAGTGCAATTTGTGTAAAGTACTGGATGCAGGACTCACTGCTGTGAAAGTGATTGCCATGTAACTGAAAGCACTATTGGGCCAAGGCAGAGGTACTGCCTCCACGAACCCTGGCCTAACTGGGGATGTTTACTCACAGAACGCCAAAGGCAGCAGCTTCCCTCCCTGGGCCTGCTGATAACAACCAAGGTAAAAGCCAGGCTAAATGTTCATTTAAGCACATTGAAAGATGGCGACACTAAACCTGATACACAGATAAAAGCTCCATGTTAAATACTTGGAAATTCATCATAATTGCAAAGCAAAATTTGATTATGCAAATACAGTAGAGTCTCGCTTATCCAACCTTTGCTTATCCGACATGCTGTATTATCCGATGTCCCACCGCAAAAAACACAAAAAAACGCATCAGTCAGAAACAAGAACTGCAAGTTGCGTGCGAGCGTGAGCGTAGTCTATTTTTTGTTGCTCCCGACTCTACCGCAGCTAATTACCCCGACTGTACAGTGGCGCGCCCGTCTACACTAAAACATGATTATTAGGTTTGTAATGTGTAAAATTATAACATAATTTGACATTTAACAGGCTTTGTCTTAACACCTCCCATTATCCGACATTTTCGCTTATCCGACGTTCTGCCGGCCCGTTTATGTCGGATAAGCGAGACTCTACTGTATACATATGTGTTGATGAATTTTGTGCAAATCTTTCTAATCTAATCTTCTTTATTAGTTACATGGAATCAATGGGATATTGCATGAAAATCTGATTACACTTGACCAAAAAGGGCTTGCAATTATTTCACCCCATCCATCCATCTTCTAACTGCTTACCCTGGTCAGGGTTGTTGGATAACCTGCAACCAATCCCAGGCAGCACAGGGCAGTTACTATGTTTTGGTCTGGTCATTTTTTCCCTAATTATGTTTTTTGTTTTTCTCTTTTTGGGATAATATATGGAGTTCATGAAGTCCGATGAGGGAGGAAGGGAGGTGGGTAGGTTGGTAGATGGATTAAATACTTAAACTAAATAGAAATGTTCGTTAACGCTAAAACTGTAATAAAAAAATAACCACATCCACAAACAGGAACAATGTGACAGAAATGAATACTGTAAACTACAACTACAGAATAATGAGGATAAAGTGTTCTTTGAAATGTCAAACTGGGAAACGGTATTCTTGGCTAGCGAGCCAGTCTTCTGTGGGAAGTGAAATCACTTATGAGACAGTTTGGCAGCATATAAGGTGATTTTCAGGTGTGATAACAGAAGGATGTAATGGAGTCCAAAGTGATACATCTCCCCATTGTTTCTGTAATGAAACAGTTTTGAAATGAAATATATACATATCTACATCCACCGGTTTAATATCTGTTCCTCTACTTCTGTGAATGAAGATGATCTAAGTCCCATTAGCTTACCAGAACTGCATTGTGGGCTACATATGAATAAGAAGAACAGAGACATCTTCATGTATTTATCATACAGAGTCAGACTCTCTTTGGGATCTTAAATTTTTTAAATCTGCCTGTTAAAATCTAAAGTGCATTACACGATATGCACAAGCCTTTGAAATATGATATTTTTTTCAAGAAACGTAACTTTTTCCGTATTTAGTTCTGTACTTCAGGCCATGTTCATTTTTACAGTGAAACCTGCAATTTTCATGTTTTTGCAATAATTGAATAATTTACCTTCGATTATCATTACAGTAATTACTCATCCACTATACAGCTTGTGCAATAACTATTATGTGAATTGCTCTTAGTGCACAAATGTGTCCCACGTTAAATTTAAAAAGGAAATTTTGTGGCAGCCATATTTTGTTCTGCCATTTCCCATCTGCTGTTAAAAATTAAGCATTATCTTCCTTTCTGATAATGCAAGTACACTGACTAAATAGCAGAATTCACTACCTGATTTAAAGTTTTTTAACATATAACTGAAATAGTCCTGAAAATTTCTGGTCAAGGAACAATCAGTAGCTGGTTTAGTGCTCAAATGTCCCAAGAGATTAACTCCCCAAAATCCCTGGGTTACTTTGTACACTGTAAATAGCCCAGTGGTTATTAGCTTTACGTAAAACTGTAACGTATCGAATAGCATTTCCTTATTTACCTGTGTACGCGCTGTTGTCCTTACCTGATCCTCAAGTGTCTTTATATCCCTTTTAAATACCCACCGTGTTTACCATTGACAGTCAAATGCACGACCTCCTTGTTATTTCCCCATTGCAGTGTGTATAGTGCAAGCTGATTTGTGCTTGTAACTATAACAACTGTCCTTTTCGGATCACACTAAAAGAGTGAATTTTATTTCAAAGAGTTGTCTGAGTGCCATTCACCATACCTGAGTGGGGCAGACACCAAAATATATCAAACCTACTATATGTGTAGCTTGTTAATAAGTCATAGAAAATATACAGAACCTGCTGTATGTATAGCTTGTTAATAAGTGATAATATTTATGCACACCTTGGTATCAAACAGATTTACAAGACTACACATGAAAATAAAAATGGAGCATGAAAAGAAAATTATCTGATGTACATTTAATCCATTCATCCACCAATTCTCACAATGGAAGTCGGCTAAGCAAGGCAGCCCAGACTTTCCATTCTCTGATGTGTCCTGGCTCTGCCCTGGGGTCTCTGCCCGGTTGGAGTTGCTGACCTGATCCTCTTATCAGCCTCATGCTTCCACTTCTCATTACTCAATAACAAGACCCCGAAATACTTAAACTCCTCCACTAGAGGTTGTTGTCCCCCATCAACTGAAGAGAGCAACCCACTCTTTTCCAAGAAAGAAGCACAACCTCTGGTTGGGAGGTGCTGATTCTCACCCCAGCCTCTTCACACTAGGCAGTGAATCATTCAATACACTCCAAAAATCACAGTCAGATTTGGCCAAGAGGACATCATCTGCAAACAACAATGATGTCAGCCATAATCCGCCAAAGCAGATGCTCTGTCATCAGCTGTCCCATAACAAAAACTACAAATAAGAAGAGTGACATAACACAGCACTGATGAAACCCAACAGAACAGACATGACTCTTTCTGTACTCATACCAGGACTTGATAGCGGCCAAGAGCGACCCAAATTCCCCTTGAGGTATACAGTCATATTGCTTCTCCACGTCTACAAAATATGCAGAGAGCGTCAGCACACTCTTAAGTACCTTCACATGGCTCTGCAAAGGAAAAAAAAATACATTTGTACTCAGTTCTACACCTTTGCAAGAAAACAACATTCCTTTCCTTGTGTAGTCACGGAGTTGTTTGATATCTGAGCCTTACTATGCAAAATAAAAGTCTATTCATTTTATAGAAATATTACTGGCACAAGAAATTACATTCTACAGGATACAGAAATATGTTTATTAAGACTTCATATACTGTAAGTAGCCACCAGGCCAAGGCATATTTTTCCATAAATTTCATTTATAATGTGGCAATGAACTGACACATTCTTGAGCTTTAGAATTTTTGTATTGTTGTTTGATGGCTTAAAATTAGCCTCATTCCCAATTATGTGGCCTTGTCACCAGCTGCGTCCATCCACACTGACTTTATTACCCAGAGCTCAGTACAAGCATCAGATTTAATTAGATTGCAAGTCCCCAAAAGTTGATCAATTAACACAAGGTTGTCAGCTCCGAAAAGCTGTACTAAATTAAATTTTACATGAATTAAATTGGCCAATATCATTAAGAGGGGTGAACACAGATAATGTTGCAGGATTACAGGAATAAGACAATGTAGTTACATAAAATATGAGGTAGGTCAGGACTGGAACAACCTCAGCAATATCTAATGTCACTTATAATCTGAGTATTTTTCTTACATTATTCTCATATATTTTAATTACGGAATGTTACACGATTATGATTATTTTACAGGGCACAAATTAAAACTCAAAATGAATCATGTTTGCTAACATATAAAAATTACTATAATACATTTTGCAAAGATGCTTCTTTTAAATTAAATACTGCAGTTGTGTACCTCTTTTGAAAAATAAAATCTCTTCTGTGAACGATCTAATCTATTCAGAATGCTATTCTGAATGCTATTCTATTCTGAATGCTCAATATTAGTGCACTTCATAAAATACAAAAAGTTAAAATGGAAAAGTTATATATACAATATAATATAATATATAAGTTGCATAAATTAGGTATCAGGAGTACTATGGTGACAAAGATGCTAAAACAGGCATTGCATGATTGCAAATGTCTGAATTACCAATCACACGAAAAATATCTCTGTTCCTCCTGCACTGTACGTAGAAGGTTGTCAATTACAATTTTGTGGTCAAGGTACACAAAAAGATCAGAAACTACAGAGAAAAAGATTTAAAATATCCAAATATTATATAAAATAACCGTTATTGATAAAACACATCCATTAGATATTCACCCCGAGATGGCTTTAAAATCAATTAGCCATTGTGTGATCAAGTTTCTCGATAACTGTGCCATTGGAAACACAAACAGAATTCACTGACAGAAATGTGCTAATCATTAAATGTCATTGAAAGCTGCAGGATAACTTGCAGAATCACACCTCCAGGGACCTATAGGAAAATATGTTTTGTCTCCAAATAAAAGACGAACTGGCATTTTAAAAACATAAGGGGACATCTCAGGCAACTTGTTGATTCATCTCTAGAGAAAAAGAGCTTTCAAAGATCAGTGTGAAGGCCTAGTACACCCTTTAACCTGTGATAATAATAATGGTTAAGTCAGTGACCAGACATGAACCCTGGGAATCAAAGACTAAGTACAGTAACCTCAGGCTATTATAGCACTGAAGCATCAAGAGAATCTCTTAGAGGCAAAGAAACTTACAAGGATTTATTATAAGGTTTGGTATTTTGAAATTATGCAATAACAAAATTTCATTTTTGGCACTGTGCTCAGTTCTGTATAACATCTATATTTGTAATACTGTTCTAAGCTTCCTTGTTATCAGTGTGCAATGTTTTTACATTTTCTGTTCAAATGTGCCATGTTTGATGTTAGCAGGTTGGAAAATGCATGTGGTATAAATTTAACCGACTTGTCTGAAACCTCATGATTCATGATTCGATTTAACATATCATAATGTTTCTTCTGCTTTGCATGCTGACTGTTTTCTGGTACCTTCTTTACTTATTGTTAGAATGTGTGTGTTGTAATTTGTCATAGCTGCATATTCATATCTAGAAAAAATGGCATTAAATATGTGCTCAAATGGATTGGCATTCCATCCCGGGTGTCCCCTGCCCTATGCTGCCTTGGATATCACCCCCCCCCCCCCCAGAAATGGATACAACAACAATTTGGTTTGTTTATTAAGGACGCTTTGTTTTCCAGTTTCCTCCTTTCTCCTGTCTTCTAGAAGCTCCAGGTCTCTGTGTTGCATGCTACCATTCATTGAGGCACCTGTACAATATCGGAAGTATATGACCATTTTTACCCCATACAAAATGTGCTGACCGATGGAGTGAACCATAAAGGCTGGCTGGCAGTCCATCCATCCATCCATCCATCCATCTATCCATCTGACCACTTATCCTAATCAGGGGGGGCAAAGGGGCACCTGGAGCCTAAACACAGGAAGCACAGGACACAAAACTGGAGTATACCCCGGAGGGATACTGTTTAGAATTACTTAGTGACTATTTTATTTTTGTGAATGTTCACTTTTTAGTAAATAACTACTTATGTTTTGTAGTAATATCATTACTAATAGATAGCTTAATATTTCACAGTGGGCAGGGTTTTAGATTAATGAGGCCTCTTAAGTGTCATTTAGGAATTTCCTTTTTGGAAGATAGAAGGTAGCTGTTTCATGCTAAATGGTAGCTAAAAAGTACCGAAACCCATTTAAAGAGTAACAATCAGTTACTGTTAAATGTATTATTGGTACCCCAGTTATGCAGTTTCTCCTACATATTTGACATGCTAACAAATTGAATTTACACTTCCCAACTCTAAAGGAACTGCTACAGTTATACAGTACTTGATGAAATTAGAGAGCATGCAAAGGTTATGCCGCTCATTCCAAGTGCTTTTGCACTTACAGGAAACTGTAGTATGGCAGACAAATCAAATGGGCAAAATTGCTATGAAATCACTGCTAGATTCTGGATTCAGTGGGAGGGATGTGGCTCTACAGGCCTAAATCAGGGGTGGCCAATCTAATCCGCAAAGGGCCGGTGTCTATGCAGGTTCTTGGGGTAACCTTTAGGTCAGCTGTTCAAACCCAGGTGTGAGGACATTTCAGCCAATCAGTCCACTAATCGTTAATCTAATTAAGGAGTTGCAGCGGAATCCCACATACACAGCGGCCCTTTCTGGATAACATTGGCTACCCCTGTGGTAAATAAATGAGAATAATAAACAAGAAGTGCTTTGGCTTTGAATAATTTTACCACGTCTGTCAATCATAAGTTAAAATAACTCTATCTAAAATAAATGGTTGAGCAGCTTTGCTAATTAATGAGCAATAATGCCTGAAGACAAGTGAGAGATCTTGAGATTACTTAAGGGCAGGTTTTTATCTCTCCTGGTGTCTGCGGAGTAGCAAAACTCATTCGCAATATTTGAGATGTCAGTTAAAGACTGAGAGGGCCATGATGTTCTGTTAATGCCTTCAATGGTAAATGGTTAGGGGGCATGTTTATAATTTGCAGTAAGTCAACCTCAGAAAGAAGTAGTGTCAGGCGATTGCAGCTTAGCTCAGACAAACCCACTCTGATAGTTATGATTTTTAGTTTTATATTCAAATCCTGGTGCTCTTTCATAGTTATGCCAAACTACATATTCGGGACTTTTTAAAATCCTATGAGCATAGTACAGATGGGTACATTATTTGTACAGAACAGCACTTCTGTCTCTCCTCCTGATGTATTAAATGTACATCTAGGGCCATATGGAGACAGGTGACAAAAAACACATTCCATTCCATTCCAGGTCATTCCCGTCTATACATCATTTGTTAAACAACTGGAAAGAGATTTTTAAATCTGCAAGACAATCCAATTCCTTAGGTATATACACACTTTATTGGGTACACTTGCATAGGATCAGATACGACTTCCTTTTTCTCCAGAACCGCTTTGAGGGTTGACAAGTTCCGCATTCGGTGAAGCGTTTCTGCACACCGCTGATGTACTGAGCTGTTATTTTTGCACTTGCAGCCTTCCTTTTAGCTTTAACGAGTCTGACCATTTTCCTCAGACCTCTCTCATTAACAGGGTATTTTCAACCACAAAGCTGCCTCAGACTAGATGTTCTTTTATCACATCAACTCTACACACTGCAGTGTATGAAAATCCCAGGAGGGTGGCTGCTTCTGAGATGGTGGAACCACGTCTGGCTCCAACAATCGCACCATGTATAAAATCACTTAGATCATAAACCTTAGCCTTTCTAATACATAGCTAAACAGTAACAGAACTTTCTGACCCTGTCTGCATACTGTATGTATTCAGTTCCTGCTACATGATTCACTCTTTGGTGGGTAGGCTGTATGTATTAAGAAGCATGTGTAACTAATAAAGTAACCACCAATTGGATAAATGTTTGAAATTACTACACAAATTACTACAGGGTAATAGGATCCTGTTGCAGATTTATTTCCAGTGTTTTATTGTTTAGAGTAGGTGGGTGTAAAACATTTATATTATCAATGAATAATAACAAGAATTGAATTTAATTATATTATTTTACTGGAACACTGCACTGGAGAGGCTGTCATGGAAATGGATGGGGAAGTGGGTATTATTATTTATAATTTTTCTTTTTATCAAACCACAACCTCAAAATGATGAACATGTAACCCAGAAAACAAAATTACATTAATGAGACTATTAAATCCCAATCTCATCCTTCCCTTTATGTACTGTATTGCATAACACAGAAATTAGTTTACCTATCAGATTTAAACTCCCAAGCACCAGTTCAACAAATCCAGACAGAGGTGACTTTTCAGAAATCAATGTACGATGCACTTGGTAACGTCCTCTGAAAGTCATAGTATTAAAGACTTCATGTTCCATAAAAAATTCAAGACCTATTCCTGGAAGCTTTAGATCCATTTTGTAGGACAATAAAAGCTTCCTAATGAGTTTTCCACACATGGTCAACCTATCTAAAATCTGCCCTTCTGATTCCCATTGACCTCTCAAGGTCACTGTGAAGGGCAAATCTGTAGACCGACAGACTGACAGACAGATAGCAAACAGATAGTCTCTAGATTCTGTGTAGCTGCTGCTTCAGAATGCTTACATTTTCTTACAGGTGTTATCTAGACACTAATGTTTAAGCACCACCATGGGCCACTGGGCCCCATTCAGTCTGAGTCAATCAGCAATGCCTGTTCTTACTGCAGACAGTACTATAATTTTTAAATGTCATTATATACACACACGCACACACACACACACACACACAATTTGTACAATGGAAATTTACCGCCTTTTTACCATATTTTGTCAATTCACATTTTTTAGTATTTTCTACAGTTATTTTAGATTGTATGTTTGGATTATCAACAGTGATTGTTTTTACCCAGAAGTTTGTAATTTGAACCAATGCTTCAGCTGACTAAATTATACAAATTACATGACACAGTGGGCAAATCTAGATTTTAGGACATTTATACATGGCTGCGATAGTGTTTTCCACAGGTGTTCTGGCATACTAAGTCCAATTACAGATACTCAGTTGAAACTGTTTTCAGATTAATAAGTTATGGAAGAAAATTGCTCCATTTTAAGAAAGGGCACTAATTAAACATATTTATGCCTATGGGACAAATTTAGGAAACAAATTGCCTTTCTTGGTATGCAGCGTAACCTGCTAGGACAAGTCACAACAGGCTCCTAGAAGCAGCACTGAACACCCATAAAGCAAGCAGAAGCCCTTCATCAATGAGAAGCAGGAAAGAACCCAGCTGGAGTTTGCAAAAAAATGTATATTTCACACATTTCATGCATACCCATAAACTGAAAAACTAATAAAACTGAAAATTTTGCTGTGGTCCCTTAATTTTTCCTTTACCTCTGTGTGTGTATGTGTTTGTGTCTGTGTGTATAATAATGCAATAAATGATAATGCAATAAAACCCTAATTTAACTTTTAGAAAAACCAGACAGGTGGCATGGTGGTGCAGTGGTTAGCCCTGTTGCCTCACACCTCTGGGACCAGGGTTTGAGTCTATGTGTGTGGAGATTGCATGTTCTCCCTATGTCATTGTGGAGTTTCCTCTGGGTACTCTGGTTTCCCCCCACAGTCGAAAGACATGCTGAGGCTAATTGGGGTTGCTAAATTGCCCGTAGGTGTGAATGGTGTGTGAGCGTGCTGCCCCTCCCCCCCCCATCCTGGGTTGTTCCCGGCCTTGTGCCCATAGCTTCCGGGATAGGCTCTGGACTCCCTGCAACCCAGTGGGATAAGTGGTTTGGAGAATGGATGGATGGAAAAACCAGACAGTTGGATAGATCATTCCCAGAAATACTGGATAAACTGTATATGTAGTAAGTATGACTGAAACCTATTGTTTCAAAAAATCCATTTAAAATATAACAATTACAACAAAAAGGACAGTTAATGTTTCTTCCTGCAGTTTAAACATCCTAAATTGTAACAGAACCGAACTGTTAACAAAAAAATCTCAGTGAACAACTGCCCAGCTCACTGGCTAATTGCAGTAGTCTACAAAAAGAAATGACTTGTATGCGGTAAAATTTTCAGTCTGTCCTTTTTTTAAGTAGTAAGCAAAATATATGAAAAAACAAGCATGTTATGTGTGTTTAGTATAAAGTTACTTTGTGACATCACATAAAATGAGCTAAACATACTTTGGCCCACTTTGGGAGATACTCTCTGGACCCAGGGGTGTACAGTAGTACACCAACCAAAATCTAGTAATAACCATACTGCCATTTACCATGAAAGTCATAAACCTGAAAATATACATTTAAGGTATTGTGTCCATTAAGGAGCAAGTTTAAAAGGAAGAATCAGAGACTTTAAAACAGGGAAATTTGTTGGATTGTGCTGTAAGAGAGAATTGTTTTCAGTCTGTGAGTCTTATTTGCTCTTTTCTACTCCTGTATTTCTGTTGTTTGAAGTGCTCCCATTATTTGTAGATGCTCCTCTACTTATGAACGAGATACGTTCCGAACGGCCATTCGCAGCTTGAAATGTTTGCAAGTCGTTATTCAACATCATTTTAAGGGTATACGCAAGTACTAAGAACTAGGATGCTGGGAGTACGCACGCTACGCTGCTGCGCGGCGGGAGTAGCAACCAGAAGTCGTACTAGGCGGAACTGGAGCACAGAAAAAAAAAATTGATGTTGCGGACAGGAAACGGGGGCCCAGTGAACACAATTTTGACTTACAGTCCTCTTCGTTCGTATGTCTGAAAGTACGTAAGTTGAAAGTGCGTAAGTAGAGGAGCGTCTGTATTTTTTAATTGTTTACAATACACAATTGCATCTTCACCCTCATAAACAGCATCAGTATTAACTATTCTTTTCAGTCTGCAGCCCTTTTGATGTGGACATTTCCATATTGTACTTTTCCAGAAGCCTTTGAATTACCATCAGTTGGACTTTGTGTCTGAGTATTTTGATGGCCTAGTCTTATATTTAGTCATTTTGTACATATTTCCTTGTACTGTCATTGTGTGAATTGGCATTTATTTAATACACATTTTAATGTGCATTGAGGATTTTTTGCATTGTTCTGATGCATGTTTTATGTACTCCTCATAACTTGATAGTCCAGTCCAGTTACATCTTCAAATTGTTGCTGTCCAATGAAAAACGTCTAACTCCAAAATTCTATTATCTCAGAAGCATGAAAAAAAACATTTTTTTCAGACGCTGCTTTACAAAATAAACCTAAAAGAATGTAATGAGACACCCTTAGTGCCATAAATAGAAATCTTTACATAGCTGTCAGCAAAAGGTTTAATGGTTTAAATTATCTTACGTAGATTGTTATTAGTGAGGCGAATATGTCAGTGTAAACAAGATAACTAATTTCATTTTATATTCACAATTAACAATGATGTTAGCTAGCTGTCTAAGTATCAGCATTGAGTTGTTAAATTTAAGCAATATAAAGTAAACCATATAAATGACCATCATGAATATGCTTGTAAACTAAAACAAACCTTAAATGACATTATAAAAAATCTTTTCATTGGTAAATTAGACATTAAACACTTTCAGTAGACAGAGGAGATTTGGTATATTCCATCTATGAAAAGTTACAGTTTTCAAAAATTGGACATGGACATTGGACGTGGCTTTCATCGCACAGCAACAACATACTGGATTTTTAATTTAAACTTTTTTCTTGTCAATGCAGTGGCATTCAAGTACTTTATCGATATGGTATGTTTGACACGTTTTGGGCTTTGTAGTCAACAATTTTCTTGCCTGCTTTGGTGTGCAAGTAAAATTTGGTGTGTATTTCAAGCACTGCCCTACTGCTAAACCTGAGTATCATCCCTCTGGTACACAAAATGAAATAGTCATGACCTCTATTGAAGTGCAGATCACAAGGGTAAGCTGACACCATCTTTGTTTATTTCCAACATTTCCAAAGCAATACTAGGGAAAAGAACATATTTAGTTTCCTTTTATCATAAATCTTGGTTTAAAATGACTCCATTGTCCTGCTAATCAAGTCTATTTATGCACATAGAATGGAACGAGTCCACATTTTGCAGGAGGCAGGAACCCAGCAGTGAGAAGAGTTGTCAAATATAGGGAGAATAATTGCCTTTGATTGCTCTTACTAATAGCGCAAGCTGACATCAGCAGCCCAGAAAATTCTGGAGATTAACTGTAAGGTCATAGGCAGTCCATTACCAGGAAAATGAAAGTTAAAGGGCACAGTTTTCTAGGTTAATATACTGAGAAAAACAGCCTTCTACAACTAGACAGAGGTGCACTTCCTGAAAGCAATCGACCTTAGCGAATAAAGAACAAGATAATGTAACAATGTTGGTAAAGAACAAGTCAGATCTGCAAGGATTTCCCAAAATCCTTTGTTATTACAGAATTAACAAACAAACTTTAAGGACTGCATTCTTGGCTCCTCCCCAGCCTCCGCATAAGAAAACAGCCGACTGTCAAGTCAATAAGAGGAACATCGATCCCACATATGTCACTGGTGAAATATGTAATATGATTGTCAAATCAGACATGTAAAAAATATAAACTAATTGGAAAATCAATAAAAACACACTAAAGCAACCAAAAATGAACCAAATTAAGCTATTTGCTGAAAATATAAAAATGGACTCAAAATGTGATGCTGCTTCCTTGTGAAAAAGGAGCAATGAAGAGCAGCGATAGGAACAGGAAGTAACACTTCTCAAAAGAAGCCTTAAAACAACTTATTGAGGAGGTGGCCAAAAATATATTTTAAGAAAATTATTATTGCAATACTACATACTACTCACAACAAGAACAGCACAGAAGCATTCAGGGGGAATCTTAGAGCTCCCAAGGACTTGTGGCACCACAATCATATCTTCCACATGGCCAAAGCCCCCTCTATAGCAGTGTGTGTCTTTGGTATGCGGTGTAATACGTCCCCTCAGCACAGTTTGGAGATTCAACACTGGAGTCAGCAGGTATTCTCTAAGATGATACCTGCCGTCTCCCCATCACCAGCCACCAGCAAGCCCACCATCCTTTGCTGTCTGACACACTGTAAAGCTGGTGCAGATATAAGCATCATGTATACTCCCAGGCAACTTGGCAGCAATGTCTGTAAAATCCCCTTGATGGTTGTATATCACCTGGACCTTTAGATCTAGTGCCAAGGGTCTTTTTTGACAGGTGCAAGTGGGATTCAAGAAGCTGCGAGTATAAATAGGTTTCAGTGTCCTATCCACTCCACCTACAATGCAATGGCTGGAAATTGCATGCAATTGTGCACACAGTGCAATAGAAATGTGATGAATGCATGCATGGATAAAGGACACGGCAGCCTTGCTGAGGCTATGTCCATCACTCACGGTCTGCAGGAATTCACCTGTGGCATAGAAGCAGAGGGCTGTCAGAAGCTACACGGATTTAGGCCAAAATTCCAGTGTGTTCCTTTTTCGATTTATCCTGCACCACACCAAGGAAGCTCATTATTTCACTGCAGGCCAGCCTGTATTTCTCCATGAACTGTTCATTACTGAAATGGTCCAAGGGGTTCATGGGCACTCACAAAACAGCATTTAGGCAAGCGGTTTGGCTTCCTGGATGATGTTGCCTCAAATGCTGTCTTCAGTTGACTGCCACAATTCTTAATCACTGCTGGTTGTGAGGGGTGATTCACCTTCCCAATTCGAAGGATGTGACTGAACGCAGAGCAAGTTTGATTGGTTAGCTCATTATGTAACCTACCAGGATTATTTAGAATTTATGAACTGTGCCCCATTGCATTCATGAAATGGAATTTGAATTGAATTGGCCACACCCTATATGATGTTAAATTGGAATGCCAGTAAGAAGAATTCAACGCAATCACACAACACAGGAATGCCATTTAATCTAGCAAAACATACATAATTACATAGTAGATTTACTTTCAAGATGATAGATTATATATGGACCTTATATACTCGTATGTACTTGTGAGTGAACTTTAGGTTTGCATGATTGTAAGATATAAATGCGTTTGGTTTATGTCAGCCCTCTAAATCCATTTCCATGTGCATATATTTATTGCTTTTGCATTTTTAACTGTTTATGTGTGTTACCATTGGTGAGGAGTCTACAGTAGCTTCTCTTGTGAGTGACAGTGGATTGTCAATGGATAGTGTTCTGATTGGGTTACTTGTACGACTATATGAAATACTCAACCAGCATCAGACACAAAATGACAGAAGTATTTATTCTATAACATTCTTTCATTCTGAATAACAGTAACTTTCCAGGTAGGTGCTTGAACGGGGGTAATGGCTGAAGGGTAGTTTTTGTTGTTGTAAATATCTGGGATGCAGGGGAGGTAGGGATGGGATTCAATGTACACTGTTTATGTTAACATGCTGTATAATTCATATTGAAATCTTAAGCTGTATTGTTACAGCTGCATCTACACAATGTATATGACGTAATCTGAAATCAATTCCATTATAACTCTACTTCCTTATATTCAAATTCGAATTGCAATTCTACACTGTGTTTTCAACCAATTTTATGAATGGAATTTGATTTTCATTCTTAAGGTCATTCTTAAGTCAATTCTTTCCCTCAATGGTGTACGACTCTATGTACTCAAATTGCATACAGGTGTAACAACAAGCAGCAACTGAATTTTTGTTCTTTTTGCGTAAATTTATACTGTACATTTTAGTTTTATAGTAAAACATTTAGCTCTACCTACATCATCATCATTACATTATCCAAAATTGTTCTCGCAGTGTATTTTGGGTGATCTCTGTGTCTCTGTGACAGGACTGCAGGCAAATAAAGAACGACGTAAAAAATAACGAGTGGGTTGGAGCACTCGTAAATTTAAAAACAAAATTACAAACTACTTTAGTTACGAAGGGATTTGATAAACACTTGCAAATTAACAATTGATCTTAATTCCTAGATTACTCAGCATTATGAAGCTTTCAGAAAACACACCCCAGAACAGGAAGACTTGGTTTATATTTCACTGACAGTGTTGTGCACAAACACATGCTTAGATGTATTCAAACACTGGACCAAACTCAAACAAATAATAACATAGGAAACATTCTAAAGTATTCTGTCGTAAACGTAAACAATGCAATGGCATTCTTAGACAGGGAATTGCTTTAAAAAGGTTCCACTACCATAGTTATGTTCTTATGAGCTAATCTTCTGTTGAGATGGTTGCTCCCATCGGGGGTCATTTGAATAAATCCATTGCTTTTTTCTAGACAAGCGTACTCACAGCCCCTGACAAGATTATTCCCCAGTTCAATGAGTTTGTTTCTCCTTGACTTGCAACACCGGCTGTGCTTCACATTTGGAAAGAAAGTCACTACTATCATGAAATATTTACCCATTCAAGCTTTAATGATTAAACCTGCAACAGAGACAAAGCAAAACAAAAAGAAAATAATCTACAAAATACACTCATGATATCTAGTAGGAAACAGCAAAATAAGAATTTCCTGCTTTACTACATGATTAAGTACCATTTTATGATACCAGAGTATTATGCTTGAACAAAAATATGCAAAGTATGTGTTGGAGCAACTGTTTTATTTGACTTTGACAAACAAAAGCCAAAATGATACATTTTAAATATATGACAATATTTTTAAATGTTAACATTTTCTTTCTGGATCTAGGAGGCGTGATGCCATCCAGGAGGTATTGCATGTGTTTTCACACTGCCTCTTGACAAGCCTTTAGTATAACTCTCATCCACCCTGACATCAGCTATCGTGCTTCATATAGGCACAGAATTTAAAAATGACTTCAAAGCCACATACAGAAAAACAGCTAAATAATAAACAGAGTAATAAATACATAGCCGAATGTGTTTAGCCAACATCAAGGTTACTAATTGCTTAGCTGGCTATTTTATTTGATGCCCTACTGGACTTTTATGCTTTACCACCTGCTGGTATTATATGTTTTTCATATATTTTATCCGAAAATGTATATTGCTCTTAGTTTTCTATTTCACCCATTTATCTCATTATTTTTATGGAAGTTGGTGAGGTTAAGCAAGCTCGCTTTTTTCTCCTGGGAGCTGAAGATGGACCATATTCATTACTATTTGTCACGATGGGGCTGCGGCGAGCGGGGAAGCAAGCGCACGAGTCCAGGTTGCGGGGAAAACGGGGTTTATTCCAGG
>JAODKC010000044.1:13436887-13448686 GCA_026777985.1 Mormyrops attenuatus | reverse complement strand
CTCCTTATAAAGAAACCAAAGAAAAATATTAAGTTTCTTGTTTGTCTAAACTGCAAAAACTGGAATTCTGGAAGCTGTGACCCCCCCCCCCCCCCCGTTTTGCATCTGTTTCCTCAGCTACTAAGCCACAATCCCCAATTATCTTCATACAAACAAAATAAGTGCATTAACATCTTAACCCAAAACAAATCCAAATAAAACATCTGAACACTTACTTGACTACTGTATTTGTACTAACTGGGAATCCTTTGCCAATTATATTAATACGTTTGCAACTGCATAAATACAATTATTTCATTTGTTTAGTTATGAACTCAAAGCAACAACAACTGTTCAGTAGCACCAATACAATATACAGTATGCACTGAAATCTAAGCTGGATAATCCTAGATAAACCTGTGGTCTAGTTTGTATTTTTATTACAAGTTGTTCCTTTAGTTAAACACACACCTTTCCTGCAGGGAAGTAACATAAATTCCATCCACCGGCAGAATAAAATCAGTTCATTCCTGCATGCATATAGATCCATCCATCTATTCTCCATCAGTTTTAAGGGGGCAGTAATCTGAGCAGAAATGCCCAGACCTTCCTCTGCCCCAGCCACCTCCTCCAGCTGCCACACAGGCTCTTCTTAATTCTCAAGTTGTTAAATTAACTTACATATGTGTGCATTATTTGCATAATTTACAGATAAGTTCTGGATTTTCATGTTCTGTGCTATTTGTATTATGTAAAGTTGCACAATTTGCATTACATAAACTGAAAACATAAGATTATACTTCATAAATTGCATACAGTAAATCAACTGCATTATACAAAAGATACATTGCTAACTCCCTGTAAAGTGGGTGAGGGGCATATGTGTCTTGGGCATGTTGCTCAGATTTGTTTTGATTCAATATACCTATCCATTGACTGGGGGGCATTCCACAAAGCAGGATTTTTTCATTAGCCAGATAACTTAAGCCAAATGTAAGGATTGTCCAATAGGAATGACACTTTCCTCTCCTCCTATTGGACAGTTTTCATGTTTGGCTAAGTTATCCAGCTAACTGGGAAATCTTGCTTTGTGGAATACCCCCTAGATCTGTCTGAATGCATATGTTTTTTGAAAGGTTTTTTAACTTTAATTTTCACTACTGTCATCTAAAGGCAGATTTCATACTTGCAGCGGATTTCATTTTTAATGGATTCTTAAACGAAACTCTGTTTGGCATGTTTTGACAAGTGCTTGTTTAGATACATGGCGGAAGTTGACTGTAATTACATAGGTATTCAAATAGACTCTTTATTTCCAGCCACAGACACAAAAAACCCAGAAACTCTCAAACTGTTTCACAAGATCCTGTGCTACTTCAGGCAAGGTACAGCAAGATAGATAATTATTTCTAAATAAGATCTGGAAATAGTCTGTTTCCAGCACCTATTTATTAAAATGTTCAACACATCACAGTGATTCCATAGTTTTTTTTTCACACCCCATATATGCAGCTAGATCACTAATCAAATCACCAATCACAAAGAGGCTGCATTCTGGTTAGACACCTTATAAGGTTCCCCAAGTACTGCCGGGCTGAGCCATTCAACGATCAGTAAACTGATTTTTTTTTCACATGGGGTCATAGAACGGCTATGTGCATTTTGAGGACAGATGTGGTATTTACGAAAGTAAAGTAGAATATTGATGATTTCACTTCTTCTGTTCAATACTCTGTTTCTGCCTTTTAGTCCATTTTCCTAAATAATAGTAATGAAACAGCAGCAGATTTGTTGCGGGCTCATATAGGAGTAGCTGATTTTTTTTCATCATTTAATAGTACACATTGTATGCTTTTGCATTTGCTTTTAAGTGTAAACAATATCAGATTTTTAACCTATGAACGGGATATTTCTATGTTTATATGTTTGAGCCAATAAATTTGAACGATGCCCCTCATAAATCTTATCTGCTTCTCCGACAAAAGTCCCAAAGACCCCAATACAGAGAATGAAGAGATATCTCAGGATGGAAATGATTGCAAATTTGCTCTATCTATATGCCATCTGTTGTGTAGATTGTGGCATTATGGTCAATTTAGGGTAATTGCCTGTTAACTGTAACTGGCAGTGTCTAAATGAATGCTGTATTTCCATTTCCATATGGTAGTAGTGCTATAGTTTTTAAAACTATTATAATTTCCATAACTACTAGAAAATTCAGTTAGTTTGAGTAATTTTTAAAACACATCCCTGGGCTTTCCGGATGAATGAAAGTATGCATACATAAATGATGGCTTAAAGGGGAATTCCCCCCAAAATAATATTGGTTTCATTGTTGTTTATTGCTTAATGAAATATTTTTCCATTGAAACCCGCATTGCCTGCATGTTAAACAGAGACCTTTAAAATCACACTCCAAAGTCACTGGGGTTCTTTCATGTTTGTTTCTGGAACAAAAGTGTTTGTTCTTCACATTAAATTTCTATAGTCTAAACATGTTTAGTATTATTCCAGTGTTAGTAATCTTCCTTCTATCCATTTGTGATGGGTGATGATTTTTTTAATTCTATCTTCTAATATGATGATATTTACATCAAAAGCGTTACAGAAAGTGACGGGGGTGTAGTCATCTTGGCAAGAGCAAAGGTTTGGTTTTAACACAGGTAGGGACCAAATCAGCCCTGAACCCCCCGCCCTCCTAAACAAAACAGTACTCCCATAATATTGGTGCGAACATGTCCCTACCATTTATACACAAATCTACGCCCTTGAGTCTTGGGAAAGATGGCCAGGTCTTCATTCTCCTTCAGCTCATCACGCATGTCCTTCCTTCAATGAATTAATGTGTTTCTAACTCCAGCTAAGCAGATTCTGACTTCTACAATGACTCCGATTTAATTTCTTTCTTGTGCTCACTGAAGCATAGATTTTCACTCTAATCTCTCAACCTCGTTTTTTCTTGACACTACACCATCTCTGTAAACCCTAAAAAGGGGAGCTCTGACCCCCAATGAGCCTGTACTTCCATTATGCCTTACAATTCCAGAAAACTTTACCGTTATAGTCAGAGTGATTCAGACTTCCCCAGTGTCCCATGCTCAGCTTCATGTGACCCCATTGTTCTGTGCAGAGATAGTTAAATGCCACCTATTGGACACGACCCATTAGAAAATTAGAATTTTAGAAAATTAGAAAATTAAACAGATTGTTTTTATTATCTCTAAAAATAGAGTCACTTCTGAACACCCACTATGTCCTAAGGCAAATAAAACCAAAAAGGTCAAAATGTGTCAATACACTGCACCAGCTACATTGTAACAAATGTCGTGCAATCCTTTTTCTGTTTAGTATATAATGTTATTGCTTCACACTATGAATATATGACAACGATAAATAATTCCAGTGGGTGAAAACAAACTTGGGTGATTTGTTGTCTTATTATTAATGTGTTCTAATATTTTGGATGACTGACTAACATATTTCCCAGTTTATAACAGTCACTATTTGGATCGATCTGCTTCTTTGGTATGTATAGCACTTTAGAATCTAGTTTAAGGTGTTGAGTTTTGAAGTTTTTAACCAATACAGTATGCTTCAGGAATGCTCCCCACTTCAAAGCTTTAAAAACCACAATGTTTATCTCTCTTTTCTTTTAGTGGTGGTGGGAGAAAGGGGGTAATGCATATTGATTGCAAGTGCAATAAAGGTACTTTGAAGTGTTAAACAATAAAGCCTGTTAGATCATCAGCAAAATGTAAAGCATTCAATGATCACTTAAGCTCCGCAACTGAGATGCTAGAGGACATTAGGTATAACCTTACATTAAGGCTGTGAATCAGAACAAAACACACATATGTACACAAGCTTAGGTCACATTCTGCCTTTCATTTTATGTAGAGTCATTCAGACAAACTTGAAAGGTGCTCTAAAAATGACCCGATCAGGCCAAATTATAACAGTTTATTGTATCCCTGAAACTTGCGTCAGTGATGTGGATCTGAGGAGCCCAGACATCTCAGTAGCATCAAGAAAGGTAAGACAAAACTCTTCCCAGGCTGCCAGCATAAGCAAGACACTTTGTCAAGATACTCTGAGTGGCCTGAAGTATGGTGGGGATGCTTCAGCTACGCTTCGGAAGTGGGAGACCAAAGCTTTGTGAAAATAACGCAACCCTGCTGAGATGTGGAAGAGACAGGAGACAGAATGGAAAGTAAAAGATATACGGGAAGCAGAACAGACCCGAAGTCAGGGCAGGGGCATCTCCCTTGTATGCTGGATTATCAGCAAATGTGCCAAAAGGGCACTAACTGGCTCTTATTCCTGCGTAATATCTAGATAATCTTAATTATTGTCCTGCTTTAATAAAACAACCAAATTCTAATCAGGGGCCATTACATTATGAGTTCTATTATTCTTAAGGGAACATCTGGCAATTCTCCAGAAATATGCTGTCTTTTGAATTGTCTTTGAAAGGAAAGTCATGGATGTATCCTGAATGTGAATATAACTTAATTTCAAGTGTCAATTAATGATGTTAACAAATCTGCAGTGCAGTGCAGTGCATGAGTGGATTGGGGCCAAGCTCAGCTGTGAGGACAGCACCACACACATGGGACAGCGTCACATGACACAGTCAACCTCAGTGTAGGGATCAGTGATGAGAAGCAGTCCTAAGTAAAAAGAAATGCCTGATAGAAAGGCACTAAATACAAGTCTCCTTCTATCTTCAGAAAGCCTTCATTTGGTGACCTTTGCTGCATTCAGCTAAACTGTTTTGCTAAAGGCTTCTTCTTATGGGTGACCAACCACCCAACATTTAAGTTAAAGGTATAACTCCTGTTGTAGTTTCCAGCAATTTTCTTGTGTTGTTGCATTGTGCTAAATAAAAAAGATTGGCCATATAATCCTCAACAGGGAATATAGTTTACTCATAACGTGCGTAAAAATGGAATAGCAATTCTAAAGATTTTAGCGATAATTTAAGTTCCAGGGAGATAAAATGGTGTACCCTGCCTCATGCCCTGTACTTCCACAGATCCTCTTCAGCCACTACTCCACACTGGATAAGCGATTGTGGAAAAAGAGATGGATTATGTTATAATCTGATTATCATTTCAATTCTGGGTTTTTATCAGGGATTAAAGAAATATGCAAAATGCATTTAGGGAGAAAAACAGAAAATATCTGTTGTATTCTCTGAAGATGGCATCACTAAATGAATGCAGTGGTATTGTGGTATTAATATAGCTAAATTTATAGACAAACAGAACACTTCAGTTTAAAGTTATGACAGGTTAAAAACAAGCCATTATATTGCCAGGTGTCTCTCTGATGCATTTGTGTTGTTGATTGCAGTTCTTAGTCAAGTTTGATTGTTGTGGTCCAGTTTTTGTTCTGGTCCCTTTTGATAGGTGTTTGGAGGATCGTTTGGATCTGAGGGAAACTTCCTTTCTTGTCTTCAGTTTCTGATTTATGTACGTGTGGTGTTCGCACAGACCTGTCAAAGTAATACTTCTCCCCATCCTCTTTTCTTCTTCTGCTTTCTCTGAAATGTTAAAGTCGCAAGGCTTTCATGCCTGAGAAAGGTTCAGGCCTCTGCAGGTGTGAATTTAGATTTTGTTGTATTCCGTTCTCCATTGTATAATTTTTAGTGCTTTCTGTACTTAATGCATTGTTGAATATCTCATCCGAGACTTAGTATCAATTACCCCATATCCTATGCAAGCTGTGATGCTGAATGATATCAATGATGTCATAGAGGTAGCAGGCCACTGCACAGCCTGACAGACAGCTGGGGTTAAGGGAGGATGAGCTGCTACAGATGCGGTAAAGGGCAGTAGGCTGTTATTTGGCAATCAAATTCTTTGAATTGTGTTTGTTATCTATCTATCTATCTGTCTATCTCAGAAGAAACAACCGTGGCTTCCATAGAGCCATGGAATGCCTGGACATTGGCCTGTACTACAGCAGCAGTAAGGTGGCAAAGTCTAAGGCTGCAGGTAGCCTAAGCACTGCTTTGGCACTTCATGTTGCTCAACACCCCAGTTCATCTCAGCCAGGCTACAATAAAAAGGATGGATTTGCCCCATGGCACATAGTCAGCGAAACAGTCCATCACAATTGTTGACTACGGGCTACAGATGGTGATGAACCTGCATCAGACTGTCCCTCTGGCTTCAGAGCTGAACCTCTCATCAGCTGGAATGTCCTCATCATGAAGCTATTATAACTGATTGGTAGTTTGTGGTGCCAGATGCGATCCAGGCTGTGATCATACAGACATATATGTCTTTGTCCAACTTCAAAGAAAAATATGACTTTTTATTAGCCCTGAAGACTATACCAAGAATTCTCATGACGTCGAAACACATTTCAGCTTATCATCTATCTAGGGTCAGATTTCAAATGTTTTAAAGTATGGTTATATAAATAATTTCTTGTATAAATTCTGCTGACTTTGTTTATAAAGGATGTAACATTCTGTCTCTTCTGATTGATCAAAACATAGGATAGGTTGCATAATTATGAATGATGAGAAATATATTTTTGCTGGTTAACATCTTAGGCCTTACTCAGAAAAGGTGGAATAGTTTGCATTGCAGTTACCTGCTGTAAACTCAAAAATACAGCCAGTAGTATAGGGGGTTAAGGACATCAACAGGCATTGTGTGTCACGACCCATCCTGACCATCCCCTGGTATGACCAGCAGCGGGTCTGATTGTCCCCAGGTGTGTCTTTCTTGTTATTCCCAACCCTATTGTGCTAACCATCCTTACCTGCATCATGTCAGTCCCTCATTATTCCTGTGTATAAGTGTTTCCGAGTTCTGTGTTCCCCAATCCGGACACAGAAGTCAGTCCTCTTGTTGCATGTGCCTGACCAATACTATTCTTCTCGTTTTGACCCCTTGCTGTCCTGTTTATTTCCCTGCTCCTGTTTTGAACCCCTTTGGTTCAAAAACCCCTCCCAGTGCCTGCCCTTGAGTCCTTCGTTTTGCAGGTCACAACACTGGGCTCGTTTCTCCACTGCAGACTTCCCCACATATACAGGGGAGACTTAAAATAATAATAAAAAATAAATAGAAATAATGATCCCAAATACATGCCACTGTGATTACACTCCTGGGAAAGGGATGGATTGCTCATTAGGGTTATGGGGTTTAATTTGTGCATTTTTAGTGTATGATCAAGCTGAGATTAATTATAGGCAAGATTTTATAGAATGAAATAAGAGGAATGCAGTTTAAGTACTGGTCCCCGAAACATTATGTCGGAATGTAAAAGTGGAGCATCCACAATTACATCTCATGTGTTTACAACTATTCGTGATCATCAAAACGTCTCATGGATTTTTTAAGAAAATGAATTTGAATTGATAAATATGTAGTGCAATTAAACTTATTCACAGTTAATACTGGGATAAGGACAGCAAGAAAAATAATTTATGGAATGGAACAAGTGCAGGTAGTTATGACTGGAGTGATACATATTTAGGAGGCAGTCGTGGGGTGCATGCGCGTCCCTTTAGTCTCTGAGCTCTGTACGTGTAAACTGTTTTGTTAAACCCATTTCCTCCCTTTGCCCTTTGTTCAGACTGAAAGGTGGAATAAACAGCATGATTCTGTACCAGAGCATATGGCATAACAGCTTGGGTGAGTTCCCTCAGTGGATCGTAATGGTTTTAGATGCAATAAAGGCAAAGTTGATTCTAACGCAATGGTTTTTGATGCCATTTCCCCATAGTATAATATTTTCATTAAATCATTTAAAACAACACAAGTTCTTCCAAAGTAATATAGAGTAGCAGTAATTTTTAAGTTAAACTTTTCAATTTGAAACTTTTTTTTTTGGTTGTACAAGCCCTAAAGTAGAAATGTTGCAATAAAAGTCATAAGAACATTTACAAGCTTTCAGGATAGTTTAATTTGGTAGAGCTAAATCAAGTTTAAGAGTATGAATTTACAGGAGAGAAACACTGGTGAAAATGTAGAATATAATATCGACCTGTTGTCCCTCCCTTTTCCATAGCTACTTATCCAATGCAGGGTGATTATCTGCCAGTTCAGCACAGGGCATACATCCAAGCACACGGGGTTTAGTCTCTCTAAACTCCATATCTTTGGACAGTGGTAGGAATCCAGAGTACCCGGAGGTGACCCAGAGGTCTGAGGCTAATATGCTACACATATATTTGACTTCTCTGAATGGAGAGTTAATAACCTGCGTCGTTTTCATATTCATTCACATATCTATCCATATTTTACTCTCAGCAAAATGATAGGTAGCCTCAGATTTTTGTGTCAGTTCTTTTCAAACTCAATACATAGAGACTAATTAGCAAAAGAAGACTGGCTGCAGGAATCTATTATAAAAATATCCTCTTCACTGGTCATTCCAAATGATGTACTTGTAAAACAAGAGTTATGCCAGCTTATTTGAATAACCTTACTAGCAGTAGGCAGTTTATTGATGTTCACCTTCCTGGCTGCTATAAAACCTGATATATTCCAGGGGCGTCAGGTGATGGACTTCCACCATGAGAAATGAAGAAAAGGTGGAATATTTTACTCCACAGAACTGCACAATGACTGAGAATGGACAGAAAGCCATTTGATTGAAGGCTACTTTGCTGTGTAGGCGTTAGGCACTGATGAGGAACAATAGACTCTGATTGAGAGACTACACATTAGTCAGTGAATTTTCTCTTCACGCCTAGCACTAGCAGATGACCTTGCCATCTTGTCTAAATAGCATGCCAGCAGGAACAAAAAACCAACTGTCTGCATATTAAATGTGAATAATAAAGATCTTTCTAACAATGTTCTTTTGTCCTATGGTAGCTCACTTTTTTATATAAGGTTAAAAATTGTGATAAGATATGTTCACCAGCATTACTCAGCCATCAGAGCAACAGGCCTTCTGCTAGAACTACGGGCTTGCCATTTAAGTGTAATGAGACTTAGTATCAATTACCCAAGCTTCCTGTTTTGAAATGCATACAGAAGAAGAGCATGTTCCTATGCAAACTATAATGCTGAATGATATCAATGATGTCATAGAGGTCACTGCACAGCCTGACAGGACAAAGCTGGGGTTAAGGGTCAAGTTGTTATTTGGCAGAACAGAGTTTGGGGTGCAGAACAAACAGGTTCATGGTTCACAATGACAAATAACAAGTACCAAAATGTAATTCAAGAGTCAAAATCTATGCTAAGCTGTGATAGTAAACCAGGGGAATCTGGTCATTGAGTCATAATGGGTTCATGCTTTGTAGGAAGATGTTGTGTAGCTCTTGCTCCTATACTACTCTACTTGCCTAGCTACACTTAGGCCATGTCAACTCACTTTAAATAAAACATCTGCTAAATAAAAATAAATGTTAATGTAATTCAAATGTAATACATACCAAGCCTAAAGCACGTTTGACAAACAGGTTACGAAAACAGGCTAAAGTTCAGAAAGCAACTGACATCTAAACAAAGTGAGGCAAAGGTTCAGCAAAAAAATCAGGCTCAAATCCTTAGAACGGTATTACTGAAGAAGTCATTATATTACCTGTAGTCTAAGCAAGGATTAGGAACAGCTGCATCTAATGCTTCAGTGAGGAGTGATCTGTTTGGGTGTGGCAGCTGGCAGTGTTGTCTGCAGGCCTGTGTGACCCTAAAATCTATCAATTACACCTATGGAGAAGAGACCATAGATGCTGGGTTCCATGTTCACTGATTTTGACTTCAGTTCCAGAGAATAATGCGTGACATCATTTTTGGGTGGAGAAGGTGGCTTGACAGCACTATAATTGCATGCATCTCCTGCTGGAGAAAGGCCCTGAAATTGCACTTTTAAAAGCCTGTTGTGCCATATGCTAACGATTAGAGAAATGGGGTAAGGGTAGGCACTGTAATAACAGCGCACCGAATCAATGCTTACAGGACTCCCACTGCTCTCTATCAAAGCGCAGGAATACATACAGAGATATGGCTGCCTTTCAATGTAAAACCAATGGAAATGGTTAGGTTGACTTACTATTACAGAATAGCTATATATGCCCACAGAAAAACACACACATATATGCACATGTTAAATGCTACATTTTTGACAATTTCTTTAACAATTTCTACCAAATACCACATTCATTTATATTGCTGCAAAGTCACTAAGGTTATTCTCTAAACTCTTTTATATATTTTAAATATCAGCATGCACATTATAAAATCTAACAGAAGGAAAGATATATTTTATGATACAACTGTTAAACAGTATTTGGATGCATTCTTCTGCATTTTTCAGGGTATTATAATAATTCAAAGTATTCAGCCATTCCAGCTATCCATCCATCATTGCTTAAACTATTACTAGCTGATTATTTACCTGGGACAAGTTAAAATATATAAAAAGTAAGGAATGGTTGTACAAACTGGGGAAAGTCCTGAGGCAGGGTGAAGTCTGAGCCTGTGTGCTCACTTTGTTATCGTCATACCAGTTATATACAAGTATATAGTGGCTCAAAATTATGTTGCCCCAGGACTATAGTGCAAAAACAAACATCAGGGACGTAGACCCAAACCCTAAGGGTCAGTTTTCACAGTATTTAAAGTGTAAAACACAGTACAGCACCTGCTGTTCAGTATAACTATAATGTTAAATTCTTTTGTGAAGTTGAAAGTGAGACAAGTATGAAACAGTCCAGCATGATGAGGAGATGCTCATCGGGACTGAACACTTGGCACACCATGTTTCATTTTCAGGAGAATGTTCGGAAATTCGCCTTCGGTCATTCAAATTGGGTGTATGAACTGAAATGTACTGGACCTCCCATAGCCAATACCGGCAAAATGCTGTCACCTTATTTCTGGTGGTTAAACGTTAACTATTTCACAGTGTGGAATGCAAGAATGCATTGTGAAACTGAAAGAAAATTGTGTGTAATTAAAAATATACGATAGGGTTTTTGTACTTTTGAGGAAATAAGGTAAGGAGTAGAGCCATTGCCGTTTGCTTTGCGTTTGAAGTCAATTGTAGATTAAACAGAAAAAATACTGTTTTTTCCATGTAGTTTCAAGAGTGGAAATTTCTTGCAGAGCACTGCAGAAATTTCTGTCTTACCTGTCAGGACATTCATTCACAACCTCTGCTCAACATGGCGATACAGAAGCCACCATACAGTGCACATATGCTTTGTTTACTACAGATAATGTATTTCTGAGTCACACTGTAATGACTTCAAGAAATCGTTCCATCCTGGGAGTATAAGAGAGTTGCTTAATACAATTTATGTGTCTTTGAGTAAATGCATGATGATTTCATGCTCATGATAGAATAAGAGTGTTGTCATCTGGCCAGGATGCAAATGCCATGTTGGATGATGAATTCAAAAGTTACCAGAGTAGTATATCTGTCAGTGATTCAGTGGCTGATTGAACTACAGTCAAAACTTTTATCAGAATATTGACTAACTGCATAAAAACGAATGCGGCTGAACCACATCATACAGTACACTTGGGACTTGGGAAATCCAAGGTGGACGTTTCTGTTGTACCCTTGAACCATTGTCTCTTTAACATATGTAATAGTACAGCTTCAGTATATTTAACTTGACACAAGTTCTTTGACCCCCTCTCTCTTCTGCACAATGATGTAAGACAATGTATTACTTTTGAGGATGATGTAGCATGACATTCTGCAAATGCAATAAAATCTGTCAGTGGTTTTGATGCTGTCTGTTCAGCAGGGTCCTGATTATTTCAATATTAGTTTAAATATTAGAACTCATGGCCATAAGTGGAAATTAGTGGGAGAACATTTTAAAATGAACTTGAGGAA
>JAODKC010000044.1:13418381-13436787 GCA_026777985.1 Mormyrops attenuatus | reverse complement strand
GGAATAGTCTTCCTGCTAGTGTAGCGCAAGCTAAAACCCTGGGTTCCTTTAAATCTGAGCTAGATAAGATTTTAACATCTCTGAGCTATTAGTTAAGTTCTCCGCAAACAAGCTTGATGGGCTGAATGGCCTCCTCTCGTTTGTAAATTTCTTATGTTCTTATGAGATTCCCTTTTCATTGCATAATAACTTCACAACTTCAGAGTGAGAATGCATTAGCCTACTATTCAGGTAGATCCTGTTACGGTGGGGCATCATGAAGGAAACAGAGGACTTTATTTAACTAAAAAAAAAAGAATGGGGAACAGGAAAAATAATAACTGACTAAAAATGAAATATAAAGTAATATACTAGAAAACTGAGAAAACAGAGAGCTAGCTTGGGAGAGAACCACAGCTACTAACACGGGAGTAATAACAACAATAACTAACCGAGGAAATGAACAAAGGCAGGCACTTAAATACACAGAAAAACAAGTACTAACAAGGGGCAGGTGTAGACCATAACAAAATCAACCAGCTAATAAACGCACAGGACACCAAGCAACAGATGGAATAAATTACAAGCACAGGAATTAGGAAACATTGACAAACACTGAAGGTAACACTAGGAAATACTAGGAACAAAATAAAACAAGGCACAGGCAGGGTAAACATAAACAGGGACACAAAAATAAACCAATACCAAATATTGTGGAAAAACTAACTATAAATTACACAACAGGTGAGGCCAGCCTCGAACTCATGACTAGAGTGGTAACAGGGAAACACACTAGGGGCTAAAGGACTACAAAAGGGGGAAAGCAGGATGACCAGTCATGCCTGCTGGTCAAAAGGGAACAGGACATATAGAATAGTGTCAGATGGGCACCAACCTTGACTGATCCTTATAATACTTATAGTTCACCTTCATGAATGTGAAAGGATTTGTGAGCGCAGCTTGCTTATGCATTTTAACAAATTCTTTTTTAATAAAAAAACAGCCTTCTTATATACCCAATACATAACACCCAAGCAAAAGATCCTGTATACAATAGCTGTAGACAAATGAAGCTTCTTTTAATGGTAACATTAGACGCTCATAAATTACCTCCGCTTGATTACCTTATGATAATGGATTACTCAAATGCTGGCTGGAACGAACAGAACCCAGCACAGTGAAACATGCAGTGTATAGCTGTGCTTGTGTACACAACCATGCATCCAGGAAGCATGGAGCCCATCCCAGGAAGCGCAGAGAACTCTCTTATTGAGATGCCAGTCCATCATAAGGCACACAGTCAAACACACGTTCATACAAACTAGAGGTGTTGGGTTTTCTTTGCATTGGGGTGCAGTCAGGGTGCTCACTCAGGTAATGAAAGCTGCCGTCCTCTGCATCTGTAGTGGCAAAAAGTGAACGAGGGAGCCAGCATGATAAGAAGCTGACTCAGAGCATGTTAAAATATGCTTGAAATATGAATACTTCATGATGGAACTAAAAATGTTTTTAGTGGACATCATAGCAGTCGTCATCATGAGTAGGTTAGGAGGTAGCTAATTAGACTACAGCAGAACAAGGTTAGGCGTATTTGCCCTAGTATACGAGAGGCTTATTGGAAAACAAAGAACGAGCTGCCTGTATTTGACAGAAAAATGAAACAAAAAAAACTCTATTTCCAAATGCTGTCAGCGAAAGCTGGAATCTGTACAAATCTGCAATGAAGCCTTGTGCCCATATACTCTAGAAATTAATTTATTTATACACAAAGGTAGCCAGCTGTATCGACAATAACAAATGCAACATAATGAAAACAGCTGAGCTATTCAGTGGCAGCAGCAAGTATATATGTGTGTGTATATAAATATATATAATTTATCATTACATTATTCTCTTTGTGTTATAAGCCAAGGGAAAGTGATCAGTTTTCCCTTTAAGCTGTTTTCTCAGAAGTTACACAAGTGTTTATTGGTACAGTTTAACAGGCCCAAGTTTACAATAAATTCAGCTGTAAATATTAAAGGCTCAGTGAGGATAAACGCGAACAGAACGGCACCACTGGCAGATTATGAGAGCAATCGCTGCAGTTCGCCTTTTTCAGAAAGGATGTCACACATCAATGTTTTGGTCTTTTCAGAGCGTATAGGCATCTGCTCAATAATGTAATCTGAGACAGCAGCCACACGCCACCAAAATGTCTTGCTGAGCATGTGACAAGCAGTTGCACACGCTTGATTATTCATCCGCTGTCAATTAGTGAAAGGAAAACACATTGTTACCCAGAGCTCAAGGAAGAGCAGCCACGACTTCAGTGATTCAGCCTTGTTTACAGCATCACAGCAAAAAAGCAACACGGAGCCCTGTTGGTGTATGAACATTCATTCCATGTAAAGGAGAATAAGTATAGATCTCAGAATTGTATGCGTGGGTATATGCAAGGAAGTAGGCAAAACAAGATAAATACCCATATGTAATGTATTAATATTATGGCCCTAGTAAGGAGTAGGGCCACACTTATCCTTCATACCACCGTCAGTCCTTCTTGGAAAGCTGTTACAGTATATGAGTCCTGAACTATGTGTAGTAGGATATCGAGCCATTCCTGAAGAAGAACATTCTCCAGATCTTTGAGGGACGAAGAAGCCAGTTGAGTACTACAAACTCTGCACTCCTGTATTTCCCATAAACGTTCAAAGATGTTTAGATCTGGAGATTGGGATAACTGTAGATGAAGGCAGTTGACTTCATCCTGGTGGTTCAAGAAACCACTCATACATTTGTTTAGCAGTGTGTATGTGGGAATTATCATTTTGGAATATGGGGACAAAGGAGGGAACAGTGTTTTGGCCATAGCAACTGTCAGGCCTAATAGCTCCCACAAGATGGCTGCCCATAGCAACCGTCAGGCCTAATAACTCCCACAAGATGGCTGCCCATAGCAACCGTCAGGCCTAATAACTCCCACAAGATGGCTGCCCATAGCAACCGTCAGGCCTAATAACTCCTACAAGATGGCTGCCCATAGCAACAAAAGTTGCGGGTTAAAGGCATCCTTCAGCTTCCTCCAAATGTTAACCCATCTGAATATAGAAAAAGAGTGAAAGAAAACTCATCAGACCCTATGGCTTTGTTCCATTCCTCAGGAGTCCAGGTTTGGAGCTCCTGATACCAGGTTATGTGGTTTTGTGTGCATTGAGTTTGCCTTGGACATAAGCAGAGGGCAGCCCTGCCATATATACCCATTATGTAAAGCTCGTGGAATTTTAGTTTTTATATTAAATATAGTACACATACACACTGCAGTACTGCATAATTGATCATGTCTTCAGTGGGTCTGACTGGCTTTCTGAATAACTAATAACTGACTGCAACAACTTTATTGCAAGGCTTATATCATAACAGTATAATACATTTATTTAATATATGATATATTATATAAAATGTAAAATATAAAATGTGTCTAAAGTTTTCCTACAAAATTCTATATCCATGGAGAGAGAATTTAGTCTATAAATGACCCAGAAAACTATCCTCTGAAGAAGGTGGTTTATCAGCATCTATTCACCAGAAAATCATAAAAACAAACCTAATCTATCAGTTCTCTGGCACAGTAGAGTAGTCCATTTTAAAAGGTTTATTTTCCATCCATAACAACCATTTCTGCAAGTCTATCTGTTACGGTTTTCTGAAGCAAATTAACCTAAGATAATGAAGTCATGCTATCCCACTCAGGCTTTTAGCCTGTATTAAATAGCATTTCTGATAGGAAAAAAAAGGAAAAAAAAAGTACTATTGCCCCGCTTCACTTCAAGCAGAGACCTCACGGTCAAAGAGGTCAGAAAAATGTTTTGCACAGAGCTGCGGCCATCTCTTTCCGCTCTGCTACACTGCAGACATACTCACAGCTGAGGACTGGCCATGCACATCCGAGCCACACTCAGTATGATATGATTCTCGCACTCTCTTTCTCATTGTCCTAGTGTGTAAGAAAAAAATGTATACGTACACACACACACGCACACACACACATACACACACAGACACATATTTGGTAGAAGTCAGAAAGCTCACAAAGCAAAGCACCCAGACCAAAACCTTTGTCCTGTGGACTCTCAAAGACAAAGAGGCGCAGATGTTTTGACAGACCACCTTGCCTTCATCGGGATATCTAATACCAGCTGGCACAAGAATGACTGCTGTGTCATCGCTTCTTCAGGCATAAAAAAGCCATTTTTTAACGCGCACTCGCTGTCTTCCCCGGGAGTATCCGCCGTTGCTCCAATCAGCAGAATGCCAGCAAGATTTGCGAAAGCCATGCATAAACTATAAATCGGAACACATGACTTATTCTCCTCAGTTATTTATTTATTTCCCCCACAGTTATCATGCATCAACAATGTGCTTGGAGAGTTAATTTATTTACTTCCCCTATTTGAACACGAGATGACTGCTGCAAAAATCTGCCGTGCTTTACAGCACGACTCTAAAACCGGCAATCCATCAGCCAGGGAAATGCCATTTTTAAAAAATCCTCCATCCTACAGCAAATATGTCCTCTCTTGAAGGAGAAGGAACACCATAAGCAAGGATCAGTGTGTTCCACAATGGTGTGCAAAAGTCAGAAGTGGTTCACTATGTAAGATGGTCTCTCAGCTCAAAACACTGTAGACTACTCAAATAGAATTACATATATTACAGTTTATCATGAGTTGTACATACATGCCTTCTAGAGACTGAGACTGTGACTAAGACAGGTTCTGATCCAATAAAAGCATCTACTTCATAAATATAATTACCTGAAATACAAAAAGGGGCTAAAAAGGATGAATATAAACTGTTTTTGAGGCACAAAATCTTCTGTCAGTACCACGTTTCCTTAGGTGTGACAGGTCGTATGCACTTCTCCTAAGTCCTTGCCATCCTCTAATTTATTAAATATACTGGGGCCAAAGTTTATTTGAAGTTTGTGTCTTAGTTAATACTTTGTTTTCATATAAAAATGTAATCCTGTTATCTCTCTCAGTGACTGCTTCAAATTTCTGCAAATTATCTTTTGGTATAAAATGAGATATAGCTGGAACTACTGACTATTCTATGCATTAAAGACATTAAAGACAAACTACACAGCTGTACCTAAAAAGTAATTTTACAGTTATCCAAAATAGATCTGTGCCAGTGAATGTTTTCCATAACAAAGTTTAGCAGTTCAATGTATCACATGTGACTGAATTTCAGAACATTCTCTTAATGTGGAGGGTGGGGTGATACAGAAAATACACGATGACAATGATAAGTACCAAAGACAGAGTGATAGACACACAGGATGGTATTGTAAAGGTACAGATCTTGCTTAAATATAATGTTATTTTGAATCATTCGGAAAAAATAAAAAAAAAAATCAACACTACCCTATCTATGAAATAATGGTCTTATAATACATCATCATATTTGGACCCTAGTACGACATATTTGTATTTACTATTATTTGCACATCACCCGGGCAAAGAGTGTCTAGATAATGACAGATGAATAGATAAACACTGACCTCAAGCCTGTGTCTTCTTTTCATGTTTTGCTTCCCGCAGACACTCACACACATTTGTGAAGATGGTTCAACCATATACACACAACTCAAGCAAAGCCATCCATGCACAGAATTCATTAAAACCCAATAGAAAAAGCTAAAACCCATGCTTTTGGATACTCTTTGCCATCTACTTTGCCATTTGAAGCACTGGTGTGATTAGTCTTTTAATTCAGAGAGCCATAACAAAGAGCAGATACAGAAAGCCAAATTTGCTTTCCAGTTACATCGAGCTTGACAGCCACCTACATGTCGATGCTGACCTCCGACCCTAATTGGTATTCACAGTAATGCACTCTTCATAAAACCAGCAAATTGGTTCTGTGAAATCGAAAAAAATAACACGACCCCTGACATACTGTTTTTGTGAAAATAGCCACAGCTCCATTCCAAAGGCCTGCTGTTACATTTGTACTAATGGAAAAATTGTACAAGTATGATGACGGCATTCTGTAGTATCATTTCTGTGGCAAGTGCACGTCATTATGGCAAGGATCTCTGGCAGACCAGTGTCTATGATCAAACTTCACCTATCTTTCAACCCCGAGCTACAATCATGAAGAACACCAATGATGGGAATGAATTATCCTCCAAGTGTACTATACTTTTGTTATGAACCTCGCAGGACGTGGAATGAGAAAGGAGGTGGTTCACAGAATGTGTGCTGGAGGACATACGTGTCATTCCATCCTTATTTGTGCGGTGTGGGTGTTTTGGGTTTAGGGCAAGATCTACAAGAAAAGGGGTAACGAGAGAAAATTCACTTAGAACAAGCTTAGTCGGGTTTGAGCCAAAACGAAAGTGACAACCATGATTTGACCCTTTCTGGCATCTCCATATACAATACCCCTGCTGACAGGACACGGCACTAAGCATGGATCAGCAGCAATGAAGGCTGTGGAGTGTAAAGATATAACAATTACTGCAGCTCTTTTATACAACACAAACACAAATGCTACAGACGATATTACAGTAAACATGACTATGTCCTGGACAGCAAGTGTCTAAGTGTTCAGTAATGTTGCCTCACGGCTCCTGGTTTAGGAACTTGAACCCCATCCCTCTTCTAAGTGCGTATGTAGTTTGTGTGTTTTCCCCAGGCTGTGTGAGTTTCCTCTGCATTCATCCTGCAGATATGCTAACTGCTATTTCTAAATGGCATATATATAAATGGCACAAGTGTGTGTGTGTGTGTGCGTGTGTGTGTGTGAATCCACAGCGTTCTCTCTGAGATGGATGGACTGGGATCCCATCCACAGTGTTCCTCTCCCTTGTGCCCTGTCTTGCCAAGGATCAGCTCCAGGCTCTTTGTGACCCAGTACTGTCTAAGCAGCTGGAGAATGGATGCATAATATGATAATCAAATTTGTTTTCTTACTAGAATACAGACACATTTTTCGTATTTATAATAATTATGTAAAGAATCTTTAAGTTTTTATTGATAGTAGTCATTTCATCTGTCATGTTTCGAGGCAAGATGGAGGACATGGAAGTGGGAGTCAGGGCAAACAAAGGAAGGTTTATTTAAAGAAACAGAACGGGTAAACAAACGAGATAACAGAGAATCAAAAAGGGGGAAGTGAAGGCAGGGGAAAGGGAGAAGCACAACGTTAATGATGGAACTGAGGTTCACCGGGCAGGGAGGCACTTAAAGCCAGGAGCTACAAGAGAAGGTAACGAGTGGCAGATGGAGTGGATCACATGAGGGCTGGAACAAAAGGTAAGACGAACAAGCAGTAGACACGGCCTGTCAGAGCCACACCAGAGGGGAAACATGAGGATCAGGCAGAGAAGGACATGACATCATCTAGGTTTTTAGTTTTGTAAGAACAATTTATTTTTATATAGCACCTTTCACAACAGAGTCACCCCATGGCGCCTTACATGGCTGTGCTGGTAAACATTCCTGGATCATACATTGCAGGAGACATGTATCAAAGACTGGATAACTGGTTTGTAGACTGCTTTTATGAACAGAACTAATTATGTCTTCACCTCGTGTGCAGGTGATAGTGTGGTGGATTTTACTCAGAATATGCTGGGTCAAGAAACCCTGATACAATAGTCTTGAGCAAGGTACTTAACCTAAACGGTTCCAGTAAAAGGTTCAGATGCATAAATGGGTAAAAGGTGCAGGTTTCTTCACATGAAAGCATCAAATACAGAACTGAAATGAGAATTAGTAGTGTTTGAATAAAGGAACAGGTGAACTGTAGGCAGGATGTCGGAAAGCTGTATGAGTATCCATTTTGGTTTTGCCATGAAAAGTACTGGTGCCACGATAACAAAGACCCTTTACTAAAAATGCTTGTATATGAAGCTATAACACCTCTATCACAGAGGTTCTTCAAGGAATAGTATTCTTCCATTCTCTCACTGTAAATAAGAGTGATAGACTGAAATAATGAATGAACTTGAGTACGTTTCAGTTTCACTCAGCTTGGCTGTGTAAGTGACATAACAGCTCCGGTGCTTACTTTGTGTCTCACTACAAAAGTCAGCTTATGTTCTGACATTCAGCTCTTTCATTGCATGTTTAAAGGCTTGAAATACAACACATCTTCCAAAACCGTAGTATTTGATGCTTCGCACAACGCAGATGATTCTACAGATTTGGAAATCATTAAGAGACGATAGACATAATAATGTGACAGGGTATTGGGGCCCTTCCTTTTCAGGGTTTATGAGTACTGATCAGTGTATCACCGAGAGAAAGCATGGAAAATAAAAGAGCTGATTTGATGGGGGCCGGGAGGGGGGAGGGGTTGCTAGCTCACACATTAGGGAGGGAAGAAAGGAGACCATAACATGATTCGAGACTCCCTTCAGGAATACGGTTAGAAATTACTAGGGGGATGACAGAAAAGAACACACCAATTTATATGTTAAATCAAGAATTACAGAGAGGTAGTATACATCATCACAAATAACCCTGTCACCTGAATCTGCCAAGATGCACCCCCTCAACTTTTATTACACTCATGGCACAGAAGTCATATGGAAGCACATCAACCAGTGGTAGCTGGAGATAGCACTGAAACTGTGATGACCGTACACTCCTTTGAGATGCGATGCAAAACAGATGAACACCTCTAAATCAGTTGATTTCAATTGCTCTATAAAGCTTGAGCAGATAATTACATTCAGTACTTTGTACCAAGACCCTCACCTAGGAATATACTATGATGGAGATGCTATGAATAAGCCTCAATTGCACAAAAAATGTCCTGAAAGTGGTAGGAAGATCGCTGCCAGAGGACAAATGAGCAATGGGAAAAAAGTCAAATGGTGAGATGACTCATCTTTCACCCTGTTTTTCACAAGTGGACAAGTTCATATTTGAGTTACGGCAGAAGAAGCCTACAGGCTCTGTGCCTGTGTCCCACGGTGAAGGGTTATGCCAACACTATAATCTGGCAGGCTGCATTTTTTATGGCATAGTTTCAACCACAATAAATATTGAAATATACAAATAAGAATATGCAAATAAGTACAAAGCCATCCTGAATTAATATGATCATTCTAAGCATTTTGTTCTTATGATGAGAGGAAATTTCCAGTGTTCTTATCTTGAAATAATAAGCGAGATTGCATGCTTTGATGGGTACAGAAATAATGTGGGTGGCCAGGTAGCAAGGTAGCCTCATACCTCCAGGGTTGGGGATCAAATCCCACCTCTGCCCCATATGTGCGAAGTTTGAATGTTTGCCCTGTGTTTCCTTCCATAGTACAAAGACATTCATTTAGGTGAATCAGTATCTCTAAAACTGCCCGTAGCATGTCTATGCGTGGGCATGTGTATATATACAGATACTCCTCAGTTAAGAATTGTACACTGTACGAGACCTCTGGTCATGGAAACAGCAGCTGAGGGTCAAGCGATTATGCAAATTAAAACAAAGTTATCAAGTTGGAGTTTCCTGTAGATCCTTTCCTTATTCAGAATAAATAAAAATAATTGCCCGTATGTACAGTCTGCAAACCTAAGTAATGTACACTCTCAGAAAAAAGGGTACAAATTTGTACCTTTGCTTGTCACTGGGGCTGCACCCTCAAGGGTCTGCCAATTGTACCCTTAGCTGTAGGTAATTGTACCTTTTAAGGTACAGAAATGGACCCTAAGGAACATCCTGGAGGTACAAACAGGATCAATGTATCATCAATGGTACAGAAATGTTCCTCAGAGTCCATTTCTGTACCTTAAAAGGCACAATTACCTACACCCTTTTTTTCTGAGAGTGTATATTAGAGCTGATTTCCTCTATTCTGCTTATTTCACTACAGTACACTACTGTAAAAACATTTATAAACAGGAATGCACATAACTGGTACGCATTCACCTCTAAAAGTGATATGTGCAGCAAAAGATTGTTGTAACAGCGCAAATGCACACGCATTTTATGTGCATTTGTGCTGCTGCTATATCAAGAAATTACTGTGTATTTTAACCTTTATATGACAAATGAAGTACAAATTATCATATAAATTAAAATGCATGATAATTTCTTGTTATATCAGTGTAAATGTACATAAAATAAGTACGCATTTGCGCTGATACAATTGATTACCACATGTATTGCTTTAAAGGTGAATGCGTACTTGCATACCAGTTATGTGCATCCCTGTTTATAAATATACTTAAAATGATATAAATGGTGTAAAAGTGACATTAAAACAATATCTAAAGATGGTTGACAGAAACTCACTACCAGTACAGTATGCTTGAAATATCGGTAACGGGCGCCACCTCACTTGTTGACCAAATCGCTTAACTTTTCAGTTCAAATCAATTCAATTTTATTTTGTGAAACATTACATTGTTTCAAAGCGCTTTACAGCATCCTCTCCCAATGCCCCCAATCAGTAAGTCAGAGGCGACAGTGGCAAGGAAAAACTCCCTAGAAGGAAGAAACCTTGGGAGGAGCCAGACTCAAAGGGCCTCCAGGGCCCGGGAGAGGAAGTCAAATGGGCAAGATGGTGAAGTCCCAATTCACACAGTCCTAATTTTAGCATTTGAGTCTCAAAGCGGGGGGCAGGCAGGTGATGGGAGGCAGTTGCTGCTTCAGATGGCAGGACAAACAGTGGTACGGTAGCAAGGCTTATAGGGAAGACACAGGCAGAAGGGCGAGCAGGGGGTCTCCAGGCAGCACATCCCAGGAGGAGTAGGGGAAATTAAATGTGCAATTCGCCAAAGTAGGGGAGACTAGAGGCAGGGCAAACAGTTAGGTGAGGGCAATATGCAAGCTCCCGCAGATATGGCTATGGCGACATAAGCAGGAGGGAGAGGCAGACTAAACAAGTGTGCTTTTAGCCTACACTTGAATATTGAGGGTGAGCCTGAATCTCGCACATCCAATGGAAGACTATTCCACAGCTGAGGAGCTCTATAAAAGAATTCTCTGCAGCCTGCCGTAGTTCTTTCGACCCTGGGTACTAATAGATATCCTGCTCCTTGAGATCGAAGTAAGCAAGGAGTGTTGTATGAGGCCAGTAGATCTCTAAGGTATTCTGGTGCAAGGCCATTCAGTGCTTTATAAGTTAATAGCAGTATTCTGTAGTCAATCTGAGACTTAACTGGAAGCCAGTGAAGGGAGCATAGAACAGGGCTAATATGGTCACATGTTTTAGTGTTTGTAAGAACTCTGGCTGCTGCGTTTTGTACTAGCTGAAGGTTATGTAAGCAAATCATTCACTACTTTTAAAGCTGTTTCTGTGTTACAGTTTGGTCTAAAGCAAGACTGATATAATTCATTAGCATTATTTTTCTGTAGGAAAGAAGAACCCTGATGTACAGCAACTTTTTCCAGGATCTTTGAAATGAAAGGAAGATATGAGATTGGTCTATAATTTCCCAAATCACTAGGTTCCAAATTTGGGTTCTTTAGAACAGGTCTAATAACAGCTATTTTAAAAGGGTTTGGAACATATGCAAGACTAAGAGACAAGTTTAACAAGTTAACAGGGTAGTGCTAATCAGTGGTGCAATCTCCTTGAGGAATTTTGTAGGAATTGGGTCTACAAGACTAGTAGAGGATTTGCAGGAGGAAACTAAGCTCTAAAGTTTTGGGCCCGTTTTCTTGATAACAGGCACTCTTAGTGTCTTACGAAGACTCTGAAGATATATCTTACGAATTGTATTTGTTTTTCTACATATGTTTCCCAAATCTTATGAGATTGCTCAAGGGAGAGCATCTTAAGTGCAACCTTAATAGGCGCCAGAACACTGGATTGGTTAACGTTGATGGCTCGAGACTTGATTATTCCCTGCATGCAGCAATTGCTTGACTGCCGCATGAGAGAAAGTGGCGTTCTTTATAAAATATAACACTACAGGAACACTTCAAGATATTACATTAATCAGAACTGGGGAGAACCTAAAAATAAAATACAAAATTAGCGACTTGAATCATCTAATAGGCCTGACTAATATACCAGTATATTATAAACATATGCAAACAAATGTATGTCTCTGCATATGTAATATTCATTGTTGTAAAGACCTGTCATATAAAGCAAAAGCGTTTTAAATAACAGCTTTTCAGGTTCCCAGTTCACTGCTTGACCAAAGCAAATCTGGACTTGCTCTGTGTGGGCTAGTTAAGTAAAATGCAAATTATGCAATATCACTTTTCAATATGACCATTTTTATATATACTTCCAGAAACACTGCCAACTTGTATTTTTCCACAAGCCATAAGAAGAAATAGAGACAAAATGCAACCATAAAAAGTAAAACTGGGGGAGTCATTATGAAATGTTGGGTTGGCTGAACATAGTAATTACTACATGCTACTTTCCCTTTTTTAAGTTTATTGGTATCTGCAGGTGATTAAGTTAGCTTAGTTTCCAAACAGTATTTAAAAAGGAAGTGCTGCCTGAAGTTACATTTGCTGTTTTCACAATATTCATTAATTAAATGGAGCATAAAATCCTCAAGCCCCTTGAATGTCATATAAATTTGTGAACATGAACTAATGCACCAAACTAATTAAGTAATGCAGTCATTTTTCATTGAAAAGTAAAAATTAAAATTTCTCCAATATGACTCCAATAAAATTCACCACAATACATCAAACCATCTAGCGAGAACAGAATAATTTATGTTGTTGAAGCTTTTCATTCAAATCTTGCATGGACTCATAAGCCTCCTCGGTAAATGTTTAGGTTTTTTTTAAGTGAGGAATATTAATCATATTTATATTCATGGAAAAAATAAAGCTTACATATGCAAAAAAAATCTTTACAGTAAGCATTTTTTCTGCAGGACAACATGTAGCCACTGCAAGCTTGTTAACGTATATTTGCACAACGAAGCAACAAGCCTGTAGATATGAAGGGTAACATAAATATGCATATCATAAATTCATTTTTCAAATGTCAGTGTGATAAATTAATTAATACTAATTTGCTTTGCATTAAAAGATCCATGCAAAACAAGGAATGAATCTGGGTCTTCACTTCCTAAATGTAACACCTGTTGCAACACACAAGCCCCCGGTGAAGTTTATTAGGAAGGATTTTAACAGTAATCACCTTTTGCTTCTTTCCTGGTCTCTCTCTCCAGACACCAAAATTAGCTTGAGTGTCTTTGCTACATAGACAAACTATACAGAACTATGCCAAAACATAACAGACTCTATGTTTTCATCACCAAACTTTGCATGACATGATGAAGCATTAGGGTTTAAGCCTTGGGTCAGGATCACTGGAGTATTTTTATCTTGCATTATGGGATCAATTGAAAATTGCTTTTGTGTTGTTCAGGAGAGTCATTTAAATATCTTACACTCTGTTTTTAAAATTCAGAACAACACTTTTAGTAATACTGTGAAAGACACAATTAGAATAAATTTTGTTAATATTTGTACAAAACATTACTGTAGAATGTAAGTTGATGTACTTTGTCTGCTTTGTTCCTGTTCACGTTGTACCACAGACTTCAAGTACAACATCGAGACATGTCTACAGAAGTTCTCTGTACCTAAGGTAATTATCCGTACTTCGCGGCGGATGTGAGAAGTTCCCATCAGTGCAATCATCTGTGTGATGACCAGGTAGCTCTCAAAGTTTCTTGGCAAATCCTGTCTTGATAGTGCCAAGAGCTCCATATTTGCCCAGTTTTTTCAGCATCTTTGAGCATGATGTTGTCGTCATCTGCGATCGCTACGTCGATCAGAAGAGATTGCTTATTTTTTATGTGGACCGCTAAATCTGGACAATTTGCTGAAATGGTCCGATTGGGCAGTATTGCCGTGTTCCACATGATGGACATGTTTGTATCTTTCTGAGGCACTTGTCCACCTAGCCAAGTGCAAATTGACAAATGCAGACACATTATATGGGTAAAGGTACTGGGACGCATCTCTTAATCATTGAATCAGACCCATACCCATAGGTGTATAAAATCAAGCACCTAGCCATGCAGTCAGGTTTACAAACATTTGTGAAAGAATGGGTCATTCTGAAGAGCTCAGTGAATTCAAGTGTGGTACTGTCATAGGATGCCACCTTTGCAATCAGTCAGTTCATGAAATTTCTTCCCGGCTAGATACCCCACCGTCAACAGCAAGGGGTATTATTGCAAAGCCATGAAGTGGCAGACCATGTAAAGTAACAGAGCAGGGTCAATGAATGCTGAGGCACATAGTGAGTAAAATTTGCCAACGCCGTTGACTCAATAACTGCAGAGTTCCAAACTTCCCCGGACACTAACTCCAACATAAAAACTATGTGCGCGGAGCTTCATGGAATGGGCTTCCATGGCCAAGCAGCTGCCTGTAACTGTCACATCACCAAACGTGATGCCAAGTATTGGATGGAGTGGTGTAAAGCATGCTGCCACTGGATTCTGAAGCAGTGGAAACGTGTTCTGTGAATTGACAAATCACACTCCTCTATCTGGTAGTCTGATGGACGAGTCTGGGTTTGGCGGATGCCAGGAAAACATTACCTGCCTGACTGCCTTGTGGCAACTGGAAAGTAATGGTGGATGAGGGATAATGGTATGGGGCTGTTTTCAGGGGTTGGATTAGGCCCCTTAGTTCCAAGCCTTCCAAGAAGAATGGCAGCTATTACAGCCACAACATGGCTGATGGTCGCCTCTGCCTTGTTGCACATTCTGCACTGCTGTCAACTTGCTGCTTTAAGTTGTTCAGCTGGTGGTACCTGGTGTTGAGTACCTGGTCCTGTGCTGCAATGATCAGGTATTCAGTTTCTTCCTTGAGCCCAGAGCTGCTTAGCCATGCCACACTCACATCTTTCTCCACAAATGGCCTGTCAATACTTTGATAAAATTGGTCAATTTGCTTTTAAGTTTCTGGATCTTCTCAGCCTCAGCTTCCTTGAAGTTTGCTCAATGAGCTGCACTGGCAAGTTCTTGCTCTTGATTTCCTTTGCCATTGCAATCAGGGAGCACTTTGCTTTGGTGGCTTTATGATTTCTCATAATCTTGGTGAGTCGGTCTTGGTCAACCTCAATGTAGATCTTCAAGCCAACAATAGCACTGTTAAATGCTATTATTATTATTGCTTTTATTAAATGCTTTTATTATTATTATTGTTATTATTATTACCTTTAATGTCTGTATCCCACTTCAGCTGTTGAAGAACCATGCAGCCATGTATGCAACACAGTGTTGACGTGTTTTGTGGAGCCAGGGGGCGAAGATTGAAGAGGTCAGGTGTAAATAGCCGAACAGATGGCCAGATACTATTTACCCCCAGGTGCAAATAGACACTCCGAAAAAAAATCACATTAATTAAGTGAAATCTATATTAATCCCGTGTTTCCCATGAAAAAACATGGACATTTGATTTCTTGCTTGACTCTATCCAAACTGATCAAGCTTTGCCTTCAAAGAAAATATTTAACTGATCAAAGGGAAATGGGAGTGACTGGCATGGAAAGCCTGTACCATTTAAGTGTTTTATTCATGATGTTGCAAACCAGCAACAGGCAAAGAGAAAACAAATGAAAAACCCCGACGGGAATAAACAAATTTAGATGTTTTCGCCTGTTTTGAGAAGACCGCAGCTTTAACAATCACAAACTGCTGGGCAGCTATTCAGCAAATCACCATCCTTTTCTTCTCTCCCTTTCGGCTCTAATGAGCCGCATAACTGGGGATCTCATAAGTGGCATCAGACAAGAATTTTCCTGTAGGTGGTCTGCCAGAATTCTACAAAATCATTCACCAATTATAATTTCTCCTTCATATTTCTGGTACTCATATGGTCTTCCATATTTTGTGAAATGTCTATGTGTTATTTCACATGGATTTCTCCACCCAGGATCTATTATCATCTTATTATGGCATGGGTTTTGGTACTTGTAGTTTCCCAAAGTGAGCTACAAAAGCGGCACCAAATCAGTAAGTGACATGACACTGAGCTTTATATATGTCACAGCACCTTATATAAATATTTGCAGCCCCATTTTCTATGCATGTGCATATTTTTGTTACTGAATGTTATCAGGCCAGTCAAGCAAAATTGGTAGTTAGTTCTATAAACCAGCAACTAAACAGTTATAGGAGCAGCTGCAGATCTAAGATTAATTTATTAATCTTAATATGAAACAGAATGATGATTAATTTACTTGGATTCATTTCTGAGGTTTTTTTTGCCACCATATTTTCTTTGACTGCAATGATGAAAAGCAGTCCTTGACAGTTATCTGGGGGCTCTAAATATGTAAATGAAACAAATATATCATCAAATAACTCCAAGCATAAGAAAACAGAAACATGAGTTAATGTCACATCTCAACTGCAACTGATGAATTATCAGTTCAATGGCCACTGATTTTGTACCCCCCCCCATGTAATCCAACCTGCCGCTACACTGCACTATGCACATTTTCTGCAATAGGAACATTATTTCATTTATGTACATGAAATAATTATATTGATTATCCTAAATTATTTTGCATGGCTCCCCAAAGTAAATTCTTTGTATGTAAAAGTACTTGGAGATAAATAAATGATTCTGATTATGACATGAAATATTGTATAATTAAGATATACCATGCCTATATTTTCTAACAAACATGGTGTCGTCAGTGGAAAGAAGAATTTTTATTAAAAATAATCATGCTTTGAATGATGAAAGCACTTTGATTATGTTCAGGATTAATTAATCAATTCATTTGTAATAAATTACATGGGTAAGCATATTTAACTTGCTCTTTATGTTAGTCATACCCAGTCAGAAACATTATCAACACAAAATAATTATGATAGGAAATGTATTTGTTTCTTCCTGGATCATACAACCATCTATCCATCCATCCATTTTCTGTAACCGCTTACCCTATTCAGGGTCGCAGGGACGTTGAAGTCTTCATCTTGGAGGCTACAGGCACAAGGCAGGGAACAACCTAGGATGGAGTACCAACACATCCCAGGGCACACGCACTATTCACTCACACATGCACACATACGGGCAATTTGGCAGCTCCAAGATCATACAGTGCAACAATTTATTAGTTACAGGAATGCTATTATACCAGCAAGGTAAAAGAAGAAAACAGAAGTATGTTTGTTGTACAAGTTATTTTTATTTTACATTCTTCTTGAGTAGACAAGACCAAGTATATACTGTAATTAATTACTAATTAGTACAATATACAAAACAAAGCCAGATTCTGTTTAATTATATAAACTGATCATTAAATTTGCTGTTTAATGCAAACTTAAGATTACTGTTGGCATTCTAACCATAGGTCTGTTGTTTTTCTTGAGACTTTCTTTTGTAATAGTTTTAGCCAGTGTTTCCCAATCCGGTCCTTGGGGAAACACAGCCAGTCCATGTTTTTGCTCCCTCTGAGCTCCCTGCCAGTCTACATTTTTGCTCCCTCTTAGCTCCCAGTCAAGACATTTTTTTGGCTTCCAATTGACTCTCAGCATGCAAAAACAAAGTAATCTGCCAATGCTTTCTAAGAGCCATTGTCAAAATCCAGCAGGCTGTTCTGAACAAAATAAAAAATGAAATAACACGACAATCTGTCAAACAGGCTGATCTTTTCAAACAGCCATAATGGAAAACTGAGATCAGCAGGTTGCGTAAAGTCATGCCACTTTTAAGAAAACATATGAAAATCTCGCTGCCTTGTGTTACTTCGGCTTGACAGCAGACCACAAGTAAACAGTTTTTAGAGTACCTTGCTGAACGTGGTATGCTGTTGCAGCAGGCAGTGAGGATCAGAAACCATCACCACCGCAGTGACAGCTGTGAAAGCGAAATCTGAAGAAATATGCATTTGCTGCAAACCGCTTCTTCATTTAATAGGAAGATGACATTTAGAGTGACACCCGAAATGGCCAAGATTTGTATCTACCTACCGTCCTGCAGAACTCAAAGCAGGTTAATATGAGATAACTCTAACTTTAGAGGAAAAGGCCTCTTATTCAGAGAAGCACTCATTCAATTAGTTAGGGAGATGTCTTCAGTGCAAAACTAATAGGATGTGACACTCAGCAGTAATACTCTAAATCATGACAAAGAAAACAGCAACACAAGCAGACGTTTGACAGGAATGCGCCCCAAAGACCAAGACTGGGCACAAAACCAGAAAAAACCCTCCTCCTGCCTTTGATATGCATTTCCTGTATGCTCATCATATCCACACATACATAAACCATATATTAAATTTGTGAGCCTCACCATATGGGGAGATCTGTAATAATGTTTGATCACTAGTTCGTAATTATGCGGCACATTTCACAGCCTTAACACAAATCAATTTCCCCAAATCCACGAGGAGTTATACCACCCCCCCCCCCCCCCGGCCCGGCGGGGGCGGGGGGGGGGGGGCGGGGGGGAGGGCGCCGGGGGGGGGGTGGGG
>JAODKC010000044.1:13366861-13394965 GCA_026777985.1 Mormyrops attenuatus | reverse complement strand
TGATGTGCTATCTGTCACTGTTAAAATAAACCTACCATTGAAATGATACTGTTCTGAGACTTTTCATTTCTTTGTCACTGGACAAACTTACAAAATCAGCGAGGGGTCAAATAATTATTTCCTCCACTGTACATTACTATGAAACGTGGAGGAAGCCAAAATGTTTTACATTCAACTTCAGACAATATTAAGTATACTGACAACAATTATGAAAATCATACAATGATCAAAAAGATTATTTTGGGAACGCAGAGGGACCCTTAAGATACATGTGATTAGATTGCTTTGTCTTGGAGCAAAAGCACAAGGTGAAATCTTGGACTGGAGCAAAATGGAGAATTGAATCCTGTGGTACTAATGCCTGTTGAGATCTTACATCACATGACCCTAAAAGGCAATAAATGCTCACCCCTCTCCACCATAAACCCTCCTGGAAGCAGCTGTGCTCATTGAGAGGCTCACATGTAACTTATCGCTCCTGCTCCTGCAGAGCATTGATCTGCATTCCTTCCCTTCCAGGCAAATGCTTATGTTTGTGTTATAAGAAAGCATGTTATTAGAGGAAATACGTTGACACCCACAAGCTAAAGAAATCACAGTTATCAATTTGTATATAATTAAAATACAAACATTTAAAAAATTAGCATTTCACAATAGTACTATATACGGCAATTTAAAGTCCCTGAAACATTGGTGCTATATGAGGACTTTACAATACTGATCTTTGTATGCAGCTAAGGAAAAATCTTCAGTACTTAATCTTCTTGTGATTGTCTTATAGTCAGCACTGCGACCATGATGAATTCATAAAAACTGATGTGCGTGATTGTTACTGCTGCTGTGACCTCACTGATATAAGCTATAATTAGGTTACTGTTCATTACAGCATATGCGATGGGTTAAGGTGTACCTTCATTTGTGTCTTCATTTCACTTAAATAAAAAAGAAATGGGAATTAAATGGAGCAAAACTCTGGGAAACTCAAAGTCTTACTAGGGCAAAGACAGGAAATGCATGAGGCACAGCCACATGCCTGTCCTCGTTTCTCGTCCTCAGAAACGGAGGCGGCAGGTATGAGAACCTCGCATACCCAGGTTGGCCCACTTGCTGACTCGGATCCGAAGCGCTGTGAAAGAACAGGAACACTGTCACACCCACCCACTCTGTCTGAGTTGTGGACACAGCTGAGGCCAGGGGGCCGCAAATCACCCAGGGCTTATCAGAGGTAGCATTAACGTCTGTCGCCTGCCCTTGAAGAAAACATTCACATGCAAATGAAGCCTAGCCCTGAAAGTTTAATATCTTTCAGTCAAGATAGGTGGCACATAAATCTATCTGCATCTGTTCCATGAACTTCACCTGACATTTAAAAAAAAAAAAAAAATTGCCCCCATCCCTCGCCACCACCAACCATAATGTGTCGTTATCTCCAGTTCCCTAGGTTGCATTCTTTCAGGCTCACAATTAGCAAATATACACCATTAAACTGGAAACTCTGGTGATATGCAGTCCATGCTAAATAATTCAATGTCTCATCCTGGACTCTCAGTGCTCTTTCAGTTCTGTCTCGCAGGCAATCCCACAGAGGGTTGTCTCACGTTGAAGTTGACTTAAGTGTGAGACCTGCCCCACCGGTGAACTTCAACCAGCGGAGAGGATCATTGTGCTTGCGGAGAAGCTACGCTGAGAGGCACAACCTAAAATCTCCTGTTAAACAAGGGATTTTCCTTTGATATCACAGAATATGTATCCATCCATCTACAGGCTTCCAGACTTGCTTGCCCTGTGCCGGGTCGTGCGGGCTCCAAGTCCAGTGCATGTCCTTTAGGTTAAAGGCACATGTCAGGGAATAAGCCAGGATGGGGCACCAACGAAAATATTCATAATATCCATAAAACATTTACTACGATGTGACCACTGACTACATATTTACATTTTACTTACTGACATTTTTCATTGACAATTAAATTTATATCAGACCATACAAAGCCACATATTTTGTTTTAACAAACATAAATAAACCATGTACTGGTCTTAAACAATTCTTTTCAACAATACAATACAATACTAACATGTATGTCTTGTAAGCACTGTTTTTTAAATCTGATTTTGAATCATCGCACCTGACAGTAAACCAAGGTAAGTTGTCATGTAATAATAAACATGCTTCAGCATTAACACAGACAAAAGAGCAAGAGTTTGATCATGGCAAAGGCAACCAGACATTTTACAAACACGTGGAAAATGAGACAAGGTCAGTGTATCTCTGGATTAACAGAGACATTGTTTGGGTCCTGCCATTCCTGCGCTGTCCTGGACGCCTGCCACTGCCTGCCTGACTAGTACCCCCACCTGCAGGACGTGGTGTATGCTGGCACAAGCCCCTTTGCCCTGGGTGACAGACAGGTGCACATGAATAGACACAAACACGTTCAGCATTAAGAAATTTCAGCATCATTAACTTATTCCCCCTGAGAAAAAGTCTGCCAGTTCCTGATGAGTTCCTGTGTGAGAAAACCGTATTCTGTCTTGTGCCAGTTCTGGTAACTGCTAACCATCTGTAGTTCATAGATTGCATACCTGCCAACATTTAGGTTTCAAAATACAGGAGATATTTTTCGGCAGGGTCGGGGGGGGGGGGGATTGGATAAGTAAGTGAGAAAGCAAACAAACAAACAAACAAACAAGAATAGGTACGTACATAAATAACCAGAATATGTTTATTTCTATTCATACTATGACAACGTTAGCTAGCTAATTCATTGGGCATTCAGCTGGCCTGCCAGCCTGCACAGAGAGCAGGTGTGCACACCCCTTGAATCGTGTGGCAGGCTGCCAGCTACAGGTCTAGGGTTGAAATTGCATGTAGCATGTAGACTGTGTGTGGAGACTGTGTTTCATAGACACGATCCTGTAACTTGGGTAACTCCAGACAGACATACAAGACTTATGGATATGCGTATGATGATTATTCATAAAAAAGACTGAGGGCCATGCAAATTACAGGAGCTTACTGGAAGCAACAACAAAACAGGAAGCTGCTGGGAGATGGCTTTGAAATACAGAAGAAACTCGGGGAAAAAGTGGAGTGCTGGCAGATATGATAGGATGATGGATCCATCATGGCTTAGCAGTGGACTTCTTAATCAGCAGCTTTTATACATGCACACACAGGTATACCCTCATTGTATAATGACAGGAACAGGAAGTTGGCAAACAGGAAGTTAGACCAGCTGTGCCTCACGCTGCATTACTCATGCACAAAACCACCAACTAGGATCCCCAGCCCTCCACACAAACCCAGTAGCTGTGCTGTAAATCATCTGACACAAATAAACTCTGCTGTTCTCAACTTTCTGTGCTGTTTAACAAGGTAGGCCACCTTCAAACACTTTAGTAAACACTTTTCACAGAAATAGGTTCAGACTGCTTCAAGAATTAATCTTTTAAAGTAATATGTATCCAGAGGGACCAAAAAAAGAATCTAAATTTAAGTTTAGTTTTAAAATACGTAAATACACAAATTTTGCATATTCATATAACGGCCTACACATTTGTCTAGCAAGTTGCAGGATTGTATCATTGCTAGCAGACTGCTGCTGCATCAGTGGACAAGCTACAAACAAGGTGTTATATCTGTGCATAAAAATAGGTCAAAAAGTTATATAAGTCACCTTTAATCAGGTGATCAAAAAATGTAATGTGGGGGCTGATTATAGTTCAAGGGTCTGATTTACAGAGGCTTTAATTGTCTATCCAATTATGAAAAAAGCTCATCTGATACAACATAAAATGTTTCCAGACTCCCACACAATGTATTATAATAGCGAGCCACCCAATAAAGTGCACTGGCATTTGGAAGAGCCCGGTGCTTGTATTCTGACTAAGTGCATCTCTGTTAGAGACTAAGAATGAACAGTACACCCTGCACAGCACCTGACATCTCAGCTATCATTAATTCATTTTGTCAGTTACGTAACTGTTTTGGGTGGAGGAGTGGGGGGTAAAACAAACAAAGTGCACAGCCTCACGAATTAGGTGGATGTGGGGGCCATGAGAGAACCTACTGACATCAAGAGCAGGGCTGGCAGAAGGCTTCTGAAGAAAACACATTAGTAATTCATAATAGCAGGGTGTGTTGCCCTGCGGATGCCCTTTCACGAGGGCTCACCCTGCGGCAAGGGGCTGCGGCCTATCTAAGACGACGCAACGCATGAGGTTAAGTGTTAACCCAGTGGAACGGAGGTTAACACCTCATTCAAGACAGATTCTGGATAAGCCCTCTCTCAAGGAGCACCCTTTAAATGCAGGACCCTTTATGGGATCCAGAACCGAAAGCAATAAGTTACTGGCGCCTCTCCTAAATGACTTAAGCTTCTAAATGGGGATACGTGATTTTAAGGGTCCAAAACAGCTAATACTGAGCATTCGTGTAGTGGGTGCTCCGCTCATTCACACCAGAAATTCATCCCTCATCAGTTAAGTTGTAAGTTTAATTACACTTTATGAATTATGCATGAAATGGGGATAAATGAAATGTCTCAAACATACATGGACACATATGATTGAGTTGTTTCAGGAGCCTCCGACGTTCCCACTACAGCAAGACTTGAAATAGCACAGTTCTCCATCTGCCCCATTGTTTTCCTCGTGCCTCGTATCCTGACCATCTGCATCTGGAAGATCTCGCGTGACGCTGACTGGTTCCTGAGCATACTGGCGTGTTCTTTTCCCTGAAATGAGTGGGTGGCAGACAATAGCGGCACAACTCCGTGTCGGGGGACAAATCCGTGAGACGACACCCCTTGCGTAATGACACCTGCCAGTCTGCTGGCCCCACCTGAGCCTCCGCTGTTGCCTGTCTGGTCAGACAATGCCGGCTCCTGCCAAAACAACCAAGGAGAACCAGTGAGAGAAATCCCTGCATTCAATTCAGTGTCAGCCAAACAAAATGCTCCCATTTTCCTGTAGCACTGTATTGAACATGGGCATTCCGATCCAATAGAACACGGACCACTTAAGGTATTTGGTTTCTGTGTCAGCCATGAACCTGTAATTAGGAGCATGATATGATGAAGTTATTATATATTAAAACCATAATCATGCAAATGTTCTGCATGAATAAATGTATGTGCTGCTATAATGATGGCCTCAAAGCATTTCAATGTACAAAACTAATGTAACGTTTGCATACATTCAAATATGGCTATGTTTATGCTCTGTGAATAAAAAAATATACAAAATAATCCACTTTTATATTTTTATTCTGTTTTGGCCTGGAAAGGGAAAGATGGAAAGTCAATGGCAACAGCACGAGAGAGGGAATTACTATTACCGGAACCACCCAGAAGCCTAAGCTATTCCTGAGGGAATGAGCTGGTAAAGATACTCTTTTCCTAGACCAGAATGACTAACGGAGCAGCTTCTTCATCTGAAGAACTTCTGCAGCAGTGGAAAGTAATTATCCTCGTTAGTCAGGGTGAGGAGGGTTTAAATACATAATCGCCTCCTACAGTTTATGTGAAACACCTGCAGGTTGCTATTTACCAATGACAAGCAAGCTGATACTCCTTCAGTCTGCTCAGTGCTACGAGCGCCGAGTTTCGGAACAAACCAGCAACTACATTCTGTTTGATCTTCTGCAAAAACAATAAGATCATTTAAATGGTTGAAGGGACTGTAAAACAAGCATGGTGAATTAACTCTCTGCTAAACATACTGATAACTGACTGTGAAGCACACATACTGTGATGAACATAACTGACATTAACACGTGTTTGTTTTGAAGTTTATTAGAGTTTCACTGAGTCATACACTTCCTAAAAAGCCACATTTCTATCACACCTAAAATTTACTTGTCATTCAATAACCGCTCACTTATGATATGACGGCTATTTCTGGAATGCCTTTGGCTAAGAAGGGGCTTCCCATCCAGGGTGTACCCCAGCCTTGTGCCCTGGGGGGCCTGAAATTGGCTCCAGGTCGCCCTGCAACCCTGACCAGAATAAGTGGTTAGAAGGGGGATGATTGGAAAGAATACAAGGTCCTCCTAAGAACCAGCTCTACAAAGTACGGTTTCATTCTTCTGACTGATGCTTTATTTATATGTCTTGCTACTTTACAGACTTTATAAAGCTGGGTATTTTCCAACGTGATTCCAGTTAAGCACTTTGCTGAGGGGTACAGCAGCAGACCCTTCTTGAAGTTGAACCCTTTTAATCACAAAACCACCATAATAATCCACCTGCCCTGGAGACACTGACTTCAGAGGGGTATAAAGGGGAAGCCCCTGCCATCGGGATGTCTTATTCGTGCCGACCATGATAAACAATGCAATTGAGGCTGGAGAGACTAAGGCAATGTGTATTGTGATCAGGAAACACAATAAGGACGACATGCGATATCTGCTAGAACCAGAAACCCTGCAATAGAGGCAACACATCTGGACTGGGCATGACTTACGTCCAAAACAATACCTGAATAAGCCTCCCTTGACACCTCAGGTAAGAGCGGAGCACGCGAACGCCAGCTGCTGTCATCTTAACCCTCTCATAACTCTCTTAAAGAGCTCACTTCTGAACTTTATAGTTCATTTAAAAAATAAATGAAAAAAGGTGTTATTGTTCCATGTGTTCAGAGTCAGAAGTCTAATACTATTTTCTCACAGCGAGTCAGTCATTTCTGTCAGGAAACAAAAGATTGAAGTTTAATTTGTCATGCAAAGTTAGGCCCTTTTCACATATTTTCACATTTAGAAAAGGCTGCAGCAAATCCTGTATGTGGAGAGAAACAGAGAAAGCAGAATGCCCTGTCAACCCTATGCATAAGTACCAGGATGGCAGAATGACTGATGGAGCGGCAGTCCAATCAGTGCACAGAGTGCTGGTGGTGGGCAGAACTCCGAGCAACAGCGGGAGTGTGGAATGATGGATAACAGAGCCCCTAGGCTGAGTGCAAGCGAAAGGAGAGAGAGAGCGAGAGAGAGCGAAAGGGAGGCTGGGAGGGGTGCGTTGGGGGGATGGTGTTTACGTTGGAATGTGACTGTGTTCACTTCCTGGGAGATGGGGCGTACTGAGCGCCACACGCAGCAGAAAGGAAGAGGGGAAAGCTGCCAGAGAGAGGGTGCCTGTACAGTTTCTTCCCCAGCCAGAGCCAGCGAAACAAGCAGCACGGCGTGAGTGAAGGTAAGTCACACTGGGGCTTTCCCTGATGACCTGCCACTTTGCCCCGCACTGGGCCATTCTGCACGTAGAAGCACAGGACTTATCTGGCACTCAAATCGGTGTTTCCTCGTGGAGTATTATTTCGGAGGAACACAGCTCATGCATGCTTGAAGTTCAGGTGCAAAGCAGAATGTGTCCAAACGCGGTTTGTGGGACTGTTCTGCCTAAATGCTCTCGGTGAAAAGCAAACGTGTCGCAGAAGTTCAGCAACATTCCAGCCAGAACAAGGTCACTTTTATTTGCTTTCTTTAGAGGGAGGACCACTTGCTCAGTTTGAATCTAAAAGAACTTTTTAGCTTCTACAAAGTGTTTACTGTTACTGCATCTGCTCAAGAAAGAAAAACAATATTTCCCCAAAACAGCCTATCAGCAGTTCAGCGGATAAAAATTACGACTTGTTAATTTAATTAAGTCCAAGTAATTGAATTAGACTTAACTGATTAATGCGTTTGTGTGCACGTTCCCGGGCATCCCATGCAGGCAGTACCCACCCCACCCCCACCCCCACCCCCGCCCTCACCCTCACCCCCAACCCTGCACTTGGTATTTGGTTTGCATTTACTTTGTTTGCACTATGTGTAGTGGCTTTGTACCTTGCCTGTTTGTCACTATATGTATGTCCTTCTGTGCACTATGTTCTTGCTACTGTGTGCACCAGATATCACCCCTGGGATCAACAAAACTAATCTTAATTTTAATCTTATTAAATTGAAAGTTGGATGAATGGGTGGATTATTTCAGCAAAACTTTATTTTCTCTTGAATAGCTTTCTACAGGCTCACTGCATTACTTTAAAACACTGTCATGAGAAAAAGTTTATTCAGAGGGAAAGTAATATACTGCTTAAAATACTTAATACTGGATTATTCACTTTAAAACTGCAACACAATAGCCAGTCCCTGTAAAAAAATGTTATAACTTGTTCCCGTTATGTCAGGCCACTTGGACTATTGAAATGCATGCGTTAAATCCAGCACAGCAACTTTATTTCATGATACACGAGAAAAAAACATTTAGATATTTCCAGATCATAAAAAGCAGAGTCAGTCATGTCTTCCCAGAGTCCTCTGCTTCACTAGGCCCATGACTTGCTGCCAGGGTTAATCCAGGGTGTGCTGGGAAGCTTGCAACAAAAAAAGGGGCAAACAAGGGAGAGAGCTGGAGCGTGTTTGGGCCGCGTACCGCCACACGTCTTCATTACACCGGTGCAATGGAGCCCTTCGCACGAGCAAAACCAAGGATCTTCAAAGCCAGGCTGTCGTCAGGACTTGCCACCATGTGTCCATCTGGGGAACAAAAATGCTTGCGTGACCCAAAAAACAGACTGTGCTCGCAAAGCCACAGAACGGTGCGCCCCAGTCTTAAATTAGGCATCTCTGAGGATACATCCTAAAAGTGGGTTATGGATCTTTTTTTTAGCTCATGAGTTCTCTTTTCTCTCTCTCTCTCTGGTGTCTAATAATCTTTTCACTGTTCAAACTGATATTTAGTGATATATCATATTTAATATACCAATCCACTTCCATGCCAATTATCCAAGGTATAGGGTGTATATAATTCGAATGTACAGTGGCATGTACGATTTAAATTTAACTGACAATCAAAGTTCTGAATAATTTAGTGCATTTGAAACTTGAAGCTACACATAATAAAAAAACTTAACAACATCTGTGTAAGATAATATACCTAACAGAGGGCGTGTAACCTGATTTTGATACCATCCTACCTGATGAAGCCATGTACTATCGATCCAAACGTAGACAGCTAATAGCTTATGTGCTGGTCTAACACCACCTTTGATCTTAATTTACCACCTTCCTCAGATATGGGTTATCAGCTCAAAGGACCTAAGATCTGAATTCTGAGAGGTGAATGGTCCTGTCCCACACCTGAATTCAATCATTACTTCTCTAGTATTAAGATCCACCATAATTCATTAACTGCAAGATATTAAACACAACATAAAAAAGCTTAGGAGCCTTCTTGTAGACCGTCTTCAGTTACAGTTTCTAAAAACAGCTCTATAATCTAGGGGAGACTCATCCCTCGCCCAGCTCCTGCGCCAAGTGCATCGCTCCATCATCGCTCCGTCTGAATTACTCACCCGTATGCCTAATGCTGATTTTACAGCGTTTCTCTCAGCCCACCACATTGACACCACCGCATCACGAATCGCATACAGTGCGATTCTCTAGAAGGGTTGCGGGGATGCTAAGTGTCGACGCCCCCTCTTCCTGGCGTTCCCACTCGGAATGCGCATGAACGGCACAGGTTCTGCAGGCTGCAGAGTGCGTCAAAGCGGCTCGCTTGAAGCCGCACAGCATGTGCCACCGGGGGCTGGAATGCGTGTCCGCACGGGGACAGGGCACACAAACTTATGCGGAATAAACCCGGAGATGCGGAATACTGGCTGGGGGGGAGGAAAGGCATGCATGGTACCAGACGTCATCCCAAACATAGCAGGAGTGGGAGAAAGTGCAGAGGCAGGTCCTCTCTGCTAAGGCATGCACACACACACAGATACATGCACACTAGAGCTGGTGACTCACTTTAATTTTCTTTCCTCAGGACTCAAGGTATCACATATAAATCAACAGATGCAACAGCTGTACCAGTCAGACATCTGTTCTTCTTAACCTAAACTGGTTTCTATTATATCCTGTCAGCACTGGGAAAGTATTAATATTCCTAAAGCATTACCCTAGGCCATTCAGAGCACATCACATACATAATTTGCTGAATGTTTGTGTCAATTACTATGGATTAACTCACTCAAGAATGGGTAAATACGAGAAAAAGGACTAAACAAATTAATTCAGAAGAGATTTAAAGGGAAAACCTTCGTGTGAGATAATTCCATAATTTAAACAGATACTGCTTTTAAAGAACATCTCATTAATGCAAGCTACACTGCCAACTCCATCGCCAGTCAGAGAGAAAGACAAACATGCAAGGATTGCTGAGTGGATCTTCACAGGTGCATGATAATCAGAAATGGGGGAAAAGAGCATTTAGTGAAGCTCAGGCGAGGCCCACATCATGCTAACAAGTTCCTCCTGATGCTACGCACCGTTAGCTGCTCATCCTCAGCGTTTGTTTACGCACTGACAGCGCAGAGGGGCTGGAGATAAACGCAGGCAGACGCAGCCCAGACGGGTCGGGCTTTCACACCCCGTCCCTGGCAGCCTCTTTTTCACGCCTCGGTCGGTGACGTCAGAGGTGGCAGAAGCTGTTTTTAACCGTTGCAGGAGTCACCTTTGCCCGCTGCTTTTTCAGCTTCTCTGATAGCTGTGGTGAAGCGCGCCGTTTACGTCGACCAGCCTGAGCCGGGTCACCTGTGTGCCGGCCTTAAAACAGTACGCCTGTTATTAGGGTTATTTTTCCATCAAATCATAAAGAAGTTAGGAAGTGGGTTAAGAATTCAGGCTTAAACATGAAAATTCAAGCTCAAGTTCCAGGAGGTGTCTTGTAGTTTTACCTTTAATTAAGATGCTTGCCCTGAATTTTATAGCAGTATTTTATAGCATATATTATAGCCAACAACAAGTACATCCATTGAAGTTTTCTAACGGCATAAACAGTTTGCATTATAGAAACATTCTTTGCCATCTCCTTGTACTTAGTTTGCTCTATTAAAACAAACTGCATCCTCTCTAGACCTACAGTACATGTCAAGTTCCCACGGCTGGGCTCCATAACATTATATATCACATCACATCAAGAACTAGTACAGGCAAGTTGTCTTAAAATGTTAATTGATTTTAAAAGTTGAGAGTAATCCTTTGCTGTGGTGCTATGTAAGGAAACAGTAACATAACAGGTGCAGCATATTGCTTACACAGTCAAATATTAGGCATAATATATTAGGTGCACCTGATCCAAGGATGCAAAGGACACTGTTGTGTACTTGTAAAACATTAACAATGTATGCATCTACTGCCAATACCTGCTTTGAGCTCTGCTTTTCAGAAATGGCAATTCAATAAGCTTTGAAAAAGTCATTCAGTATTGGTTTGTAATGCAGTTTTTCAGAAATGGAAATGATCGTATGTAATGAAAAACAGGGTGTTCCTGGCTTTTAGTGGACCAAAAAAGACATACAAATGCCTTGGGGAACTCTTTCAATTAAAGTATCAAAATACTCCTTCTGTACAACTTCAGTGTGGCAAGTCCCTGTTAGGGCTAAAACGCCGGTGCTAAATATTTAATGGACATGGATTGTTTTGCTGAACTTGAACACATTCTGAAAAGGAAAAAGCACCTGAAACCCTTTTTGGCCATGATCCAGCTAGCACCACGCTCCGGGGAAATGTCGCGCGCACAGCAGACAGGCAACAGTAACGAATTGAAAACGTAGGCGGGATGTTGGACATCTGAAGGCAGTACAGAAGTTAGAAAGGCCCACCCTCAGTTCTCCCGCCTCCTCTGGAGTTACTCCTTCTGGACACACAGAGATATCTGCTCATGGACTAAAGTTTGCCTGTTGAGAATTGAAGCCATGGTGATAATCAGCATAAACAACTTGAACCTCAGCAAACTTTGACAACACGGAGGAGGTGTCATTTTTGAGTAGGCAGCCTGGTTCCATGGTGACAGCACAGAATGATGTAAAAAGATGTACAAGTGAGAGCCAGAATAATATACCCGCCTCTATGTACTTAGAAGACTGAACACTGCCAGATGTTTCAGTCCATTTAATCTTATTTAAGGATGCTTGCAAACAGTTTGAGGAAATCTTTTTTTTTTTAATCTAAAAACTAAATGTCCATTTTTCTTAATAACTGTGTCAGATTTACAGTTTTGGTAACATTTTACTTGATGGGACACAAATAATACAGTATGTTATTAATTTAACAGAAATCTTTGATTAACAGAAAACAAAGGCTGCAAGTGAGCCAGAGTTAGCTCTGTTGGGTCATTTTAATCTGCTGTCCGTGGCCAGTTCTCGAAAAGACAACCTAAAATTAAAATAAAATAGCTTATGATAAATGTCATATACAAATAATATACAAACATATTAATACCCAAACCGATACATCCAAAGTGCCCACTAGGAACAAGAACACACACTTTTAAATATAAAGATGAAATATAAAATATAAAGGTATTGGAGTATAAAGTATGGAGTATAAATTAGCAGTATGTACAGCATCCAATATGCAGAAGCAGACATGGATGCAACATAAAACGGATCCAGGTAATTTACTATATAATAATGATAACAGTTACTGTATTATAATGAGCATTGCACATATAGGCTCATTGCATGTGTTAATTATTACTTCATTTGGTGGTGATAATAAATACTATGTTATGGGCAACATTACATTTGCTCATGATCTGTATCTGAGTAGTAACTGAGTCACTTAGGTTACTTGTGCCCCCTCAAGTAAAGTATTAACAAGTATTCTAATCCTGTGGCATCCATTTATTATATCTTTATTATAATCTTTATAACATCCATCTTCCAAAAAAACTGATTAGTTTGTTTTGACCTCTGCCTGCAACTGGAATTCTGATTCAATATCAGTAAATGAGAATGTTTTGGCTCAGCCATCTAACAGCACTGCATCCAGCAGCAATTGTGAACCAGGCCTGGCTTTGATGGAATCTGTCACATGTCCCGATGGCTTCCTGAGCATATGTGAGACTGGCTTCATCACTGGCGCGTGATCCTTCACCTCCGCCATTCATTTAAAGTTGGCATCTCCACCGGCTCCAACTCCCTACGCTCCATTCGCTCTCGCAGCATCTCGGTGCTAAAGAGACCCGTCTGCTCAAGCTTCTCCGGGCACTCCTGTAACGGCAGGGGCGAGGACCACGACTCAGCCCCAGGAGCTAATTCAGCCTGCGCCTCCCTGCAAATGGACTAAGTGGATTATCTGCTTTGTACTCTAAAGGGAATTTGGGTGGGTGGGTGGGTGGGGGGGTTGGAATTGCACCACCAGAACCTGCAAAGTGCTGAAACTGATATGCAGTCAGGAAGGGGGTAGAGCCTCAGAGAGAACCCATAAATCTATAATGAAGGTGTGATGCTGCCCAGGATGTGTCACTTAAACATCCTAAGTGGCCACTAGGAATAAGTACCGCATTCAAAGCATGTCGGTGTTGGGGGGGGTTAAATGCGGATGAGTAAGACTCCTTATTGAATAATAATATACCCTTTACCTAATGCGAGTGCAGCATGTGCAAGTGTCATCAGGAACAAGAGAACTCAAAGATGTAATGCACGTTCTTTGTGCGTCGTGTGCCGCTTTCAGCTGTCCATGTCCTCCGAGAGCCCGCTGGAGGAGAGGCGTGTGCACCAAACCTGGCTTGGCACATCGACACAGCACCTTCCTGACCGCTGACCACGGCTAGCTACTGAAATTTGCCGTGATGCTAGGTTACTAGTAGTGCAACTCACATTTGTATGAAATCATACTGTTTAGTATACTTTAACACACTTATTTGTTTTGCATTTGCATGGCACCCGAGACATACAGATACAATCAGACAACCCCACAGAATATTTTCTGTACAGCAGAAGAAAAAAAAACATCATTACCCTCAAGTGTTTGTTTGCAGGGAAGGGTAGTATTTTGAAATGAAGAAAAATTAATTCAGAACATGTCTTTCCACAATTAAAACCTGCAGTTTCCAAACATTTAATTTGTATCACTATAACACTTGAGCAAACTTTATGTGTTAATAAATAAATAATACATAATAATAATAAAGATTTCATGTCATGTTCAATCAGACACACATAACTTTTAAAAATCTAGATGGGATACTTTGCTGATGGGAAAGAGCGTTTAATACACAAACAGGACATATTACAAACGCAGGCGAATAGTAGCATTCCCTAACATTTTTAAGTCAGAGTACTCTATTATCTGCACCACTACATATTCATGAGCATGCCATCTCCTGTGGGATTGCTTTTTGTTCTCCATGCTTTTTCCAGAGATTAAAAAAGGCTTATTTTCTGTAACAAAATATGTATGATGAGGGAGGGTTGAGGGTTAGCAAGCCAATTTGGCTGGATTTCAAACAATCTTAGTGTGACGATCCATCTTGATTACAAATTATCTCCCATCCCCCCTGTGATGGACGCAGAGACCTTACACAGCGCTAGGGGGATCGTTAAGGAAGAGGTGTTATAATATGATGGCAATATGTTGTTGTTTAAGTCACGTTCTCGCTGTCCCCGAAGGCTATAGTGACAGGTTAGCCCATAACGATATTTCCATGTCATGTGCTTCCTTATCACAGACTTGAGCAAATTGGGATTTACAGCAAAATAAATAAATGACAAGAAGATGCAGACTATAGAGTGGTGTTACGTCTACTCAACGTTATCCAATGCGAGTTCAGTGTTCAGCAGATGTTATTTCCCTCCCTAGTCATTTTTTCTGCTGGATTTACTGGATTTTTAAATAGGTTCACATAGAAATACCCAAACGTCAAAAAATCAGTTGCTGCAGAACATGCAGCTAACGCAGCACAGATTTTGGAGTGGCTATGCAGAAATATGGCCTGGTTCTTCTGGTTCACATCTCCTGTACGTTCCACAAATGCCCTAGGGAAGATACAGAACCAAGACGGCTACCTCTTTGCATGACTCACCCCTGCTAATAGGATTAGTGGGCTGTGATAGTGACAGAAAAACATGACCCACACCTTCACAGCCTTTCACTGTTAACTCCTTGAAGTCAAGATTCAGCACTGCTCATCAACTTGTAAAAAGGACAGTGATGACTGTCCACTGTTCAAAAAATATTGCCTTTTATTTGCATCAGTGGTCGTGTTTTGTGTATAGGAACCTGGATAGGGTCTCCAGCTTGCTGAATTTCCCTTCTTACCATGCTTGTGTTGCCTGTTCATAACAAGCTAAACTCAAGGCATTTACTACCAAGTCCAGACTGCAAAACGGGAAAAAACAGTTTGCTCTGCATTTCTGCAAACTGGTGCTATAACCTTTGATCTAATTCCTTATTATCCTTATGTAGTTTTCACAGCCTGTCATTAATGTACCTCTCCAACATGCACCAACAATTACAGTTTGTCCAAGCCTTTGACATCCCTTTTTAAGCCACTCTGCCAAGACTAATGGGAGGCCTGCTCACACATACACAGTGAGGGAATATGAGACTCTCTTTGGTTGAGATAGCAAATAGGAACCATGTGACATGTGCTGCATTTGAGGCGATGCAGGGCTGGGCAGCAGTGGGAAAAATAGCACATACTAAGTAAATACAAAAAGTGCTCTGGGGGGCGGGGGTGGGGGTGGGGGGGTAAATGAGAACCAAAGAAAAGGGGAGGGGACAGGAAAGCGTAGCTTTGTCAGGGTTTGAAGGACGTGCTTGAGGAGTTGTGGGGTGTGTGGTTTCGTTCAGATTGCCGGGGGCAGAAAGAAAAACATCTATTTCTACAGACTGCAAGGAACGACAGACAGGTGGATGCGACCTGCACACCAGGCCAGGTCACCAGGCCCCCCCTCTCAGAGGGCTGATCAGAAGTTTTATCTCACTCAACTATGTGGTGAACACATTCTTTATACAAATACATACCACCTTTAAAACACACTTTGTTACATTTTAAACGTTTTTTTTTGTACGTCAAAATTGTTTTGCTGTTTTGTTTGTAGGCATAGGCTACACAGTGTATCCACCTGCATAATGATGAAAAGAAAAATATTTATAACATTCAGAAAAAAGTCAGATTATAATTAAGACAGGTATTTCCCAAGTGATTTCATTCTGCAGAAATACAAATTCTTCCAATGTCACACTTTAAATGCTGGTGGCACATACCGTATGAGTGTTCACTTTTGTTGCTTCACCTGCCAACACACCGCTAATTCATTAGGGCTGCTGTTCCATCCCTTTGGCATAAACATTTCGTGAGGACGAGAAATGGGCCACGGCAGTTATCCCCATTGTCTCATAGCCCAACAGAGTATATAGTCAATGACTGAAAAGAATCCTTGCCATTCCATTAAGTTATACCACCATAGGGGTTTGAGTGCATTTGCATCAGAATGGTAGCATATTCCAACCAATAGCATTGCTACATTCATTGTATTGTATTTCTGCAGCTGACAATTAGTATGTCTGTAATGAAGGAGCATCTAGCATTCAGGGGTGTAGCTGGTCTGACACTGACTTCACCTCAGGAAGTTCAGTTTCCTTGGTACGGCATAAGAAACACTCTTCATTTTCTTCAGGGCTGGCTGAGCTACAGCTACTGTTCTCTAGCATTCAAATGTAGTTGTAATTCACAGAGCAGATGAGCAATTCTACAGTTAAAGTTATCAATTGCCACTGGGAATGAGGGGGAAATGAAGGAACACACAGTTAATATCCCTCAGTAACAAGCACATCATCACTTTCTGTCCTCGATGGAGGTGTTACTTCCCACCACGCAAAGCAGGAGTCACACATTAATATGATCTGACCCATTTCTTCACCTCTTTGTTCTCTACAATCAGGAGCAGGTGGTGACATTTTATCAGAAGTCTGAGTCTCTCGCTACCTTACAAATTTTTACATGGAGAAATAATTCTTCCCCTCGAGAGGAAGATGTGAATGACTTTTGAGTTGATTGGTTGCGTTCTATAATTAAAAAAAAAAATCCATTTACCAGGGCATTGCACACTTGAACTCAATTTCGCATGTAAGATCTTCTTTTCTCAAAACTTTAGCAGCATTCCAGAAAACACCGAAAGGAGTAGAAATTACATAATACTGTATTTTATTTTAATAGTATAATCACATACATTCTAGGTCCACAAATTAAATGTATAACATAACTTTTACCAAACAGAAAAAGGAAAAACCATTAAAAGATATGAATAAGTGAACAGTGAAGGAATAGATTATTATATAATGGGTCCATTCTTTAACTCTTTATCTAACTTCCAATCCCTTTTCCAGTACAGGGTCATGGTTCAGATCCATTCTTTGTATTACCAAGCATCATTATTGGCCTTTTGTCGCTGACTGCCCAGTGGGGCAGATTAATCAGACGAACATCGTTTCAAAGACTAGCCGATCCTGAACCATGATGTTACCCAGCAGCAGGACAAAACATTTGGATGGACGTGTGTCAGCATGATGAATCTGTGAAACATGAGTAGGACTACAGTCAGACCAGTGTAACTGAAGTATTCAAATTATTCCTACGTAAACAGTAACTTGATTTCACCTTCGTAGGCCCTCATTGAATTATACAGTACATGATGATTATATTTCTAATTCAGGTGTTTCCCTGTCCGGTCCTCGGGGACCCGCAGACAGTCTGTTTTTGCTTACCGAGAACTGGGAGGGAGCAAAAATGTGGACTGTCTGGCAGGGAGCTCGGAGGAAGCAAAAACATAGACCATCTGTGGGTGTCCGAGTACCGAATTTGAAAACATTGTTCTAATTTGTTTTACTTAATCACAAATATCACGGAAGTAGAAAAAACTATTAAAATATAGCTAAAGAGTGAATCATAAGTTTTTTTACTTCAGCAAAAGCCAGAGATGCTATAAAGCATATCTTCTGCCTTCTAGACATGTCATTTAAACATTATGTGCAAACTCCCAGCTTTGCTGCTGGTGCCACAAAGCCGCTCGATTTCTGCAGATCAGTGGACTTCTGTGGAGTTCAGAGATGTGCCGTGCTACGTGCCGTATGAACAGCGTCTCACAGCAGTGTGCCGAACACTGCCGTAGATTGTGTCACGAGCCTCGCAGGCGGAGTTTACGGCATGCAATTTGCCAGAGGACAAAAGCGGCTGGCTTGAGCGACAGGTCCGCCAGCTGGGCAGACGTGTGTCAGGGTTCCTTTGTTCCATGGACCACTGGAGCTACTCACGACATCTCCCTCCCCCCTATCCCCCAGCCCCAACAGGACCACAAGGCACCCCTCAGAGCTGCCATTCACCAGGGGAACTCTGCAAACAAAAGCGGCTAACACTCCACGTGTAACAGGCGCCTGACAGCATGTCAGGATTATCCACACGTCCCCTGTCCAGCTGCTCTGGAGCACCATCCCCCAGCTTATTACGCCTCGGATAGCTTCCCAGATGTCTTTATGGCAAGAATATCTATTTCAATAATTCTACATGTGATTTGGTAATAAATATGCCATCATAAATGTAGGCGACAGCATAGCATTTTGGGCACTGCTGCTACCTCACACCTCTAAGACTAAGGGATCGGGGATGTGGCCAAAGACATGCAATTAGGTGAATCTGTGCCTCTAAATTGCTCATTTAGCGTGACTGCAGGGATGTGCAATGGACCGGCATCCCATCCAGGGTGTTTCCCAGCCTTCTGCCCTATGCTGCCTGGGATAGGCTCCTGGCCCCCGGAGACCCTGTTCAGAATAAGCAGTTGGAAGATGGATAGATGAACATATGTTAGCGATGATAAAAATCAGACAAGAAGACTGATGCCTTTTCAACAAAAGTCCCAGTTTCAGATTAAAGGCTCTAAAGGGTTAAAATCCACTCGCCAGCAGACACGTGGACACAAAGTCAGGCTAGTAATAAATGAAATAACCCATTTTGCACATGCTGATACCAAAGACTTCTGTTTAACAACACTGTCTTCTTTGAAGGGCAGTTTACAAGAAACTGGAGATTTAAGTATTTATAGAAATGTGTATGCTTTGAAGAAATGACAGTCATTTTAGCATACCGGCAAGATGCTCTGTCTCCATACATAAAATTTTTTTGATTAAATAAAAATTTAAATAGCATCATATTTTTGTGACAACTTAAAAGGCCATTACTGCTTGAGCTAAAATGCTTGTTCTCAGCATTAAAAAAAAAGAAAATACGAGATTTAGGTTGGAAAATGTAATGTGTTCCTTAGCGTCCTCTGTTCTCACATTCTCATAATAATCTTTATCATTTTCAGAATCAAGTGACAAAGAATTTTAAGTACTGTGCAAGAATTTCAGCTAATAAAAGAAAGTGTTGTTTAAATGATCAAGTTAGTGTTAGACTATGAAGTCAAAGTGTGTCAGGACCTCTCCTAAAAATCAATCCAGTATTGGCATCAACTGCAATATACTCATGTACTTTCTGACTTGGCCACTACCCCACCTTGTTGACCAATCAATACCTTATTGAGTTATTTAACTAATTAAGTAAATTAATTAATTAAGCTTATGGTGAAATTTAAGAAATACATATGAATGGCTATGGCGCTGCTGAGGAAAGGTTTGGGAATCAAAACGGTGTTCATCTAGCCAGCCAACAAGATGTCATTAACTTTTTGGAGAACAGAAGGAATTCTTGTTTTTTATTGTGTTGTAATATTACATTTTGCTTTTTTTCTGAGCAAATACATACTTATTAGACATACAATTTAGCTAAATAGCCTTAAACATTTCCTTTGCCTTTTGCACAATACCGTATATACATATAGAGATACGCAAAAGCTTTTCAGAGTCTTTTAAAGACAGGGAATGTATGAACAAGAGCTTTTTCAATGAGCCGTCACAGGTTTCATAAAGAAATAGATCCTTTTGGAATGGAGATACCGTTGACTTAAGGGCACTTAGTCACTGTTGTACATAAATGTTGATACTTCATGTTGTTTCCCTGTTAGCCTCTTTAAAGAAACATTTTTCCTTGATCATCTGCAGGCTTACGTGATTCAACTGTCAAGTGTTAAAAACACTCCAAGTCTCCATCTTTCTCCTTCCTGTGTCCTGTGATGTAACACAATTAATGCGTCTGTATTTTACAGCACGCTGTGTTACCACTCAGTGTATTACGTAAGTGAGGAGAGAGGCACTGCTTGATGAATCTGTGTAATCAAGCACAGCTATAGACAGTCATACATGCAAAAGGATCAGGCCACTAACTGAGTAATGAAGTATGGAGCTTGGATGCATGTCAGTTCCCCCTGTTCATTTCTTACTGACACCTGATAAATATGGGTTTATAAAGCTGTTTGCAGGGTGCCTCTGAGAAACCATTCAAGGTCTCCTGACACAGAGGTCAAGTCAGCTAATTTAAGCTACAATGTCAGCTGAGCGTCGAAGGCAAGAGTGCAATATGGTCACCTCAGGGGCCAGCGGGCTGGAGACCGGCCGCGTGCGGGCGGGAAGAGGCAGATGGCCAAGCTGCTTCAGAGAAACGGGCAGGTTTAATAATTAGATCAAGCAAGTCAGGCCGCATGCAAAGTCATCAGCGCCAGGCGCCAGAGGGGATGGCAAAAAGGGGATGGCAAAAAGACCCAATTTGCATTCATTTTGTCAGAAATTTCGGTAACACTTTATCTGGATAGTCCACCTACAGAGGGTGCACAGAGTATGTGGAACATTTCAACAACTTATTAGTTGAGATTTAACAATCCATATAACGTTGGTTGAGTGAGTAGTCAAATTTAATTAAATCATTTTAGAAATATGTAGGTATGTTCATGAACTGTATATACTCTATACTGTATATTCTGTTAAACATCTACAGAGACAGCAAAACAGCTGAATTGTTGAAGGTATTGAATCGTCACACTGAATCATCTAAGTTGTTGAAATGTCACCGATATCCTGTTAACCCTCTGCGGACGAACTATCCAAATAAAGTGTTACCAAAATTTCTTTGCTCCTTAGCTATGGTCGAAGAGAACAGGCACTTCCCAAACTTTGTTAAATATGTTAAAAAGATTGATTACTTTGAGGAGGAAACTAGCCCATTTGAGGGGGAGAAGGGGCTGGAAAACATGTAATGAATGTTAAACCCCTATTTCTGGTCACTAGATTTCAAGCAGCCAGTTAGCTGAAAGTCTCCTTGCTTTATATGCACACGTGCATGAAGGCCCTGCTCCTGTAGCATACCAGCTGCCCCGCCACCCCAAGACAGATCAGCAAGGCAGCAACAGCAAACAAGGATAACATAACAAGGTGTCACTCATATCTGAAAAGCCCCCAACCTGAGCTAGAAAACTTCAAGGCCTAGGTCGGGCCTTGGGCAGTTTGCTCTTTGCTCAAATCCAAACGCAGCACTTCAGTGAGGTCCATCATATTACATAAGAAGCAGGAGGTTGCATAAGAAGACTGCGGCATAAGAAATTCAGATTTGTCCTTGGTCTGGTTCAGACCTTTCTGTCAGAGGACCATGGCTTGTCCCACAATAAAGAGAGTAACTCTGTGATCTAAGTTTGTCTTCTAACAATGCAGTAATAGATAATTAAACTTGATTATGTATTAAACTTCGAACAAGACACATTGACAGGGCGTCACAATAAAATGCATGTAAAATTTACAGACGGCAGCTATAAATCGCTTTTATGTTTGTCAACATCGCTTTAAAAATTGATAAACACCTGCTATTCCTATTCATTTTGGCATCATGGGGCTCAGGTAATGGCAGCTTTTCATGGCTGGCTTTTTGTTATCATTAAGAGGTGCTGCAGCAATTTGTAATCTAAGATGAAATTCCACCATTATCTGATCGGGAGTCCAGGAATCTAGCTTTAAAAGCACATGCCCCTGCTTCCATCGAGGGTTCGAAATAATCAATCCACCCACACAGAGAAAATTCACCACTTATTTCTATGAACTCAAGTGCTAATAGAAGAGGCACCTTCTGTACATGCCAGAGGCTGAATGTGTCCACTTTGCATGACAACCAGAAAAAAACGGCTCTCTCTGTTTGAGGCTGGGATGAGTAATGTAAATATGCTTTCACGTCTGTTAATGCCAGTGCGAGTGTGAAGGACAAGAGGGACTTTAAGAATGACTGTGAAAAGCTGAAAGGACAATCTAATTTTTAAAAGCAGGTCCACACACATCCACGAAAGCAAGGGTTTGGCATATTACTGAGGTAAATCAAAATTAAGGTTGTTACTTAATTTATTTATCACCTGATAGTTAGACTGTGCTTTAAAAGCCCCAATAAGGAAAACAAAATACAAAACAGCAAATAACATATAAGCAATAAAATAAATACTGCATATGTATTTATACAAGTCAGAAACATGCAAAATGAGAGATGGCCAGGACAGTTCAATGACGGTAGAAAGTGAGAGTATCATGTTAGGTTAAGAGCTGTCAGAAAGGACAGGTGGACACTGAGAGATGGGCCACTGCCCCACACTACAGACACAGCAAGCTCTCTGGCGACTGCTGCAAATACAGAGAACATCTGCTCGCTGCCAGACACAGGCCCCACCTACATCATAGCCTGCCGTTTGGGCCCCACCCACACACGGCCTTGACCCGCCTCCAAAAGTATACTTTCTGCTGGTCACTGGAGGTAGTTTGTTTTCCTTTTAGCATGCTATCTATTTGTTTTGTAAATAAGCCAAAGGAAAGCAGCACAGGGACAAACCAGGGGCCCTCCAAGATACAGAATTACACAAATTGCACGAGTGAATCGCTGACACAGAACAAAAAAGCAGGACGGGTCAAAGAACAAAAAACAGGAGGGAATAATGAATACTTGTAGTAATGTTAGCATTTCGGTTTAGAATCATATTTCATTCTGATCACTGCTTTAAAAGGAAATTATGAAGTTGTTCATTTATCATAACTCTTATGAGGTATTTTGGGTTTGTGCAAGGTTTTAAGAGCCAGGAATTTTTTGTGTTAAAAAATAACTCAGATAAAACAGTGCTTCACTTGTAACACCACCTACACACTGTGTTACACCAGCTAGATTTCTCAGACCGATCTGCAGATACTACATGATCATGGCATCATGTCTATTGGGAAGGTGTTTTTGGCCAGGATGTCATTGCATAAGACCACTTGAGCTTTGTTTGATTCAAACTCAAGATGTCACTCCATCAATAAACATTCATCAGACCAAAACAATATATATGAGAATGACCCAGGAGACAAGCATGATGGAACGCTATGGGCAGAACAGGCTGAACACTACACACACGCTAACAGCTACAGAAGAGGTCAATTCACCCTCAGGTTAGGGTTAAGCATAGAGAACTGCAAGACCTAAAATAACAACACAATCAATAACATGGAATATATCAAGCACTGAGCCTCAGTGCACTTATAGTCAATGCAGGGACCTTTAAAGTTACCCTTATTAACATCTACAGGTCATATGCACATCTCAGACTGATAAGCAGGTTTGTGTGTGCGTGTGTGTGTGTGCGTCCCCTGGCGACTTCCACCTCTTCCGGTACTTGGATTCCTCTCTGAATCACTGCACTTCTTACTGGTTCCCATTGACATGAAAGTGTTTGACATGCAGTTCAGTCCTATGGGCTCCCCCCGTCCAGGCCAGCTGCTCCTTATGCTAATGTCAGCACACAATCATCCAAGTGCCTACTTGTAAAACATACAAATGTAAACGGGCACTTCATTATTACCCTGGAACATCAGTATCCAGCAATGAAACGCCGTCTAACACTTGCCTGGCCTTACATCATTGTCGTGTCCATTTTCTGCCCTTGAGATAAATATAGCTAAAGGTCTTCTGGAGGCAACATGGGGAATTATGCCCCACTTAAAATGGCATTTATTATTTAGAAGATTATATTCCTTGTAGCATCAGCAGTGTATTTCCCAGCAGAGATGCAGACTGAACTTTTGAGGCACATCCGTTAATTTATTGCCTTCCTAACAGCAGCACTGGAGTGCGCCTCATTGGGAATTGACTGTTTACACATTGATTTCTTAGCTAAGCACTTACAATAAGCTTCCAAAAATCAATACGGCGCATTCTGTTATTATTATGTGCACTCAAAGTATTCTTCAGAGCACATCGTATTAAGTTAAAATCGGCTGAGTAACCCAGAATGTTCCTGCAGACGGCCTCCAAAGACTCCCCAAGCGGAAGAAGGTTTGATGAAAAACTACAGGCACTGCACCTTACATCAGCAAGATGACAAACTTTTAGTCCCCTCCCCCATTACCAGTGTCATGTCCCCTGTTTTAAACAGCAGGCTTCACCGGACATTCCGAAGGGAATTATCCTAGAGTTGGGTGGTCTTCGTTTTCCCCCTAAGGTGCTGAGTCAGCGGCCACAGCAGTGTAGTAACAGGGAACAGTGCCAGACACAGCACAATCTATATCATACAATTAGCCTGACTATCAAAAATAACACAGCACAACATATATTAACAAATGCCATAGTTGACTAATAATGTTAACAATATTACTAGAAATAGCAGTCACTCTCTGTTAAGGGCAGTTTTTGTCATTATTATTATTATTATTATTTAGGTTTTAGTAGATGAAACCCAAGTAGCGATCCCTCGAGAGAGGGATGCTGATAAATGGCTTTCCCTGTCCAGTATCTCTAAAACTAGCACTGAGCTTTGGGGGGGATGCATGACATGAGGGGGTTTTTGCTGTAGCGGGTCTTTGTATCAGGCCATTTAGCACCCAGACTGCTCTGCTCTCAAAAAGGATGTGCTCGATGGGCTTCGCTGGTACTCTATTTAAAGTGATCTTACAACTGTTAAGGAAATAACAGTATAAAATGTGCTATTAATGTTACACATTTAAGCACCATATGCAACATTAGGCCTATTAAATTGCATTTATTTTAGACATTTGGCATTCATATACATATAAACACAATAAAGAAAACATCTCCTATTCTAATTAGTACTGTAAATTATGGGACATGTGACAGGTCTACATACATTTAACTGCACTGTACTGTTTTAAAAGACCTGGCTACATTCATAAATCCAGCTGAATTCGTTGTAGAGATATTTGAAATCACAGAACCATTACTGTGAGCCATGTTCACACTCCCCAATAAACTACCGTGTGTGGTGCAGGAAAAAATGGCAAGTATTTATATTTAACTGAGTTATAATCATCAATACTGTGCAGTTATCACTGAGGTGGTAGACATGGAGATGCACCTGCCTTGTGTCATCTAAATTAAGTTCTGCATTCCTGATGTTAATCCTGCAGCATTAATATTAATCAGACCACAGAAAAACCTTCAGTTTGAATACTAAGTTAAATTATTAATTTTGTATCAGTCTTCAACCAGTTTGGAGCACGGACCACTTATGATTAAGATGACTGAACGTTTTACCCAGCAGAAAGGGCCCTAGAAGATGGCGAACAGCCTCAAGGCCGGGTCAAACACGCGAGCTACAAAAAAACGGCACATTAAAAATACAGAACCTTTCTACACTCATTGGAAATGCAGGGCCAATCGTTACATCTATAACTACTTTTGCAACAAATACTTTCTTGCCTCTTATCATAGCTAGCAGCGAATGATTTAATATAAAACAATTTTATTTAATTGTTTATATCTTTCTACTTTTTTAGCTTCCCCCCCCCAAAAAAAATAACATGATGTTCATTATTTGCTGGGTAACAATGATAATGAAGATAATTGTGTAAATACATTTATTTTAAAAAAGCATGAATGAATAAAAACCAGCAGCGGGACAGAAAAGGGTTCATGGATAACACAAAGAGAGAGGGCTTCTTTTTGTTTCCAGAGAGGTGTTTGTTTAGCAAGGGTGCAGACCCTTCTATGGGGAGGGGTTAACACAAGAGCCAATCCAGAGACTGACGGATGGAGGCAGTCAGTGAAAAGAGCCCATTGTCCGAAATGGGAGTTAATCACTTTAGCGGCACACGTCTTGGTAAAGAAGCGTATGCCGTACGCTCCATTTCCCTAGGACGGGGGGGAAGGGGGCATCATTTACATGTCAGTTATGCAAAAATGAGAGGCTCTAAATGAGAGCAGTCCAGCGCTCCGTACGCTATTTGGCGGCTGCCAGCGTCTTGGTGCTTTCTCTGGCTGGTTCACTCAGGGACACGTCTCAGCATCCATGGAAGAGGACAGGATTCATGTTCCATTGCGGGCCTAAGGGATATTTTGCTGTAGCAGTAAGTTGAATTTGCATTATTTTTATGCTTTCCGTAATATTGCCTTTCAGAGTTGGGGATAAATACTGAACAATTTGTATTAAGAAAAAAAAATCCAAGACAGACAGACAGACACAGGTGGTAGTCTGTCAACTAAAGTACATCAGAGTCAATTCAAAATAATGCAAAGGGCACAGACGTATTTTGGAGTCACATGATATAACGTTACAGTATTAGTTAGGTTTGGAACAAATAGTTTCTCACTCTGGAACACACACAATCACTCACTGGCCTGTCACTTGTAACTCGTAAAATGCATTGATGTTTGTCTTCTACTTCAACATCCTGTGCGTGCATTAGACTATATAGTATATAAAAATATTTAGCATAACTACAAGTGTTTGGTTGGTAGGTGATCTTGTGAGTGAAACTGCCAAAGGTTGACAGCCAGCCCTGCTAGTTATTAGAAGGCGGCGGCAGTATGGGTTAGCCAAGGCTACCCAACCAGCACTGTGGAAATTTGTGCATTTCATTGATAACTGTTCCTCAGAGGCAGCTGTAACGGAGCCTGGCCAGACAGGGGACAGAGGTCTCAGACTTTCCATCACAGCCGCGTTATTGTGTGCCAAACAAAGTGCCATCATGGCCTGACTAAATGAGCTCCTTATCTTGGAAAAGGAAAAGCAGCCTAATCTTACAGTCATTAATCTGTAGATTTACACAGGTCATGCGAAGAACTCGGACAGGAGCAAAGCCACTCTTTTCATCTGCACCTGCTGTCCACCCCACTGTTATCATTTAATTTGTGGAAGATTGAGTCTACAAAGACTACTTTGAACTATAATAAATACATGCCTTGCAATGATGTTCACAGAAAAGCTAAAAAAAAGCAGCACTTGAATGATGACTTAATCCAAAGTGTGGCAAAGCGCTGATATGAAACGGCATGGAGGACCACGCTGTTTCTCAGCTCCCCGCCTTCAGTGTGTCCTGATGGGCCTCATTCATCAGGCCCAAAGAGGATGATACCCCTCTGCTTATTTGCACAAAGTAAATGAATCAGAAACGGGCCAAAGCCTTGACTGAAGCGATAAAAAGTATTATAAAGAAAGTAAATGTCGGCCTACCCACAGGGACAGACATATTCAGGCATGGAGCCTCTTGTGAAAATACATTTCATGTATCACAATGCATTAGAATCTTCCCATTTTATTATTTTTTCTGTGAATTGCCAATGAAACCAGTACTTTTTAGTTTGATAGTATAAAATGTCAAATTCCAGTTAAATCATAAATCCCAAAAAACACACTTAAAAACCCACAATAAAACATAACTTAAGTTCTCCCAACCTTGTTGAATAGAACTAAATTAACACAATTTTATTTTGCTTCATGGCAGTTCAACACATCTGTCCTTACATGAAATTGCTGAAAATCAGTATGTAATCTTTTGACTGTAGAGCGATTGAATGAACCTGTATTCTTATATTTAAAAAATCCTCAAATGGTCCAAAGGTCAAAGCCTTTCAAAGTTTGTTTCAAGGTACCAAATTAAGCAACTGCTATCAGCTTTAGACTCTAAGTCAAATACAAGTCGCGCTCTAAAATCTGCACTGATTCTGCCCCAGCACTCAAATGACTTATATGTGTATTTATCGGTGCAGGGGCATATTTCCAAAAGACTTTTAGTTTCTAAACACGACCATGACCCAGGTCAATGGTCAACGGTTAACGCACTAACTTTTTCTTTTTTTTTTAAATCAGTTTCTACAAAGTACTTCCCGTATTTGACTACATTCCCTCTAGGCCACTAGTTATCTTTGTATCTTTATTCTTTATGTGTTTGCTTTTTTAACATATACGTTAAACATCTGGAGACTGAGAGAGAAGTTTCATAAATACAATGCAGATGGCACAATCAGAGGCCATGTAATTTTACCACATTACAACTTGGCATATGCAATAGAACCCAAATGGCCACTTCTGTGATGGTTCACCTCTTCAAGAAAACTGATAGATCTCTTTTATTATTTAATATAATAATGCATTACATGAAAAAAAGAATGATTATAGTGTGGATCA